>CM053509.1:152363851-152393913 GCA_028627145.1 Eidolon dupreanum | reverse complement strand
CTTCTTTTCCCTGATTCTGTACCCATTTCCTATAATGAGCACGTATTCTGTTAGCATCAGAGTTCTGGAGAAGGAAAAAGCGTGCACCCAGCAGCGACTCCGTGACTGCTTTTTAGATTTCAGTGCTGTCACCTTCCTCCTAGAGCCAGCGCCAGAGCAGTGACGAGGACGAGTCTACAGTCTGAATGAACCGTGTTCTTGATAATCCCACTTTAAATATCCAGGATTGTTACAAAGTGTGTTTAAACAAATGGAATAGTGTCTCTGCAAATGTATGAGCAAGAAATTATTAGAGAACTTTTTTTTTTTTTTTAATGTTCTCCTTCTTAATGTTATTTCTGCTTCCAGGAAAATCAGCTGGAGTGGGAGCGAGCGCCCAGAGTGAACCGGTGGAGAGGTGAGTGTGGAGCACGCTGCACGAAGGCCGGCTCGCCAGCCGGCCTTTTGAACGTTCCAGCTCCCTCCCACCCTGTTAGTTTCCTGCTGCTTGTAAATAAAGCAGAAACACTTAACGAAGCTGAGAGCAGCCACACCAAACCAAAGGTTCATGCCGTCTTTTCTGCCGCCTTCATTCAGTCGTTTTAGGTTACTCGTGGCATTTCTCTGTCAGGTGATTTCACCCAGACGACACATCCCTTCTGTTGGCACCTGGGTACCTGCAGAATAAATTCCAGACTCTTTAGCCTGACATTTGAGGCCCTTCTCGGTCTGACCCATCTTTCCTTTCCATCATGTACCCTAGCAGTCCCCAACCTTTTTTGGCACCAGAGACTGGTGCTCCTTTGAGAATCTAAGGCCCGATGATCTGAAGTGGAGCTGAGGCGGTGATGCCGGCGCTGGGGAGCGGCTGCAAATTCAGACGAAGCTTCGCTCACTCCCCCGCAGCTCACCTCCTGCTGTGTGGCCCAGTTCCTTACAGGCTATGAACCGGTACCAGGTCACAGCCCAGGGGTTGGGGACCCCAGTGTGCCCTGTGCTTCAGTCTTATCTGACTATTGTTGTTTAGACCATGCCTTTGCACAGCTGTACCCTCTGCCTTCTTCCCTTTGTAGTTTGAAAATCTTTTTCAGTGTCATTTAACATGGAAATGAACCTGGCTCTCTCTGATGCTCCCATCTCTCTGCTGCATCCCAGGATCAGTTACTCTTCCTGGAGCACCTGACACATAGTTACATTACAGCACTTACCACAGGGTATGGTGATACTTTCTGCGTTTCTCTTTCTACTCCCAGAACTCCTCGAAAGGGGAAAGGATCTAGCATTAACCAAGTATTGGTGTGTGTTGGCCACTGCCCTGGACATTCATATTCATTATTTCTGACCCTACTAGGTCAGCGTTATTGTTCTCATTTTAGGATGAGGAGCCTGAGGGTCAGAGTTGCATACTTGCCATGAAGAGGCAGAGCTGGGATTTGAACTTGAATATGTTGTACTCCAAGGCCTGGGCTGTTGTTGTTATTCCACATTGCTTTTTGAGGGCAAAGAGTATGTTTTTAATACCTTTATACCTGCTCTAGCCCCAAGTATCTAGCATGTAGTTGGAATTCAGAAAATGTTCATGGAATAAAGAGATTGTATACTCTCTCAGCTTACCTCTGTGGCCAACTGGCAGTGTCGAGGTCTTGCCCTCCTCTGTTTACTTGTTAAAGGTTTTGAATGCTATTAGTGCTATGGTCACTTCCCTCCTCTTTGGAACTATAGCCCTTTGGGCTCCTGGAGGTAAAATAAAGAAATAGAGACCAGTCTGGGGTATAGAATTTTAGTTTTTATTGCATCATGAAGGCCACCGGCATCATTCGAGCAAGCAGGCAGTGAGGTAATCACAGCTCACTGGAGGACATTTAAACAGGGCTTTGTAAGTTGAGAAGAAATACTCCTTTCCCACTGCAGTATGTTCAAAGATCCCTCCCAGTCCAGGCCTCTACTTCCGTCCTCATAATAACATCACATCCTGTCTGAGGCTGTGGAGACCTTCCAGACTGGAGACAGTCTCAGCTGAGATCCAAAGGAGAGTCGAGGGCTGGAGGTTGTTTGGGAGAGTGTCCATGGCCCCTTTGAGCGTGTGGCCGACACGTGAAATGTGAGGGTCAAGGCTGGAGAGACACGCAGGGCCATGCTGGGCTGGTCCTCAAATACTATGTTAAATTCTGTTGTGTAGGAAGAGGAGAGTGTCCGGGGACTAGATGTGACCAGATTTGCCATTTTGAAAGACTGTCATGGTTCTTGGAGGATGGGCTGGAGGGAAGCAGGGAGCCTCTGTTAGCCCTCCTCAACCACGTGTCACCCTTTCCATTTCTGACAGGTTCGTTTCTTTCCTTCTGTTCTTTTCTTCAGCGGTAGGCTTAGCACTCACGTGGGTCACTCCTAAGCTAATTAAACGGGTGCCCTTGGCCCATTCTGCACTTTGCAAGGCAGCAGCAAGCCCAGACATCCATCACGCTGTCTGCGCAGAGTTGCATCTTGTGTTTACCTGTTAATGGATACGTTGCCGCTTTGGAGTCCTTTGCTCTTGTCTGAGCTTATGAATAATGAGATGAGAAGCAATAGGAAAAAGTGGGAGAAAAAAGAGCTTAAATTAAGGAGCTTATCTATAATGGAGAGTCACATGGGTTTTTCACAGAGTTCCAGGAGTTTTTACTCATCACTTAGGTGGCCCTTGGGAAATACCGGTTAATAACCAGATGGTTGCCACAGTGGTGATATTGGCACCTACTTGAGGACCACAAGGATTTTGAGATTTTTAAACCCATAAGGCCACTTCATGGATTTGGGCTGGCCTTTCGCATTCTCTTGGGGCCTTGAAGGCAAAGCTCCACCACTTCAGTAAAGCTGTGATGCAGCGGATGAGTTTATGATGAGCCTTAGTCTTTCCAGCTCTAAGTGAGGGTTGTACTCCCTACTTCTGAGGGTTTCTCTGAGGACCAAGTAGGACAGCACATCTAAAATGCCTCACACGGCGCTGGCGTTTGGTAAACGGTTGCCGTTGACTGATATCCTCGCTTGAGGTCTCTCACCATAAGTTTCCCTTTCCTCGTTGGCTCCTATTTCAAACCCACTGAGTACTTTTTGTTTTTAGAATATCCTTGCGAAAAATGCCCTAGGAAAACAAAAGCACTCTAAAACAGAGTTACAAATATGGGAGATTACAAAGAGCCCAGTAATCGTGAGTTATGGTCTGGGTTTGGGATCTTAGCGTGGAAAGTGATTTCTCTTTCATTCCCAATGGGCAAGGACTGAGGACGACAACTTGACCTACAAACACATTCTCCCTGAGTCTCCTGAGCCTTCAGCCTCTCACGCCCTGTCCGATTGTGAAATATCTGAGAAGTCCTCCTTCTCACAAGACCAGAAGCAGGACAGCGAGATGGAGAAGACTTCAGTTACAGCGAACAATTTTTCTCAAGGTAAGTTAAGTTTTACAAAGCATTTTAAACATAGCCAAGGTTTCCTGGCTTAAACAACAATTTATCATCTTGCCTTAGTAAGCAGAGTGTAGTGACATTTGAATATTTCTCTGATGAAAGGAGGTCCTGTGAGGGCCAAAGCTGGTCATTAAGAGTATCGTTTATTACTGGGGGAAGGCTACGGTTGTTGAAAGTGTTGGTGATTGGGGCAAAGTCATTTTTATTTTCTAAATGATGACTTATTACATGACTTGCCATTTCCTTGCTCTCAAACAGTGGCAGGCTGGAAAGCACTGAGGTTATGTGTTAGTTCCTAGTCTGGTTAATTTCCTTTGTTTCCTTCAAACTCTTCCTAAGGCAGGTTCACTTGGAAGACTCTTCTGCTTTGAATTGTACAGATGCCTGGAGTACTTAACCCCTGTTTGAATGCTTTGTAATTCTCTATGTCTGCTCTATTTCTCTTTTGTGTAAGTCTTGGCGCTCTGGGTCAGCCCCTTGTCCTGCCTCTGACATGGAGCCATGGGCTGAGTTGGCAGAATCAGGCCCCGCAAGGCCCCGGTGCCCCTAAACTCTCCTTTACCTCCTCTGTTTCTGCAGCCTTGATCACTTCTTGTTGGGGTAGTAGGTAGGGCTTAGTGTTTATAATTCAACATATTTCAGAAGTTCAAGGAATATATACCCCAGAACAGATAGACCAGAGATCAGTACTCTTTTTCTGTAAAAAGCCAGATAGTAAATATTGTAGACTTTGTGGGCCATATGGTCTTTGTCTCAATTAGTCCTGCTGTTGCAGCAAAAAGCAGCCATAGACAATATGCACATGAATGGTGTGGCTGAGTTCCCGTAAAACTTTATTTACTAAAACAGGTGGTGGGTGGATTTGACCCAGGGACCATAGGTTTCTGACCCCTGATATAGACTCTGGACCTCAACCGACATCATTTGGTCTCTCCTTTCTTCTGGTGGGTTGTTTGCAAGGTGCCCAGCGTGGGCGTGGACCCAGAGCATAAATCGGACACTGGCACCTTTTTGCTCAAGTTCTTTGCTGACACCTGATCATATAGAACAGTGGCTTTCAAAAATTTTTTATCTTTTTATTTTTTTCTTTTTTTTTAATCAACAGAACATTTCTCTCCCTTTTTTTTTTTTCAGATGAATCTTTGCATGGAAGCCCAATATGTAAAACAGATATGAGTGGAGCCTTTGTCCCCTCTGGTGGCCTCACAGGCTCCTTAGGACACTCAGGGCACAGAGAAACTCAGTTCAAACACATACCTAGAGCATGAAGTGTACAAGTCTGGGGTCTTCAGAAGCCAGTTGCCTAAATTTGCTTTCTTTGGATTTCTGGCTGTATCCCTCTCCAATTTCTGTGCGTTTCTGTGTACGATTGGCCTTCTCCTAATTTAGATCAGATCATGAATTGTTTTCCTGTCCCTATTGCCACCTCTTGCACTGTGTCAGTGTGACTCAGTCCCTTTCCAAGAACCCCCGAGACCACTCCCATAGGCCTCTGTGGGAGGAGCAGACTCGTTTGGGGGTGTGAGGAACTGGAGGGTCTGGGGTTACCGTGCAGCAAGCCAGCTCTTTTACGTCGGAATATTAGAGATCCCTGTTCTCTAGAGCCCACCTTCTATGGTACCGGGCGCACCCCACTTTTTCCTCTTGCCTGCCCCTCTGTTTTCTGGCCTCTACTCCGCCTGCCCCCCCAAGCTCGGTTTAATTTCAGTATAGAACCATTCAGTCATCTTTTATTTCTGATTCCTCTGGGGACCCATGACCTTGGGCTCGTCATGCTCTCCTAGTGGATTACGGGGCGCTTTCCCGAGTGGGGTTCGTGCTCACTGGAGCCATCTTAGTAACCCTGCTGTTAGCTTTCTTGGTTTCTTTGTCTTCAGACATTTAGTCTCTGCATCTGTTTTTCCTTTTGTCATATTTATAACCTGAATAGAGAGATAATTTCGTGTGTTTTTTTTTTTACTTAACATTATATCATACGCTTTCTGACACGTTACATAACATCATTCCTGGTGGCTTTAGAATAGTCTGTGGAGATGGCTGAACGCAGTTTTCTTACGTTCCTCTGTTGCTGAACATTTAAGTCATTTTTAAAATTTCACAATTGTGAGCAGTGCTGCAGGGAATATCTTTGAACATGAAGCTTTCCCCTTATTTTGGGGGCAGTTTCTTAACCTAGATTCTATAAATTGCAACGCCTAGGCAAAAGATGCAGTCACTGTTTTCTGGTAGATGCTTCTTAACGGGATTTACGATTTTAAAGAGTTGGCATTTGTCAGAAGGGTATTATTGTAAGAGGGACAGGTATTTTTCTCCCACTTTTTAAAGGCGAATATAGTGTTTCCTTCTCCTTGGCGAGGGCTGCATAATTAATAAGTGGTGTCCAATTCGACCGGGAGTGTTTCCTTAAGCCCAAGGGATGATTCCAGCTCCTGGCCAGGCTCAGTAGAAGATGACTCGTACCAGAAGCTGGCAGTGTGTGATGTGGATGAACCAGCGAGGAAGGCTGCAGTCAGAACAGATAAGTTCCTGACTCCCTCCGACCTGAGTAGCCACTGGAAGGTTTGCACGGCCGCGAGGCAGGGACGGCAGGTGTGGTGCCAGGACGTGCCCGGAGATCCTTGCAAACAGGGTGCTTCAGTGCTGGGCTGCAGCGGGGGCCTTAGACGCTCCCGCACATGACTTGCCACACTTCTGGCATTAATAGGAGATAGCCGAGGGTTCGGGAATTAAGTCATCTCATAAACATTCAAATTCATGGCGAAATTACTATTTAATTAGGAAAAGATCTGTGACATTGTGCCACTTGTAAATGAAAGTCATTTTGGAGGAATTAAAACCGAGTCATAACATTAGTAGAATGTTTTAAAACAAACATTACTAAGACGTACCGAGTATACCCTAATTAATGAATTAAAGACATTAGTTTTGCCTTTGGATACTTAATGTGATTATGCTTTAAACACTGATTCTAGTAACCTACCTCTAGATTGGAGCTATGCTTCTTTCTTTCTTTATAAAATTGAGGTGTGGCAGAGGCTAAAAAAAATAATATTTGCTCATTTTAGAAAATTTGGAAATTTAATTTTTTTGTGTATTATTAAATATAATTTTAAGATATAATGCAGTAGTTTTGAAAATCCTAAAATCTACACCCAAAGACAACCTCTGTTAATACTCAGGTGTGCTTCCTTGTTTTGTACATGCGTCTTTCCTGTCGATGAGTTTTTGAATAGAGTTATGATTATGTCGCTAAGCTCTTTTGTCTCTATATTCTTCCATGTTATTTATAGGGTCTTCATAATGTAATTTTAATAGCTGTATAATATTGCATCGTAGTGGATGTAATACAATTTATTTAATAATTTATTTTCAGTTCTTACTGTTACATGTAGTGCCAACATAAACATTTTCATGCGTTCTGTCAAATGGTTGTTAGCCTTTCTGGTGATCGCTAAATTCCTGTAAGTAGAGTTATTTGATAAAAGACATTAGAAAGAACCTTTCTAAGTCTAATGATAAAAATAGTCCCAAAAAGTCATATACATTTATACTCACGCTAAGAGGATATATATTCTTGAGAGTACTCTTCTTGCCATTCTCACTAGCTTGAAACTATTGTTTTATTTTGTTTTGAAGTCTTAAATTAGTAAGTGATAAATGAAAGGAAACATATTCCTTTCAAAGAATTAGTCTTGAAGATAGCTAGATTCATAATGAAGGTAGTTTAATCAACTCTCAGGCGATTCAAGCAGATTTGAAAGTGATCTGTCAGTTTCACCATAAGGAAGGTTTTAATATTTGATATTTAGAAGAATAAAGGGCTACATTAGAGTTGGCATTAAAATTGTATGGATTATAATTTTTCCACGTGATGTAAAACACCTTCGTCGTGGAGGGCTGCGGAGAATCACTAGAGAACTATGTGGGCCGTGGGCAGTCGCTTAGCCTCTTCATGCCTAGGAAAGAATGGCCAGTTGCCGCCTGTCTTACTACATCCAGTACTGTTGGAATGTCAAGATCCCTGCCTAATCTAGAAATTACTCACTTTGTTGGGGGCTTCAGACTTTAAAAATTTCCTCCTTCCTGTAGACCTACTAATGGAACATATACAAGAAATTCGAAGTTTGAGAAAACGTTTAGAAGAATCTATTAAGACAAATGAGAAGCTACGGAGACAGCTGGAACTACAGGAGCCTGAATTTGATCAAGGTGAGGAGGACCTTCCCAAGGGCCGTATGGGCCTGTGAGCGCTTCATTTGCGATGCATTTGCCTATTCTATGTATTGGGAAGAGCTTCAGCCTTGTGGCCAGAGAAATTTCAGTTCAAATCCTGACTTTCCTGTTTTCCTCTAGGGTGACCTCATTTAACCTTGCAGACTCTTAGTTCTAGTGATTTATCTATATAATGGGGATAATAATTTCCATTTATCCTGTCGTGATGAGAATTGTGTGAGCTACGTGACGTGGTACACCCTGTCACAGAGCAGGTACTTGATAAGTGTTAACTTTCTAGGCATTGGAGAAGACTGCCAGCCCCCGACATCTTGAATTGGGTTGGCTTGTCGTTTGCCTTTAGAAGCTGTAGAGACATAGATAGGTATTTTAAAACAAAACAAAGCAGTATTTTGTCTTTTTGTTAATAATGGATTATAAAAATATCGGCATTGTAACAGTCTGATAAACCTCAACATGCCAATCAAAAGGTCACTAGTATTCCTGCATAGCCACAGGTAGCTCTGAATGGAATATTCTTTCATGAAGAATTTTATTTTTCATAGGTAAGATAGTCACGTGGTTCAAAAATTAATATCTCCATCCTATACCCATTAATCCTCTTCTCCCTTTTCTCTTCCCACTTTTGTTTGTTCCTTTTGTATCCTTAAACAGTGTTTTTCAAATGTAAATACAAATATATACTCTTATTTCCTCTCTCACTTAGTCAGAGGTAGAATACTTTCTATCACTATTCTGTCCCTTGTTTTTCATTGAACAATACATTTTGGACACCTTTTCTCATCGCTCCAAAGAAAGCATCTTCATTCTATGAAGAATGCGTCTTGAGAGCAGCTCTGTGCACTAGGAAAAGCCTGAGATTGTTTGGGTTTGGACCACCTAGGTGTGGATCCCAGTTCTTCTGTTGATAGCTTTGTGACTTTGGGCAAGTCCCCCCACTTATCCCAAGCTTAATTGTAAGAGTCACTGTGAGATTAAATGAGGCAGTGTTATGAATGGGGCCTTGCTCGGCGCTCCACTCAACAGACGGTTGTTTCATCATTAACAGTTTTATTTTACCATTTTACTTTGCATAACATTACTAGTTTAACATCGCAAAGCTCTGCAAAGGGCAGGATGCTAATGTCATTCCCATTTTTAGAGATGAGATAACTGAGTTCTGGAAGGATGTCCTCGGTGGCAGCACTCGTGTCTTTGGACCTCCTAGTCCAGTTCTCGTTCCTCTCCAGCCCACCATAGCCATCGGCCCAGAAGGACATCTTTCCAAAGTACTGCGCATGCTCCCGTTTGGTTCAGAGTGGTTCTATTGGTTAATCTGAGTTATCAGTCATATCAAACACAGGAAAGAAATACACGCCCGGGCCCTTCATGTTCACTCTTGGTAATGCCTGAATTAGATTCATTCTGTTTTACATTTTCCCTGGCAAATCCAATTATAGAATTATTTGAGGGCTCAAATGGCCACCAGCTATAATGGAGCAGCTAGTTGCTCTGTAGAGTGATTCACTTTGACGGGAAGGTTTACAGAAAGGCATTCACCAAGTATTTAGGCTGGTGGAAAGACATGCTGTTCTCCATGTCATCACAGTCTCTGAAAAGGCAAAGAAACAGTCGTGGCTCTGCCTGCTCCCTGCCGTGAGACGTTCATCTGGGAACAGGTTTGAGAAAGGCATGCTCCTTTTGGTGTTGAGGTGGAGCATTGTTAAAAACTGTCATCTCATGGGCCAGGTCCTCCAGCTTGTCACCACTTACATGAGCTCATGCTGATGGTGGCTGGAGGAAAGCCTGGCTTTTCAGCATCAGGAGTAGACGCCGCCAGCTCAGGCTTTGTCAGAACTGTTGTTTGGCCCAGTTATTCTTTTTGAAAAGTGACCACCTTAGCTGTGGTCATCATAGACTTCTGTAGAATTTTTCTTGTTTATCTAGATTGCTCTTTGGTCCTGTTTTGGCTCCAGCCTATCATTAGTCGTGATATTAGTACAAATGGTAATCACAGTAATAACGACATCAGTCATTTTCATTGAGCTAATGGAGACCTAGGGAAGTTATGTGATTGGTTAGGTCATGCAGTTAAGAAGCCAGAACCGTGATTCAAATGCAAGTATCACTGAAAAGACCCCAAGAATTCATAGAGGAGAGTGGAGGAAGGTGGCAGGGGAGACATATGTGAATTAAAAAGCCATAGGACATTGTGGTAAGTGAATCGTGAGCATGAGAAAAAGGTAGTGCTGGAGAACAGAGAGTATGACCTTTGGCTTCTGGGAGAGCTGATGTTATACCTTCCTTACAGGGAGTTTGAATATTACAGATAATCACTTGTGTACCAGGATGCTTTCAGCTGCAGTTAACAGAATATGCGTAAAAACCGGTGTGAACAGTGGGGATGTATGTTTTCTTACATGACAAGAAATCCAGAGGCAGGCAGTTCTAAGGCAGATTTAATGGTTCAGTGACAGCAGGGCTTGGGGTTAGTGCCTGTGATGACTGCAGTAATTACAAGCATCCCTCCCTCTCAGGACAGTGTCTGCAGCATGAGGAGGAAGTGGGAAGGGCTTCTCCCTGTCCTTCTCTTTTCATCTGGGTGGGAAATCTTTCCCAGAAGCTCTCAGCAGGCTTCTTTTCAAGTTTCACTGACCAGAGGTAGCTGCGCCGGAAGCTGGGAAAGCAGATATCTGGCATTTGGTTCTGTGGTTCAGTCGATAATCAGTAAGGAAGATGGGGAGGAAGCATCCGCTTGCCACGTGTGGAAAGCGCCTTGCACGCCATAGGTATTCTCCAGGGGGTGCTGTGGACATGAACATTGTGTACAGTGCAGAGTTAGAAAGCTCAGAGGATGGGGAGTGTCGAGATGGAGTGTCAAGGGAGGTGTCCAGCCAGAGGAAGGGGCGGGATTTCAGGAGATGGACCACAGCCTGGGGAGACATGTAAAGTCTGTCTAGCTTTAGACTCTGATCTCCTTAGCAAACACTTAAGAGATAGAGAATGTGAGCCACGAGTTGAATCGAGTATGATTTTGACAGATGAAGAAGGTGGTAGGCAAAGGGAGTAAAGAACCTCATTCTCCAAAGTCGGGGAATTAGATGTGTGACCACCAATGTGGCCCAGTTTGGCTGCATTTGAGGGCACTAGGGTCTAGGATGGAGAGGGTGTGGGGTACACCATGGAATTCGAGCTAAATAATGGCCATCTGAAGTTTGGACCTTGTGTTTGCTTTATTTGATTGTCTTTTGCAGTGGTGGGCTGTCAAATGTTTTTGAGCAGAGAATCGCACGAACAGACCCTATTTCAGATGATAACCCTTTTAGAGTAGCCGGGAGGCAAGGCGACGAGGCCTGAGCCACAGGGGCAGAAAAGAGTGGGCCAGTGTCCGAGGCGTTTGGGGGAGGCGTCTGCAGTCGTGCTTGTCTGACTGGGCAGTAGAAGAGAGAGGTGTTAGGACCGCTTCCAGGCTTCTCACTGGGGTTAGCGACAGGGGCGACACCATCTGTAGGGGCAGAAACAGGAGAAAGAGCAGGTTTGGAAGAGTGAGGGAAGAAAGGTGAGGAATGCAGCTTTGGCTTTGTGGGCTGGGATAGGTCTGGCAGGCAGCTGGATTATACGGATTTGGATTTCTGGAGAGACATCTGTGGAGGGTAAGGCTGTCACCCACCCACCCCCGATGCAAGTCTCCTGCGTTATTCTCCCTTTGGACAGGTAAAGGATGGAGATCCCCCTCTTGTGTCCTATTCCATGCTCACTCTCATTTCCCTCTGGGCTCCGGTAATACCATATATAGTTCACAGGAGTGATTTTCCTTGTATGTTGTGTATCTTCATTATTTAAAACTGTTTTCTAGAAAGTTCTGTATGACTTGGAGACTCTTCATCAATCACTATTTATATGTGTTTTTATAGGTTCTTCAAACATTTTTGCTTACGGTTCTGAGCTGCATAATTCTCTGACATCAGAAATTCGTTTCCTGAGGAAGCAGAACCAGGCCCTCAATACAATGCTTGCTAAAGGGTCTAGAGGTGAGAGTCAAAGGTGTCACCCACAGCCTAGAGCCCCGCAGCCTAGAGCCCTATAGCCTTCCATGGCGTGGAAAGAATGCAGGCACTAGTGTCCGACCACCCTGAGTCACATCCTGTGGCTCTGACTTTGGGCAGGCCACTTAATCTCTCCCTGAACCTCAATATTCTTAGCTATAAGATAGGAATACCCCACAGGGCTGTAGCGACAAACACTGTGAAACCCTCATATAGCATCTCTCGTGGGGCTCAGTAAACATTACTTTTTTACCTGTTACCCATCCCCTCTGTACGGCCTCCTCTCATTTGTCTGAGTTCTCAGTGAAAGAGAGAAGGAAGGCCTGGAATATGTTACTGCTGGACTCTCAGCCAGAGATTTCCCATTCTCAGGAAAGTTTTTCAGTATTTCTTACAAAGATCCCTTCTCTTTAATTCCTTCTGGTTGGAGCTTTGACAAACCCAAGGGGCTTTCATGTACAAGACCTCTCAACACTTAAAGGGCTCCTGGAATGACATGGGATTAGTCCTGTTTCACAGGCAAGAAACTGAGGCCTAAGGGAGTGACCGACCCGTGGTCACAGAGCTAGAAGGTGGTGGAGCTGGCACGTGGCCAGCTTAGTTCACTTTCTATGGAGGAATTCGTGCCGACTCTTGGGTAGGAGATGAAATAAAGGCTTTTGCAGATTGTTCATTCACTCAGCAGAGACGCTGGTTCTGTGTCAGGGCCTGTGTAGATTCTGATACAGAAATGGGCCCCCTTCCATCAGGGCTCACAGTCTGATGGAAAGGACAGCCAGGCCACCCACCGCAGGCCAGCGTGAGGCTTAGCCATGGCGAAGGCAGGCTCAGAGTTGCAAGACCCTGGAGATGGCATCCTTGTCCAGGGAACACTGGTCCTCGGAAGCGAAGTCTAGAGGACAAGTCGAGGTTATTCATGGTGCCTAAGGTTGAGAAGGACCAGGAGGGAAGAGCAGACACAGGCCTAGGGGTTAGGGATGGGGCGAGTACAGACCTGTCAGGAATTACATGATGCTAAGTATGTCTGGAATCTGCGTGGGGAGGAGAAACTTGCTCAGAAATGATTTGTGTCGTGGTTGAGAGGAGAATCAGACAACCTGGGCCTGAATCTTGGCTCTGCTGCTTATTAACCGTGTTATCTTGCAGGAAGTCTTAACCTTTTCGTTTCTTATTTTCCTATCCGGAAAATGGAGAGAATAATAATAGTACCTACCTTGGAGGTTTGCTGTGAAGAGTAAATAAGATGATAATGTCATGTCTGCAGTTAGCTCTGTGGGCCTGTTAGCTGTTACCACCACCAGCATTGCCGGCAGTCCTCAAAGTGCTTGTAAAGCCCCGTGTTAAGCCCTTCTACACCTAGTCACCCCGTTAATCCCCACAATGATACATGAGGAAATTGAGGCACAGGAAAGGGGAGAAACTCGTTCAAGGTTATGGAGTCAGTAAGCGGAAGAGCACGTGAGCACGCCACTCTGCCTCCGAGCGTGCCCTTGACGGCTGCCCCTGTGCCCTGCGTGTGTTTATTTCTCCGGAGAGGTGCTGTCCTCAGGGCTCCAGGCTGCCATTTGCATGGCCTGGATGGCCTCGTGGGAGGCTGGTGGACTTTCCCAACACGCATTGCCAGAGTTTGGAGCCTGTTTCTTGTTTCTGTCTATAATTTCTACCCACTGTTTGCTCTGCGAAGGCAAAGTAGGTTTGCACAGCCCATTATTTAATAGAAAATTAAACAGACCCATTTCATCCCAATGACGTTTAATCTGCAGCCTTGATGTTGACAGATTTATCTGCCCAAAATGCATGAGATAATTGGAATGCCAGAATCATAAATGCCAGATTAAATCTCGTCCTCTTTTGTATTCTTGGAGTGCTGGTGCTGAAGTGCTGTATTTGCGTAATAAGGTTGGAAAAAACAAATGGTGTCTCTTCTCAGCCGCGCTTTTCGTGTTTGCAGATAAACAGAAGGAGAATGAAAAATTACGAGAGTCCCTCTCCAGGAAGACTGCGAACCTTGAGCACCTCCAGCGAGAGCTTGCCTGTGTGAAGGGAGAGAACGACAGGCTGCAGAAGGAGGTGGGCGAGAAGGAGAGGCACAGCCAGCAGCTGCTCCAGGAGCTCTGTGACAGCCACAGCGAGCTGAGCAGGTAGTGGGCGGGTGCAGCCGTGCCCAGGCCGGCGTCCAGGCGCTGGGCTGCCGTGATGAAACAGGGTGCGCCGGCCCCTGCCCTCATGCACAAGGAGGTGTGGGAAGACAGCAAGCACGCAACACGTCATGTGGGAATAAAATGCAAGGAGCAAGGTCATCTGAGTACGGGGCGAAGGGCCTGGGGGGCGGGTTGCTGTTGCTTTTCCAGGGTGGGCTAGTGGGGGCCTCTCTGCACAGACCCCATCTGAACAGTGACCTGAGGCAGTGAGGATGTGAGCTCTGCAGACACCTGGCGGAGGGTCAGTTTTGGAGGGGACGGTGAGGGCCCCGAGGTGGGTTGTCCTTGGCCTCTGCAGGGCAGAGCAGGGAGGCCAGTGCATCTGGAGGAGAGAGGGCATGGCGGGGGGTGAGGGCAGAGAGGTGGCTGGATGCTGAACCGCGTAGGGCCTGGTTGGTGCATGGACTTTGGTTTTCACTGAGTCACGTGGGAAGCTCTTGGGCAGGATTCTGAGTGGGGGAGGGGCATGGGTCTGACTCAGATTTTAAGAGGGTCTCACTGACTGCTCTTGGCAGTTTCCCTGTAGACTGTCTTGTCCCACACGTTTCGTTGGCCTGTCAGCTCCTGTGAGCAACCTCGCTCTGGGCTCCCCGGGGTGGTGCGCTGACTTGGCCAGATCATCATCTTCGCCATCACAGTCCTGGGCTTCACTTCCTCACACCCCCGAAGCGAGGGTTAGAGAGCACGCACCTCAGAGTGGCTGTGACTGGGGTCCTTAACCACGCGGGCCCCGCTGTCCACACTCCTCTAGCCGAGGGCGGAGTTGGCCTGCGTGAGTGACGGAGTGAGAACTGACCTGTCCTCCCCGGGGTGCTGGGGCCGTTGCAGGGTGCAGGAGGAGGCGAAGTGGAGGCAGCAGCTGCTCTCCCAGAACGACGAGCTGCTCCAGTCCCTCCGAGTGGAGCTGAGGGTGTATGAGAAGCTGGACGAGGAACACAGAACCCCGAGAGGTACTGGGTGCTCCGGTCCACGGCCCCTCTCAGCCTGGGCTCTGTGTCATGGGCTATCAGCTCACCTGGTCTGTGGGGTGGACACTCTTGCCTGAAATGCTGTCGTCACACCTGTGCTTGCCTCCTGGGTGGAGCAGGTGTATTTTGAAGCAAGCTTTCGGGCCCACCCTTCTTCCGAAGAAGCCGTAGGAACCCTGGAAGGGCTTCGGCTCAGGAGTCAGGCCAGCCAGGGTCTGGGTCCTCACCGCCCTGCTTCCCGGTGTCACTGCCTTTGGCAGGTCACTTCACCCCCTGGGGCCTGTTTCCTCCTCTATAAAACATGCCTGCTGATACCTATTGTATAGAGTTGTGAAAATTAAATGAGATCATGTATTAAGAGAATCCTAGTGCCTGGCACATAGTGGGCACTCAAGAAGTAACTTTTATTATAATTTTATTGCTAGTATGTGTTTCTTTTTGCCCATTCATTCAGCAAATAAGGATGGAGCAATAAGGTTGGCCCTGGTCCTCTCTCTGTCCTCAGAGAGATCCCGGATCAGAGTGATCTGACTATAGACTAATGGTTTAGAATCAATTTTGAGGTGTGGTGTCTTTTTTTAAAAACTAATTTTCCAGATGGTTTCTCACTATTGAAAGTTTATCTAGAAAAGGGTCACCTCACAGCTTTCATTTGCTCCTCAAGTTGCTTTTTCTTATTCTTGCTGTTGTACCTTTTAATATACTGTGGCTCTTAAAATCGGCCCCTTTTATTCTATAATTCCAGCCCAAATAGGTTTTATTACTACCAGACATAATTTCGGGGTTTGGTGTGCAATTTGCTAGGCTTTTATGGCCAGAAGTGAAAATTAATTTCCAGTTCTTATTTAGCCTGTGGAATAGCAGCAATTAAGTCTGCCAATATTTTTGTTTTTAAAGTCGAGTTGTTATTTTAAATTGTACCTGGTTCTTAGGGAGGGGAGGGTGATGGTGGTGGTGGGTTTAAAACAGTCGCGCTCCTTTCTTGGCCGACCCTTCAGTGGCAGAAGATGTCAGGGCTTCCCGTTGCACGTATTTGCAGCATCTGGAGCAGAGGCGCTGGGAGACGGCTGGCAGGGGCGGGACGCCCTCGGGGACCTGCACGGCCTCCTGACAGAGGTGCAGGCCCTGCGGGCGCAGCTGGAAAGGAGCATCGGGACCAGCCGCGCGCTGCAGAGCAAGCTGGAGGAGCAGCTGGCGAAGGCCGGAAGGAAGGCCCCGGAAGCAGCACTCGCCTCGGCTCTCCAGACCCTGCCCGCCGCCGAGCGGCCCCTTGGGCTGGACAGACACGGTACTGCTCCCCGCCCCTCCGCGCTCAGAGAGTGCAGCCCTGTGCGTCCGTGGGATATGTGGGCTTTTGAATGGCGCCTTGCTCTTGGAGGTGTCTTTTCATCGACAGCAGACATGTTGTACCCTGGGAGCCAAGGGACCTGGCTGCTAATTAGCTGTCACCTTTGGCAAAATGGTATCATCTCTGTCTGGGACCTCCTGATTCTCAGGGAAGTGGAGTGCGGGCTCCCAGCCGCCCTCTGGTCTTGCTCCTCCCATCCATTTAGTCCTGCCCACATCACTCCACTGTTGAAAACCCTTTTTAGTCCCTCTTATTGCTTTCAAAAAAGAATTTAAACCTCTTAGTCTAGCTGTCAGTGTTTTTCGGGATCTGAAAAGCATCCTGATAGGTATGAAAACTGGTTCCGTTTTGCATTTGCTTGTGGGATTATTGTCTAGCCCTGCAGAGGCTGTTTAGGGTGGCGGAAAGAGGACGAGACTGGGTTTGGTCACCCTTCTGCCACCTGCTCCTCAGAGGGCCTGGAATGAACCAGCAAATGGTGAGGCTCAAAGCAGTCGGCCAGGCCATCTTCTTTGCTCTGTGAGTGAAGGAACTAAGACTCAGGGTCCTGCACTTGCCCTAAGCGACACAGGTAGGTGGGAGAGCTGGAGCTAGAAATGGGTTTTCAGCTCCGAGTCCACTGCCGTCCCTGAAGCACCACCTGACCTTCCAGAGCCCCTGGAGCCCGGGGGTCGTCATCCCTATGCCCACAGGGCGGCTGTGCACATGCAGTGGGACAAGGAATGTCAACATGCTCTATAAAGAAGTACCGTGGGAAAGTCGAGACTTATCTTTACTTGGATTAGGAATTAAGTCTGTTGCCTTTAATTAAAAATTAAAATTTCTTACACATGAGTACCCAGTCATTCTGCTTTCGAGCTTGTGGCGATTGGCACATTGGTTTTTCCTGGATAAGGATTTTAAAATTTTAACCAAAGAGATGATGTGACAACGTGAAAGAAAGGTGAAAAAAAATCCTTCGCGATTCTACAAAATGTTAATTTTTTACTTTGCATATTTCTCTTTACTTGGTAACGAAATGTAGGCATATATTTATATTGTTCAAATTGGTTTTTGTGCCATTCTGTGTCCTTTTTTTGTTTTTGCCCAATATTACGTAATAAATGTTTTTCCTTTTTTCACACGGGCTTCCTAATTATTGTTTTCAGATTGTCTGGCACCAAACCATTACACTGGTGATTATGAAAGTGGTCTCTGATTTGGAGCTTTAGTAAACATTGATGTTAATATGCCTTTTGCTGTTAAACAGTATTCTTAGGATAAAATCCTCTTGGGGAATCTCGGAGGGTTGGAGGGTGCCATTCTGTCACCGTTTGCGTGGACTATACGTCAGGGGTGGGCATCAGCGTTTCAAGTATAGGTCTGCTCCCCGCCCCTCTTAGGGCTCTGAGGAGGTGGGACCAAGGAGATCGTGGGGGTGTGCTGGGGAGACCAAAGTAGGGAGCACAGTTCAGTGCTCGGGGTGCCCTGGAAGGAGAGTTGGGGCAGCTGAGGTAAGGAGGCCATCGAACAGCCTGTGCCTGCTTTTGAAATTTGTCCTAGGCCAGCCCTGAGTGTGCCTTGCCGGAGGGGAGTGTGTTCGGGAGTCACAGCCCTGACTCGGAGGGAACGTTCTGCAGTTTCCTCGAGTGAAGATTAGGATGGTATCATAGGCAGCAGCATTTCTTCCTTTGCAGACTTTTCAGGGCTGTAATTAAGTGCACCTGTTTGAAAGTTTTGCTCTGTAGACTGCTGTTTTTGGTAGAAGACGATCCCTCACGGGGGCAGTGTGCCTGGTGGAGGAGCTGGGTGGGGCCTCCTAAGGCCTGGACGGGGTCCTCGCTGGGCCTCCTGTGCTCTGGGTAATGCTGGGCAGATCACCCCGTCTCCACCCCTCCGCCTCCTCTTCCAAGAAATCTGATTACTGTGCCGTCCCACCCACAACTACTGAGAGTTCCGAGGTGAAAGTGCTTTCCACGCCATAGAATGTCAGACCATCTTTCACAACGTGTAATTAGTTTCACCTCCTCACATTGTTTCACGTGCACCAGCTCCCAGACCCTGCTTTGGGTGGCTCGAGTTCCTGCAGCAGCCTCCAGACTCGCTCCTCCAGCCCAAAACGCAGGCCTCAGCCCCTTGAGTGGGCCCCTGCGGTCCTCACACTTCTGGCCTGGCATCTCGCCGCATCCTTCCCTTGCACCCTGGGCTCAGCCAGTTGAAGTGCTTGACTGTCCCTGAGTTTGTCATGAGGGCTCACTCATTCCTCTGCCTGAGCTTCTTTCTCTCCTCAGGTTTCACCTGAGTTACCCTAGGCCCACGCTTTCCCCCCTTAGCCCTGACCACTCTGAAGGGAAACTTCCTGTTTACTTGTCTGGACAAGAAGGCCCTTCCAGGGGGTCCTTCCGGGGAGGGCACGGGGCCTGCTCACTCTTATCCCCCGCGTCCTGCACGTGGCCTGGCAGGAGAGAGGCCCAGCGCGGGTGTGAATGAATGCTGTGGGTGTCTGGTATTCACTGTGTTCTCCCTCAGGTGCCGATGACAGTGAAAGGAAAACTTCTGACGATTTATTTTCCTTCTCTTATTTTGCATGTCCTAGATGGCGACACATGTCCCGTGGCAATGGAAAATTCTTATGATCTGTTTGATTCCACCGTGGCAGTGGCACCAACGTCAGGTACAAAGCTGAACTCTGGGTAACGACGGCAGGGTTGGGTTTGGCAGCAGGAGGTTTTAAATCAAAGAAAAGGGGGTCCCTGGTCCCATGAGGGTGTCTGGCAGGAATTGGGGATTCATGTCCTCAGCATTTCTAGCTAGTGATCTCCTTCTCCCAGCCAGTTAATCTGTTCCTGGGTATTACCAATTCAGCAACGTCATTGTGTCTCTATTAATTAAAGTGTGACACTTTCCGTGGCTTTCAAGGCCTCACCCCGCTGCCCTCACATTCTCAGGCCCACCTTCCTCCCGCTGGAACTGCGCAGTACGGCCCCTTCCTTTTCCAGACTGCCCTTGTCTCATTCTCTGCCAGTGGAAGTCCTGCTACTTCAAGACTCATGAATGCAGACTTCACTGTGAAATGCCTTTCTGATGTCCCCAGTGAGAAATATTTATCCAGACTTCTGTTGATCCAAAAGTAAAAAGGAATGGGCTTTTCCCTTTGTTTAGCGTAATTCTTGTTGCCTCTTCAGTCTAGCTCAACTGTTGCTTCATCTGGGAAGCCTTCCCTGATCTCCGTTCCTGCATGGAGAACTGGTTATTTTTAGCCCTGAGCCCCGTCTCTCTGTCATGGTGCCGTCATGCCTCCCACGCGGTGTCTGTATTCTTACTAGACCATGGGCTCCCAGACTGCAGGCACCGGCCTGATTCATCTGTCTAAATCAGGGTCTTCTGCAGACCGGCTGCCTGACCTGATAAGTTGAATTGAATCAAACTTCTCCCACATGGGGAATAAGCCCAGTGTGGGGTAGTAAACAGACTGAGGTCCTAGAGCCCGGCCGCTTTCTTCTCTGGGCTGCGTCTGTGGGCATGTGCGCCTGAGGACCATTTTTAGCCCTCCTGTCTTGCTTCAGCATTGTTGAGTGCAGCTCAGCGAACACAGGGTGCTGGTGCCCCCAGTAGATCTGACATCTTCCCTCCCTTTCTGTAGCTTCAGAGACTCCTTCACTCTCTGTAAATGACATGGACTCCCTCTCCTGCGTCAGCATCAGCTCAGCCACCAGCATCCCGTGCATGTCTGGCCTGGTCCCTGGCCACCACTTGTGGGCCAGCAAGAGTGGCTGCCACGTCCTGGGCATGATTGAGGACTATGATGCCCTCTGCAAGCAGATTGGCCAGGGCCAGAAGCTCCTTGCCGAGATGGACATTCAGATCCAAGAGGCTCCCAGCCCCTCAGGTCGAGAGCTGGAAACAAAGGTAACCTGACCAACAGCTGGAGGGAGACATGCTCAGTGGGGGCAGGAACGGATGTGTTGGTGGGGCGCCTGGCGCAGGGGTGCACCTGGCTTCAGTAAGACCTTGAAACGAGGAACCTGGAAGCTTAGCCCACGAAAGCTGCGAGGTCAGCTCCAGTCCAGGAGACCCCTGCTGTTTCCTGGGGGAGGAACACTGGTTGAGGTTGATACGCTGCGTTACTGCCATCGCTTCCCTGGGATCTGCCCCATGACCCCCTCTGTCTGCTAGCCTCCTGTCCATCCTTCTGTCCTCCAGTGCGTCCATCTGTTCCTCCTTCCAGTCACCTGGCCACTACCCACCCAGGTCTCTGTGGCTCAGGCTCTGAGGCTGCTGCGGTGAATAAGGTGGCTAGACATCCGGATCCTCATGCAGCGTATGGTCAGCCGCACCGTGATGTCTCAGCCACTTTGCGATGAGCTTGCCAGCGTGCGACGTCCTACACCCACCTCAAGGTTGCTGTCCCCTGCCATCTCTTCATGTAGCGGAGCTTTTAACATTGTACTTCCTTTCATCCCAGAACAACCCGTGAAGTAGTTGTTGTCGTTCCTACTTTACAGATGCTGAGGTGGGGTAGCTTGGAGCAGTCGGGATTTGAAATCAGTTCTCCACCCTCCAAGGTGCTCTCTTTCTGTGTCATGATGATACTTCCTGAAGAACATTGTTTGTCACCTCACTCATCTGTGCAGAAACCTCCAGTTCCCCTGGGGTACTGTTCAGACACCAAGCATTTCTAATTTCTAGGTCTCCTGCCTCCCCACTTTCATCTCCCATGTCCCCCGTGTGTGCCCTATACCTGTCAGGCTGGGCTGCATGCTCTCCTGCTTGCCAGCCACATCCTGGCTCCCTGTGCCCACTGGCTTGTGAGGCCCCTCAGTCCCTCTTACCTACCCCTTCTTCCTGCCTCCTCCTCCTGGAACCCTCGTTTTAAAGTTATCTTTCATTGAGGACCTGTGTGCCAGGCACTTGACATAAAGTTACTCATTCACTCACTTTCTCCAAGGTTTGGGGTCAAATTTTTCCCCCTACCAGACTGGACCCAACCTCCCAGCTTCTGTGGGTCACATTTTCTGTTCCTCCTCCCAGGTCCCTAATGAGGGTGCTTGAGTCCCCTGTTTCCTGATACCTGTTTTGCCTTTTTGTTTTATTTTGTTTTACTATTATATTGTAAAAGTCAATTTTGCATTTTACATTCCACTGCATAATAAGGTCCAAGAGAGCAGGGATAATGTCTGTTTTACCCAATATCGTTTATCTACTACTACCTAGCACAAGGCCTGGCATGGAATAGACACGTGGTGTAAATATTTGTTAAATGAATTAATAGTAGCAAGATTATTCTTTTCTATTTATAATCTTTATTGTACAAAAGCTAGAAACTGTAGGAAAGCATAAAAACAAAATGTCTATAAATATACCAGTCCTGCACCCTTAAAATTTTGATATATATGCTTTTAGCTCATTTGTAAAGTTTAATAAAACTGTCTCAGACATACATGAATTCCATATTTTGACTTTCAGTTCACAGTACATTAACATTTTTCTTATTCAGTATATTTCTAGAATTTGACTTAGTGGCTGGAAAAGAACATATGGACGTACCACTGTTTATTTACTCTTTCACCTGGTTGTTGGATGTTTAAGCTGTGATGATCTTTCTAAATAGATCTCTGGTCATGTCCTCAAATAATTCATTAGGGACGAATTCTCAGAAGCAGAAGTTGTGAACTCTTTAGGGCTCTTGTGATAAATCTTGCATCACTTTACAAAAATATCATTACTTCTCTACATCTTTGTCTTCACTGCGTATTTTTACTTACAGGTGTTTTTTTTTTTTGCTAATTCAGTGGCTAAAAAGGGTATGTTGTTTTGTATTTATTTTATTGTGAAGAATTTCTTTTTTTAAAATGCATTTTGTTTTCCCATCTCTGACTCACGGCCTTTGCTTCCTCATGCCCTTGACATCCCCCAGTTTGAGTCTGCTTCCACTAGCAGAGAGGGTGAGGGAGACTTGACAAGGCCCCGCTGTCGTTTGGGCAGTAAGCAGAGCCATTTAGCGGGGACGACTGACACAGAAAGGTTCATGTTGTGTCCCTAGCTGTTGGCGTCATCTGTTTGCTTTCCGGAGAGGCTCCGTGGGCCGTGGAGCAGAGAGTGGCCCTACCCCGGGCCCTCTTCTTGGTATAGTAAATATAGTTAATGGAGGTGGTTATTAATCACGATTATTGATTCGGTTAAAATCACCACCGAAATTCTCTCATAATCTGCAATTCACTAGTCTTTTAAGAACAATAAATTGGTGTCATCTGGCACTAGGCTGTTGCTCAGCATGTGGAACATCAGCCCCGCGGTCTGGAGATTTACGCTGCCCGCTAACGCTGGCTTGTCTGTGATCTTTTTCCAGCCCGCATGTAACAGCCTTCTCGTTCCCCCATGCAGGGTCTACACTTGGCACCCCTGAGCAGGTTCGTCACCACCGTGAATACAGCCAAGCTGACCCTGGAAGAGGCCGCGAGGTTACTGACGCTTCTCTGGAGGGTCTCACTCCCCACAAATGGCCAGTGCACCCTTCACTGTGAGCAGGTGGGTGGTGGCACATGGATTCAGAGGCTCAGAGGTGCCACTAGGCCTTATGCCTCAGTGTCTCGTATGTCCAGCCCAGGTCCTGACTCGGCAGACGTGCCCTTAGGTTGGGGACTGTGTGAGAGGGCGGGGAGGTCGCCGTGTTTGTTGAGTGGTGTGCCCGCTGCTCCCTGTGTTTCTTACCTCGTCTCCCGGCACCCTTGCAGCCCTGACCAGGCCTGTCCTCACTCTTGGCATAGCTCCATTGAGGGAAATCCTGTTCGCATTCTACACGTGAAGCAACCGAGGGCCAGGGAGTGAGGCCCGTACTCAAGGTTATAGACCTGGTTTGAAGGCACAAGTACCTGAATCCAAAGGACAAACTTTCATTTATGGGCTTTAGGTCCCAGCTTGTCCGCGTGGATTAGCTCCTTCTTGTCTTCTCAGACTCTCTTCCAGGTCACATGCCTTTCTCTGGGCCGTCTGACGCCTTTTGTTAGCTTTCAGCATCATATTTAGTAGGCCTCGTTCAAATCTGTTTTCACTTCTTAGAAACTACTTTTTTTTTTTTTTTGATCAATGAAAATCACTTATAAACCCATTGAAACTTTCCTTAAAAGCTCAACTTTGCAGTAACTTCAGTGTGACTGGATTAAGAATAGTTGTTCCCACACCCATCCTCAGCCCCATATCCCATGGCACCAGTCAGGATTAAGACAGAGCAGAAGCAATCATAGGCTGTTGTTTGGGACACACGTAGTATTATGACAAGGTGGGCACCCACTCTGGTAGCCAGAGAAACCTGCCCTGGAAGAAGGAGCACACAGGTTAAGGGGGAGTTAGCTCTCTTTGCTTGGTGGACTGATAGTTAGTTCCCCCTTCATTTATCTAACCTATAAATTCTTGCCAAAGGCCAGCAGGAAGGCAGAAGGGAAATTTGCATTCCATGTCATTACTCTTCTGGTTAAAGCCCTTTTGACAGCTCTCGGGTCTGTCAATCATGGCAAAGAAGTAGCAGTGAAGCGGCTCCCTCTGCTTGGGAGGTTCTAAGGAGCCTATCTTAAGATTTCCCCCTTGGGGTCCTGGGGAGGAAGTTTGGGTGCTGCAAGCTTGGAGAAGTATGTAACCAGCCATGGCGCAGGAAAATCATGTTTTGCCCACTTTTACCTGGTGGGGGCCTGGAATAGAAGGAAAATGGAATGTTGGAGGGAAGGGGGGCCACTGGGTTCCAGCCCCACATTCTAACCCACCAGGCTTTTTTCCATCTTAGGCTTAGATGACACAGATGCCCCCTCCCAGCTGGCTGGCTCCTTCTCACCTTTCAGGTCTCGGCTTAAATGTTACTTCAAGGTCAGAGAGGGCTCCCTGTTCACTCAGTCATAGCATCCCCTTCTGTGTCATCATAGCCCTTTTCACAAGTTATAATTATATATTCATTCGTTCAATGCCTGTTTACATGTTTTTCATGAGGGGCCAAGTCTATTTTGTTCATATTTTTGAATGACTCAGTGAATGATTGCCTCTTACACTCTCAAACCAGTATTTGCCTATATGATTCGTAAAGCACACCATGTCTGAACTAAAAAATCCACCCACACTGCAATAATGTTTTTGTCCCCTGTACTTAGTAATGTCTGTTAAATAGACAGAATGCAGTTCTTAATTTCGCGCACACATATGAGTATAAATTGTCCTGTTAATCTCCCTGCAACAAATTAGTCCGGAGAAGGATCAGTGCTTGTGTGGTTCACCTCTTCTGTCCGAGGCTTTCTCGGGGAATTGACTGTGCTCATTTTGGAGCTATGAAAAGGACCCTACAGATGCCCCGATATGGTTGCTGGTGTACACAGACCCCTGTGTGGCGTTAAATTGCCTCTGGCCACTTTCCTGTCCCTGCCTGTGTTTCATACAGTGCCTTTTTCTTGGTGTGAAATGTGTGCAAATCAGATTTCCAAGTTTTCACCAGCAACCCCAGTGGTTTTTTATTACCTAGTGTTTTCTCTGAGCATCATTAATTTGCCTTTTGCATTTAATACACCATCCCTTGCAGTTCCTAGGACTGCTCCGGAAAGTGTGATCATATGCATCAGTTTATCTAAGAAAGATTTAATTTTTTTACGTATCTATTTTTTTAATGGAAGGATAAATAGTAACGAAATAGGCCACTTGTAGGGGTGAGCAGGAAGAGGATGGAAGGGCAGGGACAGAAGGTAGCTTTTTCTGAATAGATCTTGGTTTGTAAATTTCACTTTGAAAACATAAATGCTTTACATAATTATAAGTAAAAATAAAATGAGAAAAAAAGCAATGTCTAAAAATTCATAGCAAGAAGAAACACACAGACCTTAGTATATATAGTATAAAAGACATAACCACACAAAGAGGAAACATTTCTATGACTAGAACAGTAATTCATATATTATCACTAGTGGAAATACTCTAAGGGCAAAAAGAACTGCAAAAAAATTTTAAACTGTTCGCAGTGATTAAATTGTTAGTAATAAAATTAGTATTGGCAGTATGAAACTATAAGGTAAAACAAATATAAGATAAAACAAATAACTAATTGTGTTGAGTGTTTTTAGTGTCAGAAAAGAGATTTGATGAATAAAAAAATAAAAGAGGTAAAAATCCTGCAACCCTTAATTCAAATTGGAAGTAACAATATGAACTCATGATATGTTTCCTATTAATAAATTTTACTAATGCTCTATATAAAAGGTATAAAAATGTCCAATCCAGAGCCAGTGAGCACTTTTAGTGCCAAATTGTGGTTTCTAAATACCTTTTTCCACTAAAAGGAAATGGGACTCGTTTGAGAAATGGCTTAATTCTAGGTCTAGGCAGGAAATGAACAATATGAACTTAGAACATCTTATCTTCCTGGGGAAAAAAGAAGGAAAAGAGAGAGTGAAACTTGCGGATTTATATTGGTTCTCAAATGATGTCCCCTGGACCAGCAGCATCAGCATCATCTGGAAACTAGCTGGAAAGGCAAATTTGGGGGCTGTACCCCAGACCTACTGGATCAGAAGCAGTCTGTTTTTACAAGTCCTTTTGGTTGCTCTGAGAACCAGTGGATTAAAAGAAATTTAAGAGACACAGCAATCACATGCAAAACATGCTGTTTATTTGTATTCCAATTCAAGTGAAATCAAATCAGTTATTCAAAAAGAAATAAATAAAATTAGGATGTATTTAGGGAAATGTGTCTACTGACATAATTGGTAATATGAAGCAATTATTGCTATTTTTAGATGTGATCATTATATTGTGTGTTTTTTGAAGAATCTTTTTTCTAGAGCTATATACTAAAATACTTTAGGGATGAAATATGATTATCTTCTAGGATTGATTTTAAAAATAATTTTAGGATGAGGATAGGCAAGATTTTGATGAAACAAATTTGACCATGATTTGATGATTGCTGAAGCTGAGTGGGTTCCTGGTGGTTTATTGTCTTCTTCTTTCTACTTTTGTAACACTTTGAAGATTTTCATTGTAAAATAAGAAAACAATCAAACCAAACCAAAACAAAGGGAAGCCAGCTCTGGAAATCAGCATACTCATGAGTGGGGCGTGGTTTTCAGCTCTGAGCTGAGCTCCGTGGCGCTGAGGGGGAGTCACCCTTTGAGCTCCTCCTGGCGTCAGGCACTCTGCTGAGCACCCAGCATCTCACTTCATCCCTCCAGCAGCCTCCCGAGAGTTAGGTGATATGATTCCCATGTTCTGGAAGTAAAAACCGAAACTCCCTCGCTCCATCGTCATAACAGCTGGAAGTGACGGAGCAGGGCTTTGGAGCCCTGCCGTTTTTACCAAGGGGTATTTATCCTGTGAAAATAAAGATTCTAGTTCAGGGGAACAGCAGACAGTTATCTAAATTCCTCGTTTTAAGTGCTGGATAGAATATGTACAGAGTGTTTTAAGAATGTAGGTGGAAATTAACCGCCCCCGTTGGCAGATGCCCTCACAGCACCCACTCTGTGCCAGGCTCTGGTGCTCAGAGGAAGAATCGAGTTCTGCCCTGAGGGAGCTTGTATTCCCAGAGGGGAAGCACTGGGCACAGTGGGCACCCAAAGGAAGAGAAACCAGCCTAGACTCCTGGTGGGGAAGCGTCTCAAGGAAGGCTTCCTGGAGGAAGTGATGCCTGAGTTTGACTTTAGAAAGGGGAGTTGAAGCGAGTCAGGAAGGGGCGAAATAATCGTTCTCCCTGTCTTCAGGCATCATCCCGTTTGAGTCTCACTCTGTTGCGATGTGATATATGGGTCAGGACCATCCCTCTTTTACAGATGTGGAAGGAGCCACGGCTCTGAATATAGAGTGACTCTCCTAGCACGTGTGGCCTTTGAAGCCATGACCGGAACACAAATCTTTGTGGGCTCTTAGCATGAGGAAGAGAATAAAAGAAAACCTCATGTTTAAAGTAGGATCTGTTTTGGAAGAACAGTTTAAATCCTTGTAGCTGACACAATTGGTTAATCTTAAAAGTAGGTTAAAGCAGGGAATCAAAAAATGATACATACCTTAAACATTTTAGTTTAACAGTTAAATGCACATTCATTTGCCATTCTTTTGATGTAGGGCCAGAGCCTTTTCTTTGAATATGGGTCTGCTGATGGGAGTTCTACATTTCCTTTCTTTCATAAACTACATCCATAATGTATGTCTGTCACTTCCAATTTCTGTTTCTTTAAGATGAAGAAAAGACTTAGACACTTGCAAAGCAATCTGAATATAGAATTCTTCTAGACCTTGTTCCTCCCACAACTTTTATAGTTGATTTACCCACACCTAATATGCCAGAAATGGGCTTTTTAGTGACTTGCCTTTATCAAACAGCTTTCTCTTTTCATACACATTTTATGGGTTTACTTAGTGATTAAATCACATATAGTAACTTCTTATTTACCATCATCAGTAGGTTCCATGACTTTTAGGCGAAATGATATACAACAAAACCAGTTTTACTGTAGGCTAATTGATAGAAACAAGAGTTAAGTTCCTGTGCCATCTCGTCAACGTTGTAATGAAATGTTGAATGAAACAGTGTTGTTCCAGGACTTGCTATACTGATCACAAGTTCAGGTGTCAAAAATAAGTTTGGGAACAAACTAAGGTGACTCTTGTAAGCTGACAGCCAAACATCTCCCCACCTCGGGAGCAGAGGTGTTTCGACGTAGCAGAGAGTGGTTTGTGCCAGAGCACTGTGCAGTCGGGGTATTTTACGAGAAAGCGAGTGTCCCTAACCCTGTGAATTAGGCGGGGGACTAGTTAAGATGGCCTCGGTGCCGTGTGCCTCTCACTTCAGAGGATTGGGGCCTCTGGTTTTGCTGCCCGTCCGTGTTCTCCTCACCTCTGAAAAATCAAAATAGGTTCTCCTAATGGGTCATACTTTCCTAATGATACTTTTATATCTCTTTTTAGGATTTAAGCATTACTGTTTTTTTAAAATCAACATTGTAGTTTTTGTTGAAAAATTCGATCGATTCTGATAAATTTTTAAAAATGGAAGTAAAACATTCCAAATCACATTTCCCGAGAATAATCACTACTCACATTTTGATGATGTCTCTGTGTCACCAAATTTTTCTAGACATCATATACCCGTCTATGGATATAGATATATGTATTCAATTTATGAAATGGGAATGCCTGATACACACTCGCTGTTCTGGGCTCTTCTTGTCACTAATTATTACCATCTTTCAATGTCAATGAACAGAGTTCCACAATATCATTTTTAATAGCTGCAAAATTATTCCATTGTATGTAAATACTATAATTCATTTATCTAGATCCCTATTGAGACAAATCAGGTTGTTTATTTTTTCCTACTACGAACAGTGCTGAGATAAAAACCCTTCAACACAGGCATCTTCTTGTGCTCACATTGTCACTCCTTGGGGCAGACCGCTGGGTCAGAGGGTTAAGCGCATTCTCTAACTTGGTAAGCCTTCCCAGGGCGCCCACCTGGCCGTGCCAGGCGCCAGTCCACCGGCAGTCCTGGGCGCTTCCCCACAGCCGCATCGTCCCTGAACTTGACCTGCTTTTGCCAGTCCTACCAGCAGAAAATGGCTTCTGGTTTTTATTTGGATACTTCTGTTAGTAAAGTTTAGCTTTTTAATATATGGTTTTGTAATTCTGCTTATGCGATATGTTTTATATACTTTGTTCATTTTTCTAACTCCTTTTCATTCTAGACTGGAGAAACAGAGGCAGAGATCACCAAGCTACACAAAAAATTGTTTGAACAAGAAAAGAAGTTACAAAACACCATGAAGCTTTTGCAGCTGAGCAAGCACCAGGAAAAAGTCATCTTTGATCAGTGTAAGCGAGCGGTCGGGGGGCAGCAGCCTTGTCTGACCATGTCCTCGGGACTGAAAAGCAGCCCTGGACTGCCCACTTTGGAGCCCAGACTGCTTGTCATCGCGGCTCCTGTTTGTAGGTTGCCTTTCCTGCTTTACCCTTCCCAACCTGCACAGACAAATGAGTTTCCTTAACAGACTTTTGTGGGGAGGCCACTCTGTGCCAGGGGCTGTCGTCCCACTGGGGAGATGGTGTGTGCCATGTGCAGGGGCTTAGGGAGCGCCAAGGTGGGAATGGGGCTGATGTCACTCTGTCCTGGAAGGTGGGCTTCTTAGAGGAAGTGACGCCTGAGCTGAGTGTGCAGGGTGGGGTAGGCGTTGGTCAGATGGAAAGGGGATGGTGTAGACAAAGGCACATTGCTGGAGAAGGAGTGACCGGCTGGTTGAGGGGGGAGGGGGCGAGAGGGACCCGGACTGTGCTGTGAAAGGCCTTAGGTGGCAGGCGCGGGCGGCTCGCACTCCGAGCCAGCGTCCACCGATCGCATCCGCGTGCAGGAGGTAGCTGGCGCATCTGCCCCACCGTGGGCCAGGCAGGGGACGAGGGCCTGGGCCCGGCAGCGGGTGTCCAGGGGAGGGCACAGATTTGAGAACTACTTTTCGAGGCAGATGCAGAGACTGGAGGTTGGGGAAGCAGCATGGCCTTTGCGAGGTCGGCCCAGCCCAGGTGCGGGAGCTTCAGAGCTGCGGGGAGCAGCTGCATTTTCCCACGTAAGCCCGCAGCGCTCATTCGGCTGTGTGTTTGCAGGGTGGCCCGAGTTTCTCCTGGTGCCTCCTGGCCGCACAGCCTGGCCGTGTCACGGGCTGTCTGCCTGTCACGTCCCTGTCTTAGGAGAGCTGCCGATGGCGGCACCTTCCTCACGGCCTTGTGCTGCTCTCTTACCAAAGCCCAGCGTTTCTGGGGCATTTCTGAGAAGCACAGACAGATTATCGTCAGTGAGGCTTCTCCCTATCCACCCCCGGAGCCTTCTGAAACAGCCTGTGACTGGCGGAGTTGGAACTGCCAGAGAGAGACGC
>CM053509.1:152306206-152363351 GCA_028627145.1 Eidolon dupreanum | reverse complement strand
CACTGTACCTGGTGTCCTTAGAAAAAGAGGAGAGAGACACGGGGAGAGAGCATCAAATGAAGGCACAGTGACACAGAGAGAGAAGGCCCTATGACAGCGGAGGCAGAGAGCGGAGTGAGGCAGCTGCAAGCCGAGGACGCCAAGGACGCCGGCCACCACCAGAAGCTAGAAGAGGCCAGGATGGATCCGACCCAGAGTCTCAGATGGAACGTGGCACTGAGGGCAGGCACCTTGACTGTGGATTTCTAGCTTCAGGACTGTGAGAGAATTCGCTTTCATTGTTTTTAGCCGCCCAGTTCGTGGTCATTTGTTACAGCAGCCCCAGGAATCTCATACAGCCCCTGGTGCCTGAATCCACCCGTCCAGCCCAAACCAGGCAAGCCCCATCTGGGGGTCCAGGGTGATGTGGCAGAGTCATCAGATCGGGATTCTGAGCCCGGGTTGGGATTCTTTCTTCCAACGTGTCCTTGTAATTTCTCCTCTGAGCCTCAGTTTCCTCAGTTGTAAAATGGGGGCGACAGGCTCTGCTTCAAAAGGGTTGTGGTAGGGTCGGTGAGATGAGTTAGGCAAAGCGCTCTGTGAACACCAGAGGGCTGTGCGTTCCCAAGGCCACCGTCCGGCGTCACCCCTCCATGGATCCTGGGGTGGAGGGAGGGGCGAGCTCCAGGAGAGCAGACGCTGAGGCCTGGTGGGACCCCCAGAAGTGGGTTCATGGGGTGTGTGCGTTTCTCAGCAGGGAGACTGAGGCCCCAGGAACGGGAGTGGCTCATCTGAAGCCACGGGTGCCAACTCTTTCAGGTCTAACATAGGCTCTTGGAGTAAGAGTCGCTGTGACAAATAGGCGCCAAGGAGGGTGGCTGGCATAAAATGAAATTGCTTATCAGAGAAATAATGCTTAAAGTAAAATAAATTAGGCTTCGCACTGACGTCGTAATTTTAAAAATTAATTAAGAATAAAAAGAAAATGCATCTCGAAGGAAGGGAGAAGTCTCGTTTTGACAGAGGGTAATTAATCCCTCTGCCCAGGGATTCATCAATGGGCCCCGAGTACAAATTGCTTCTTTGCAGGGCCTAAAATTCCCTGGGGGCTTCTCAAGGCACTGTTGGGGTCTCAGGGGTATCACAAGGAGGCCACATCTGGGGACCCGTGTTCGGGACCCCCAAGACTGAGTCCTGAATGTCCTGCTCTGTCTTGGAGTGGGTGGTCCCTGTGGGGGTGGCCCCCGTGGGGGTGGCCTATGTGCCTGGTCAAGGCACATGGGCCCTTGGAACTGAGCCCCCACTGTGTGCTGGGGCCCGGCCTGGGTGCTGAGTGCCCACAGGGGACCGGGTGGAGCTTCTGTCTTTCCTGGGCTCACAGGCAGATGCAGCAGACAGGCCCTCTCTGTAGCGTATGCCGTGGGCCGTGCTGTGACTGGGGAGGGAGAAGGAGCCACAGGGACAGAGGAGGGACTCCTAAATCCAGTCTTAAGAGGATTATTGGGACCATCCCGGAAAGAAGGAGCATGGGGCATTCCAGAGAGAAAAAAGGCACAGGGGGGAATAAACAGCATGGCCTCTGGGAGCTGCTAGAAAGTGCACTGCCCGGAAGTTGGGCGTTAGGGGACGTGCCTGATGCAGGGTGGCGGGTGGGCCTAGGGAGGTGGCCTTGGATGCCAGGCCCAGGAGCATGGACTTTATCTTGAGGGCAACAGAAAGTCACCGAAGCGACTAAGGCAGGGATGGCTTGATCTCATTTTAAAGAGAGACGACAATGCCTGCATTCCCACCAACATGCTTACGTCTCTGTATTCTGAGTGCTAACTTTTGTGAACTCCCCTTACGCCCATCGGATATATTACTTCTTTTTAAAATAACTGTCTTAAGTATGAAACAATCTTAAACTTACAGAGAAGTGGCAAATACAATACAAAGAACTTTTTATTCCTGAACCATTTGGGAAAAACGCCCCATCTCGTGTCCCCCACACCCAAATGCGTCAGCGTGTTTCCTACAAACCTGGACATTCTCCTTTATAACCACAACACAACTGCGTTAGTTACCTGCCGCTGCATAATAAGTTACCCTCAAAGTTAGCAGTTTAGAACCACACATATCGATTGTGTCACAGGCATGACCTAACTGGATGCTTCTCGCTCAAGTATTCCAGATGCTTTTGACTCCTGAGACATAGTTAAGCTGTCGGCCAGGGCTGCACTCGGCCTCAGACTTGACTGGGTCTGAAGGATCCGCTTCTAAGCTCATGCAGGTGGTGTTAGAAACTTCATGTCCTCACAGGCTGTTGGACCGGGAACCTCAGTTTATCACCAGGGCAGGAGAGCATCTTCATACGGCTGCTTATAATGTGACAGCTTGCTTACATCCGTGTGGGTTGACGGGGGTGGGGAGTGGGGGAGAGGGGTCACAGTCTTTTTAAACAATCGCAGACGTGACATCCCATCTCTTCTGCCTTATTCTCACTCAGGGGGATCACTTAGGGAGTGGATACAGGAGGCAGGATCATTGGGGACCATATTAGAGGCTGCCACCATCACACTCAGGAAATTCACCTTGATACATTCTACCATCTAACCTCAGACCCCACCCATGTTTCAACTGTCCCAATCCTGTCCTTCATAGTGAAAAGATCCAGGATCACTACCCCATGTTGCAGTTCATTAAAGAGACGCCTTTTTAATTTCCTTCAACCTGGAACAGTTTTTCAGTCTCTCCTCAACTTTTCATGACCTTGACATTTTTGAAGTTGTTTTCTAGAATGCCCCTCAGTTTGGGTTTGTTCGCGATGTTTACTAATTATTAGATCTGGACTATGCATTTTAGAAGAAAAATCCCAGAAGTAATGCTATGTTTTCTCAGTACGTTTTATCAGACTGTGTAAGTTCAATATGTTTCATTACTGGTGATGTTCATTTTGATCACTTGATCAAGGTGGTGTCTAAGTCACTGTCACTGTAAGTGACTTACAGTGACAATAACTGTGATGTTACTTGTTTTACCTTTGTAATTAGTAGTTATTTTGTGGGTGGTGCTTTGATGCTATGTAAATATCCCATTCCTCATCAAATTTTCACTTATTTGTTATGATCTGTATAGACTGCATGAATTTCTATTTTGTTCAGTGGATTATAATCTGTTACTCTCGTTACCTATGTTGGTGCTCACCTGTCCAAGGCTGGCCAGCAGGAACCCCTACAGGCTGGCTCCTCTTTTTGACAAGGACGTTTTACTTTCTGAACACTGTCATGATCTTATGTAGCCGACTTGCGATGCCCATTGTTCTCCACCGGAAGAAGAGATTCTGGTCTCCTTCTCACCTTTTGGCCTCGAGCCTACCCTTTTGCCCAGGCGCTGGCTGCAGCTCATCCCCAGGGCCACTGATGGAAAAAGAAGAAGCTGGGTACCCCCCAGCTCAGTGCCTGCATCATTAAGGCCCCAGGGCGCTGGCTGGCTCCCCTTCATGCTGTGTCTTCCAGATTCAATACTATTTGTGGGGCTCAGACCCAATCATCAGACCCAGAAGGGCCTCTGAAGATCATCTGGTCACCTCTCCTGCCCCCTGCCTTATCCATGGCTCAGAGAGGGGAGGTACTTTCCCAATGACACACAGCATGTTAATGGCAGAGCTGCAGGTAGACCCCAGGCCTTCCCTTTCCTAGCCCAGACCCTGGCTGGAATAATGGGATGCAGTAAATATGTCCAGCTAGATGGGGGCACCGAATGGTGAGAAAAGTTACGAATGTGGAATTCCATTCCTTCTCCACACGAGCTTCATTTCCTGGCCTGTGGGTTGGGGCGCTGGCTCCAGGATGTCTCTGGCTGGTCCTCTCTGGCCCGCTAACCTCCTCTGTGCCCTCTCAGGAAGAACAGGTGAGGGGACCTCAGCCACGCGGGTACAGAGTCAATAAGCACCTGATGCTCTGGAGTTAGGCTGTAAAACAGTCTTTTCTGTTTGGGGTTTAGAAAACTACGCATTCACCTTCTGGGGCTGGGAGCTGAGACAAGGGACTTATCTGCATAAGGAGCCCAGAGCCTTCTGAAAGGACATGGCTGAGACCACAGCCTTTGCTTTCAGAGACACGAACTTGGGGATTGGTCAAGAGGAACTGGTGTGGCCCTGGTTGAGGATGAGAAGCAAGGAAGGGAAAGGCCACCTTTGGGGAAGGGGGACTCTCCTGTGTGTGGGGGTGATGGTGCCCTCAGGACCAGCTGCCCGGGGTCCTGGATGTTACTATGAACCAAGTGGGGTACAAGGCTAAACTTACCAGTTATGACAAGGCATGCAAATGGTTAAAGGATATTGAATGGATAAAAAGAAATTTAGGCCAAGTGATCAGTAGTGAAAAACTAGAAGTTCCTAAAATATTCAATAATGAGAGCTTGATTAAATAGATTTGGTACCCTGGAGTATTATGCTACTAAAAACATTTTTAAAAAGAATTTTTAATGAAATGGGGATATGCTCACAACATAATGTTGAATGGAAAAAAACAGGGTACAACACAGAAGATGATTTCAAGGGGGTTAGTAAAAGACAGTGGAAGAAAACCCACCAAAATGTTAATAGGGTTAAAATCTGGATTGTGGGGTTGTGGGTGACTTTTATGTCCTTTATTTTTCTGTCTTCCCTGCAATAAACAATATTACTTATAATAAAAATTCCAAAAAGCAAAATTACTTTTAGAGTAAGAAAAAAATATAAAAGTTAACTAAACGAACCCAGTGCCACCTAATTAGTAAGTGACAGACACTGTCTCAATGTAAAGCTGTCACAGGTCCTCCTGCAGTGGTTTTTCCTGCTGTCTCCAGAGGTGCAGATCACCTGAGTCACATCCTACCATTCGAACAAAATTCTTTTTATCCCTTCACAAGGCTGGCATTTATAAAAACACAATACAGTTGAAAGAAGGACTGGCCAGAAGGGTGAAGTACCTTGAAGGAAGAAGCTGGGGAGGCAGGAGAACATGATGACAATTTCAGTTGAGTGACCTCTAAGCAGTGGGCGAGTTTTGTCTCGCCAGTAGTTGGGAGGGGCTGCGGTGACATTTATTCTATCCTTACCACGTGGGAATGATAGCATGCATTTGTGGGATGGTTGGCTAAAATCAGGGGTACAGTCTGGGGTCAGAGAACAGAGCCAGTTTAACTGACCAAACCAGGGACTGATCTAATTATCATAAAAAATAAAGCCCAGCATGGTTTCTAAAGTACCTTTTCATCCATTATTTTGCCATCTCAACAATCCCATGGGATAAACATTATTATCTCTATTGGGTAACGAGAAAGCTAAGGTCAAGGTGGTAGAGAATCATCATGTCCAAGTGGCACAGATGGCAGGATTCGGACCTTAGTCTGGCCGCCCTAATGTCAAGCCCTTGCCATGATCATTACCCCATCGGGTGATGTTCTAGCTCCTGAATGACCATCTGTGGCCCCATCCTGAAAGCCTGAGGGTCCTCACATGTGCTGTTGTTCTAAGTCCTTTCCAGTGCTGGTTAATTTCGCTTCCTCCTGGAGGGCTGCCTGGGTCAGCAGCACCCATTGACACAGCACGGGAGCCAAGAGGCTGCCCCAGGGCACTTAAAAAAATTCTTTGTTTTAAGCCTTAAAGTTAACTTAAAGAAGGATCTTTCAATGTTCCATATTTTATTTTATTTTTTAAACAAAAGGGGAATTTACTGAGTAAGATAACAGAAATAGGAAGAGTGATATAAGCTTCAGGTACATCTAGGGACTCATTGTCATCACCTCTGATTTGCTTCAGCCTATACACAGACACATGCCCAGTAGCAAGAAGATGGATACAGAAAGGCCAAGATTTACACTTTCTCAATCTGACAACCCCAGGTGAAAGTCAGTATCTTCCCAAGTGTACTAACCAAAAAGTCTCAGGGAAGATTCTGATTGGCCAGATGGTGTCATGTGACCATCCCTTTGGCCAAAGGGGCAGGTCAACCTCACCTTAACACAAATGAGTCACTCCCCCTCAAAGAAAGTGGGATCTGTCACCAGACAAAAGCAGAGGTCTACCAACAATTGAAGTTATAAATATTATAATTCTATTTCTTGACTTAACCTCCTTTAAATAGTATCTATTCCCTTCTGCCAAGAAATATGAGAAACTGAACATACTTTACGGCCTTCCATTTCTCCTTTCCCTCACTGAATTTTATAGTTATGGTATGATTCTTAGTTCTTCTATGATTTTGTAACTTTTAACACCATACTGTCTCTATTTCTGGATTTATTCCTTTTGAACTGTAAGTATTGATCACTGCTATGAAAAATAAAGGAATCAGTATACTTACACCTTCTTCCACTTCTCCTGCCCACTCCCCAATTCTTGTTAAATAATTACACTTAACACTGTCAAGGTTCATAATGTTCTCTCTGTTACTATGATGGTCTTTCATGGTTTCTCAATAGGTTGGTTCTAAAATTTTAAACCCAATGAAATATCATTTATATACTAAAATTATGGAAATAGTCCCTGCAGAACCAAGTGGTGTGATAGATCTGTAGAGAAGAGAATGTGATCTATTTCTCAAAACCCGTGCTGCTCAGCGGGAGTTTTCTGAACTCCAGGGCTGGCAGATTCTCTTTAATTTGGTATCTACTTTCTTCAGTTCTAACTTATCCTTAGCTGCTATTGTTTCCTGTGCCTACTCCTTTTCTCTTCCCTAAGTTTCTTTAACATAAAATGTACTATTTTAACGACTTTAAAGTGCACAATTCAGTGGCATTAAGTACATTCACAATATTATGCATTTATCACCATTATCTAGTTCCGGAAATCTTTCATTAAATTATTCCAGAGGGAAAACTTGGACCCATTAAACAGTCACTCATTTTCCCCTCCCACTAGGCCCTAGCAACTACTAATCTTTCTCTCTCTCTCTCTCTCTCTCTCTCTCTCTCTCGCTCGCTCTCTCTCGCTCTGTCTCTCTCGCTCTCTTGATTTGTCTATTGTGTCTATTTAAGATAAATGGAATCATACAATATGTGACTTTTTTTTGTCTGACTTCTTTCGCTTCATGTTTGCAAGCATGCAACATGCACAGTATGTATCGATACTTCGTTCCAGTTTGTGGCTGAATGATATTCCAGTATATAGATATACCACATTTTATCTATTAATCAGTGGACGGATACACTTGTATTGTTTCCATCTTTTGGCTATTGTGAACAGTGCTATGAACATTTGTGTACAGTATCTGTTTGAGACCCTGCTTTCAATTCTTCTGGGTATACACCTAGGAATGGAATTGCTAGGTCATACAGAAATTCTATGTTTGAATTATTGATGAACTGCCAAACTTTTTCCCACAGCGACTGCACCAGTTTATATTCCCATAAGAATTGTATGAGGTTCCGATTTGCCCACATCCTTTAATCTTGCCGACACCTATTATTTTTCGTTTTCTGATTGTAAGGATTCTATTTGGCGTGAAGGTACATCTCATTGTGGTTTTGATGTGCTTTTCTCTAATGATTAATGATGCTGAGCATCTTTTCATGTGCTTATTAGCCATTGTGTATCTTCTTTGGAGAAGCATCTATTCAAGTCCTTTGCCTGTTTTTAAGTTGGGTCATTTGCCTTTTTGTTATTGAAACTATTTTTAGAATTATTACTATCATACTGTTGTAGAAGCACCTCAGTGCACAGATTTTTTAAATTTTGGTGCAGAGTGGTAAATACTGTGAGTTCTTCAGAACTTGTTTGATAGTTTGGCTTTGTATCGAACCCTGGGGTAAAAACTGCTTTTCCTCAGAACTTCAGAGCTGAATAATGGCCCCCAAAATATCCAGGGCCTAATCCCTGGGACCCATAAGTGTTACCATACCTGGCAAAAGGGACTCTGCAGATGTGGTTAAGGATCATGAGATGGGGAGAAGATCCTGGAGCATCCAGCTGGACCCTAAATGTAACCATAAGACTCCTTTTAGAAGAAGGCAGGGAGGCGGGTGATTTGTCTACAGAAGAAGAAGGCAATGTAGCCAAAGAGGCAAGATTTGACACTGCTGTCTTTGAAGATAAAGGAAGGGACCTGGGCCAAGCAATGTAAAGGAATGCAGCTCTGGAAGAGAGAAAAGGAAACAAAGCAGGCTCTCCCCAGGGCCTCTGGAGAGCACAGTCCATGCCTTGATTTCTACCCAGTGAAACCGATATCAAGCTTCTGACCCCTGGAATTGTAGGAGAAGACATCCGTGTTGTTTTTAGCCCCTGAATTTCTGGCACTGCTTTACAGTGGCCTTAGAAAGCTATTACAGGGCCTGGCTCTGTGTCTACAGCAAGGGGAATGGATAACCTCAGTACGGTTGGTGTTCTCACTCTGGAAGCCTTTAACGTTTTCTCTTTTATTTCTGGAGTGCTAAAATCTCACCAGGAGGTGTCCCATGTGGATCTTTTTCATTCATCCTGTGTGGCCACAGCTGTCTTCAGCATCTGAAAAGCAGCCCCTTGACAAATCACCTGATGCTGGTCCTGTCCCCCGTGGCCAGGGGCCAGCGTGGCTATTTGCATTTGTGACATGGAGCCTGGAGCTTCTCTCCTGAGGTGACCTCTGCCGTCTTGAACCAGAGTTTCTTCTGTCAATTCATCAGTGCATTATTATTATTATTATTTTAATTATTATTACTTTAATTATTATTCTTTATTATTATTATTATTATTATTTTTTACTTTGAACATTTCCAAATAGACTCAAAAGCAGAGACTAGTACAATGAATTCCCAAATGACCATAATCTGGATTCAACATTTGTCAATATTTTTCTCTTTTTGCTTCACTCTCCCTTTCTCTTTTTTTCTCCTCTCTTTGTTAAATCAGTTCTATTTTCCTTTTAAACCAGTCTTTCTCAATATTTAACGTGTTAAGAAATCATCTGGGGAATCTTGTTAAATTCCGGACTCTGATTACTGGGTCTGTGATGGGGCCTGAGAATCTGCATTTCTAACATGTTCCCGGGTGAAGCCAATGCAGCTGGTCCCTGGGGCTGCACCTGAGTGGCAAATCCCAGACGTCATTAATTTCTCCCCTCTATACCTTAGAATATTCCTCTAAAATGTGCAGAATTGGCATACCTCTAAAATAATGGAAGATGCACACGTGTGTTTTCTTGGTCTACATGTTCTTCTCTTCTTTTACTAAATTATACCTGTTCCTTAGAGGAGGGTCTGTGTCCGCTCTGTCCTGTGAGTCACGGCCAGCTTGTCCAGAGTGTCCCTGTCTTTGCTTCTACAGAATCTTCCCATTAATCTGAGATTAAGAAACACTGTACTCCCTGTTCATTGCAGCATTATTTACAATAGCCAAGATATGGCAACAACCCAATGTCCATCGACAGATGAATGGATAAAGAAAATGGAAAATGTGGTCTAAACGTAAAACAGAGTATTATTTAGCTTGACAAAAGAAGGATATCCTGACATTTGCAACATGGATGAACCTGGAGGACATTATGCTAAGGGAAATAAGCTAAGGGACACAGAAGGACCAATACTGGATGATCTCACTTATGGTATCCAAAATAGTCAAGCTCATAGAAGCGGAGACTAGAGAGATGGTTACCAAGGGCTGGCAGGAGGGCACAACAGGGAATCATTATTCAATTGGTATAAAGTTACAGTTATGCAAGTGAAGAAGCTCTAGGGATCTGCTGTGCATCATTGTGCATATAGCTGACAATACTGTGTTGCGAACTTAAAATTTTAAGATGATAGATGCCATGTGAAGTGTTCTTACCCCAAAACTAAAAAACCAACAGATAAAAAAACAGAGGGACACACAGAGACTTCTGAGGGTGATGGATCTGTTTATTAACTTCATTGTGGTGATGGTATCACAGGTGTGGGCATATATCCAAAATCATCAAATTGCATACATTAAATATGGGTAGTTGTATGTATATACCTAAATATAGCTGTTTCTTAAAAAGGAAACTACTTCTCTCACTGACAACAAAACCTCTGTCTTTCCTAACTATTGCCTTGCCTAAGCCACTGTTAGCTCTACTATGAGATCTCGGGTACTGTGTCCCAGTGTGGTGGGGGAGTATGGTGGCGGAGGGCTAGGTCACGGCTATCAGGAGCCACCTCTTTTAGCTGCTGTGGCTTCATTTGGTCTCTCTTGTGTGCTCAGCCTTGGAGCTAGCCGCTCTCAGTTTGCCCTCTGCACTGCTGGACCCCGGCTCCTCGCACTGTGGTTGGTCTCTGTCTCAACAGGTAAGGCGAGGGTCAGGAAGAGAGCTGCCTGTATCACAAAGGAGATGAACCCATCTCCGGGAAATTGCCCTTGTAAATCCAGACCTGAGAAGGGACAGCGAATGCCACCCTTTCCCTCCTCTGAAGGATGAGCACATTCAGGTCCTGTTCAGGATTAAGTAGCTCATCTACCTGTCAGGCAGGTGCAGAAGACAGACCCGGTTTCTGCCCTTGCAGAGCATCCACCTGGACTCAGGAAAAACACATTTCCAGTTTCTCTGGACCAGTGTGTAGCCGGAGCTACTGATGGCCTCTCTAGCATTCTTTGCTGTACCTGAGACATAACGATGCTTAGTAAATATCTGGCGAATAAATCAGTGTGGCTTTATATTCTTCTTCAAGAAATGGCTTGGGATCTTTGAAAAAAAGTGGCCGAATAATCGAATGAGAATATCGTTCAAAACTCAGAAGATGACTAGACCTCTGAAAAGTGTTGTCTCTGAATCCAGAAGAAAATTTTAGAATCTTGTGAGGATCCTCATGTGAGTGCAAGGAGAGGGTAGCTTTTACAAAATGAGAGCAGAAAGCCATAAGGAGAGGAAGCTGAGATGAACAGATACTTTGGTGAAATATAAAGAGAGATGGATGAGCCAAGGAAGATTTACAAGGGACCTAAAAGGCAATAGAATCATTACAACATCCCTGGAAGCGTCGACAGTGGAATCGACTTTATGAAAAATCAAATCAGTGATGTGGCAGACAATCTTGGAAAGCTCCCTTGGAAGGCAGAGGAAAAGGATAAAGATAGAAAAGATGGGGCAATAGTAGATATTATGGCAGTTCTTGAGGAGAGAGCAGGACACTTGGCACCAAGGCAGAAATTAAAGACAGACTGTGCAGATCAAAAAGACCCCCTCCTTCCCGACTAAGCCAATGGAAAGCCAACACGTGGATAACTCCTGCTTAATATGTTGAATAAGGAAAAAGATCTAAACAAATAACTTGCAAGGATCCAGACAGAAGAGAAAACACATCTAAGAGATGATCTGGCAAGAAACGAGTTGGGAGCTTTAGGCATCCTTTGAAGCAACAGACCAGCGTCTTTGGAGTTGTGACTCGATAATTTTCTATTCTTCCAAAGAATCTTACACCTAAAAAGGTACAGTGTTTCCGCATCTGAAAGATAGGGCTAATACCAGTCCTTCCTTATAGGAGTTAGAGAGCTGAAGGGACGTACATATATTTAGACATGTAGAACAGTGCCTGGTGGGAGACTTTCATTTATTCTCTTTGGCTTTGGTGCTCTCAATAAATGAAGATGTCAACTTCCATTGCGCCCTGTGGAGTTAGAGGGATCTTGGAAATCTGAGTTGAGATGGCCAGAGGGGCTACTGGCTTCTTGGGTTTGGAGCTCAAGAGAGAGGTCTCAGGTGGAGATAGTACCTAAAGCAGGGGAGGCAGATTAAACCACCAGGAAGTGTGTTCAGTGTGATAAGGGGTTGAGAAGCACCACCGTTAGGAGATGGGCAGCAAGGGGCCTGGGGAGGGTCTGAGCCCAATCTAAGGTTTAATGTGAGTTCTATTCCCTGGCAGTTGATGGTCAAGTAGTTAACTGATCCACAATAAATATCTCCTTGCAGAAGTAACTCTGCCAATTGGAAAGGCCAGGGAACTGTCCCAAACGATGGGCAGGCCAAGTTGCCCCTGGCAGGCAGACCTTGCCTCAGTCTCATCCCCTGCCTGCGAAGAGAAGCTTGCCTCCTGGCACCTGCTAAGGCCCTGACTTTTATTCAGGACCCAGCTGATCAATCACCGATAACTCCAGGCTCTGAGTTGTCACTCCTCTCTTGTCAGTAAGGATGTCTCCCCTCTCCTTCCAGATCAGGGCAGACTAATTGGGACTGGAACGTTCCGCGTTTGAAGATTGTATGATTAGGAAATGTACAAATTCAATTTTGCCAGGCCAGATTCAATTCTGCTCTAATCGGAAAGATAGAAAACTCCAGTATGATGTTGCCGGGGAAAATGACTTTGTTTCTGGCCATTTAAATGTCTCTCACTACAAGCAATTCTTGGGAGCTGAGGTTTTCCGGTTTGTCTCTCTGGGTCTGTGGGAAGGGGGAGGGTTTGGTGGAGCTTCATTATCTGCTCTCCATATGTCAGTATCTTCTTTCCTGTAGAACCCACACAAGGCCTTTGAATGATGCCTTGGGCAGAGCTTAGAACAGGATGACAAATAGAGTTGTTGGAAAAACTCATCCCTCTGGCCAGCTCTGAGATGGCCCAGCTTTGGATACTGCCAGCCCGTGTGGATCCAGTGTGAGGCCAAGCACATTGTGGCAACACTCTAGGCTGAGGGGAGTCACACAAGACTGCCAATGAGGGCCTTCAGAGAATGCCTAGATCCCAAGCATGTGCTCCATGCAACTCCCTCTCTTTGTACCTGCTGCTTTCTCTGCTAAGGATGCTCTGTCTTCCCTGCTCCACCTGGTGACCTCCTATTCATCCTTCAAAACCCACTCACAATGTTTCCTCTGTAAGCTTAGCCCTCAGTTCCCCCAGGCAAAGCTGTCCAGTCATTGCATAGCATTGTTACTCTCTTCTTGCCTTTTTCTCCATGAGTGTGTGTGTGTGTGTGTGTGTGTGTGAGCACTAGTTAGATCTGAACTCAGATCTGAACATGTGAACATTTCTATCCCGTGTAGCTGCAAACAAGTTCATCTTAAAATGAAACAGAGGTAGACATCATTGTATAATGTTGGCCAGGCAGGGGACTAGGGAGACTCTCAGGTCAGCTCCCTGTGTCACATGGTCATGATTCTTTCTTGCTTCAAGCCTGGCTAGCTGGGGACACTGGGGACCTGCTTGAGTGGTTTGATGGACATAAGGGCCTTTGCTTTTGGAGAGGAGTGGGCTCCTCTCTTTGTGTCCATGCCACTGACGAAGTTTGGGGACCAGAGCCAGGGTGGCAATGGCATGTGGCTGGGGCCCAGCCTGGCCTCTTGTATGGCGTGTGGGGGGCAGCACCGATAGGGGTGAAGGCTGTGAGCCATGGGGCCAGACCATGGGTGTGAGCTCTAGTGCTGCTACTTCAGAAACTCCCTTAACCTCTTGGGATCTCAGTTTCATCACCTGTAAGGTGGGAACATTAACAAGCCTTCCTTAGAAAATGGTTAGAATATTAAATGATACATCCATGTAAAGTGCTTAGAAAAGTGCACAGGTGTGCAGTCAGTGGTGCCAGCCGTTAGCAGCAGTGGTTGTCTGGACCGCTTTCTGGAGAGAATTAGCGCCGGAAGCTGCAGGAACAGTCTTCAGGAGAGACTGTGTGGTATTCTGGGCCCCACGGTGTTGCTTTGGGCCCAGAGACGCAGCATGCTCTGGAATTGGGGAGGTGGATGGGGTACCAAGGCCACTCTCTGTCTGGGAGTGCGAGGAGGTGACTTAGTATGCTGAGATGGAGTTACCCTCCAGGGGCCGCTGCCTCTCTTCAAGGCACCTCAGAAGCCCTGTCTCATTTCATCTTCATGAGAACCACAGATTATTACTGTCATGCTAAAGACCTATTTTGCAGATTGGGGAACTCGGGAGACCTGATCATCGGGAGGAGGGGGGACCAGAATGCAAACGCAGGTCTGTCCAGCTCCAAAGCACCTCAGGTATTGGCACTCAAAATCCTCGGTCTCGTTTCATGGTCCCGGGGTCATGACACCTGGTAGGGTTCTGCTTGTTTATTGTTGAAGAAACTGAAGCAAGAGATGGTCCAGAGTCATTCATCCCATGTGCCCAGTAGACAGGGCCTTGGCCCTATGTCCCCATTCTTTCTTCAGTGCCACCAGGTGGCTTAAGCGGAAGGGCCATGACACTGATGCGGATTCTTCTTTCCTATCCTGCCTGACTCAGAGGTGACAGAAGTGTCGTTCTTGTGACTAGGCATTTACCTGGAGAAACATGAGTCCCGTTTAACGCCAGCCCTGGGATCATCACCGTGGCCCCGCCGCTCTGTGTCATTTGAAATTTAATGACCTATAAATGATACTGGATAATTCGCAAATTTGACATAATCAGCGCTGGCCAATTCCATTCAATTATTTGTTAATAAACACCAGGGCCCTCTGGCTGGAGTTTCCTGCTCCCAAATTTGAAATGGAAAGCTGGGAGGCTGAATAGAAGGCAATACCTGCCTCTTCTCTCACTGAATATTTATAAAGAACTTTATCTCTGCAAGGCCCAGTAACACCCAAGGTTTGCTTGCTGTTCATTTGCATTGTGATTTAAAAAAAAAAATAGTAATTATCTGCAAAAGGTCAAATATTTGCTTTATCTATATAATTTAATTTCCCAAAGGCCTTTGGGATTCAAATTAACGCCCTTGTAATATCTTCATTGAAATAGAAGATTAATTATGCTTACATGGAACCTAATTTGGCTTATCAGACCTTTAATATGGCTGTGATCGTGAATGCATTTAAATTTAGGATTACGCGGGTGATCCCAGTCCCTTATTCGGGGGACTTTTAATATTTGTCATTATTTTTATGCATATCATTTTTCCTGCCTGCTCAGGAAAATTAAAATGTCGGTTCTGAAAGAAATAAACATTATGTATTGACATTGGTAATTATGTTTTGGTATTTAAGGATGCATAAAAAACCACACACAGGCCCTGAAATATAAATTCACAGTTAATGCCCTTAGATAGAACTGGAGCTTTTTGACTTGACTCACTAAATTGGGGACAGGTTCTCCCTGGGGGAAGAGTCAGGGGTGGGACCCAGGAACATAATTTTTACTGGCATTCAAGGATGCTTGAAGGTTTGAGTGGCCCCATAAACTCTGAATTCAGGGTCAGGAAGCCTGAGGTTTCTCATTGTCACCAAAGTGCTGTGTGATCATGATCAATCAAAGTCTCCTTCTGAGCCCCAGGTTCCTCTCTGTGAAGAAAGTATAGGGGCCTGGGGCCAAGTCTCAGTCCTGCTGCACCCGGGCTGAGTGACATTGGACCATCTCTAGCCTCGGTTTCCTCAAAGGTAATAATTTACTACCTTCTTTCTCATGGGACTGTCAGCAGTAGAGGCATATCTTTAGTCTTGAACCTCCAGACCTGTCAGACAGCATCTGTTCCCCATGGGTTATGTGTAGGGCTTCGACCCCTAAGAAAATCATTGAGGTCTTGGAGATCATAGAGATTGTGAGTCAATGTTTGGCTTTGCATCCGTTAGTGGCTTGAAATAAGAACTCTTTATTATTTTTCAAGACTCTCCAGGTCACCTATGCTATTCTGCTGACCAGGGTTGGGTTGGCTAATCTTGGCTGGGCTCGTTCATGTATCTTAGGTCAGCTGGCAGTGGGGCTGGGGCTGGCTGGTCTAGGATGGCTTTGGATGGGATGCTTCATGCGTTGGTCCATTCTCTGGCTGTTCTCTAGACAGAACAGGGGTTTGATGGAGGAAGCAGAAATATGCAAATGCTTTTTGAGGCTTCTGCTTGCATCTTGGTTGCTGCTATTTCACTGGCTAGAGTAAGTGATATGGCCACACTCAGAGTCAGTATGGGGGACCTATGAAAGAGGAGAGATCTAGGGAGGCAGCAAAAATTGGGGCCTGCAAGGCAGTCAATCTCCCACAGGCTTCGTCTTGGCCCTGTCACTTACTAGCTGTGTGAACAGAGGCAGGGGACTTGAAAGGCTCAGTCTCGGTTTCTTCTTCTGTCAGATCTGGCAGAGATATGGTGAGCTTTAAATGAGATAAATATATTGTAAGTATTTGGCACCAGATAGACGGTGGCTTCCCCGGAGGTTCAAGGATAAATGCCCAAAGACTGGCATTGCAGGTTTGTTTATAAGAGTGGAAAGTCAGAAATTACCTAAATGTCCATCAGAAGAGGCCGAGTTAAATAAGTCATGACACTTCCATATAATGCAACACCTTTTATCCCTTAGGTCAATAGATCAATACACTGGCATGGAGGGATGTCCATGATTGTTGAGTGGAGAAAAATCAAATTACAGTACGGCTTATAATGTAAGATGCCGTTTTTGTGTATGTGCAAAATGGTAGCTGTATATTTATTCTCGTTTATAGAGAAATGTCTGGAAAACCAAATCCCAAACTACAAGTAGTAGGATTCAGTACTTCTAGATGGCTTGCATTTTTACACTGCATTACTGGGAATTCATGCCGTTTTGGAATGGAAAAAGGAAAAGCTTTAGCGGAAAAGTTTTAGGCAAAAACATAAAAAGTAATGGCTTTTAGCTTCTGTTATCTGAATGATTGCTATACTAGTATTTAATAATAATAAAAATTATAACCTCATGTACAACTATAACAGCGCCGTTTATTTAAGACTCACGGTGTGCTGGGTACTTCACATCATCTGGCAACCCTGAGATATAGGCGGATCCCCATTTTCCAGGTCAGGGAACTGAGGCTGAGAAAGAAAAGCTAACTGGCTGCTTTGAGTGCTGTTCCCGGACGGCTAACCGGCACCACCTTCCTCTCTGACTGTCCAACCCTGCCCCTCACAGAGAGGCCAAGCCATGTAGGTGAGTAGAGCAGAGGTTCCCTGAGCCTGTCCACCCAGCGTGAGCGCTGAGTAGCATTTTCCAGATACAGATTCCTAGGCTCCACCCCGTATCCAACGAACCATTTCTCTTTGAAGGGGGTTCCGGGGCAATCAGCCTGGCATTTGGAAACTGCTGAGCTAACTCCCTTGATCTCATCGAGGGGCTCCCTTGATCTTCACAACACCCAGGGAAATAGACAAAATGTATACGTGCTTGTCACCCACACTTATAGATGAGGCAACTGAGGCTCAGAGAGAGGAAGCCACTAGCTCGAGGGCCTGGAGCTAAGAAATGGGACTGAGGCCCTGGCCTAACTCTGAGCCTCTGGGTCACTCCAGTGGACTGGCTGGTCTGTGGGGAAGGCCTTTGGGAGGGTGCCAGGAAAAGAGGGAGATTCCTGGATGTTGGAGGCCACTGGTAGCTTGTGGTGGCCAGTTGCCCTCCTCCCCGGGCACCTGGCTGTGGGAGCACATGTGGCAGACTCCCTGTGGCCTATCTGTCTGCCTGGAGGCTGATGCCATTTTGGCCATATCTACGGTCCACTAAGGGGACACCCCAGATAGTCCCAAAGATCCAGCTCCATAAAGTGGGGTAAGAAATGGACCCTAACTGGGCCACTCCCACACTTTCCTGAGGGCTGCTGGGATCCTGAGGGCTCTTTCTTCCTCTTTTCAGTTTGTTACTTCGTGGCTTTTAGCCTGTGGTTGTAACCAGAGAGCTTTGAGCTGTGTGTGGTTGACGACGTGAGCGCCGGAGAAGGCTTTGGTTGCGTGACCGAGCTTCACAGCTGGCGAGAGCCAGCGGCTTGGGAACATGGGGTTGGGGACAGTCTGGACTGGCAGGAAGCCCTGGACTGCTTCCTGTGCCCCCCCACCCCCCAGACTCAGGTCACCATTGCTCCTGCCTCAGGTGGGAGGGTGGGGACACTACCTCCTGGTTTCTTTCCTAGGACAAGGACCCACATTATGTCAACTCCTTTGCCCCCGTCCTCCAATGCCTCTTGTCTCTCTCCTCTCATGGCCTAAGGATCTGTTTACAGTATTTTGTTTTATTTTACTATTTATTTTTTTGTAACAGCTTTATTGAAATATATACCATACAATTCACCCATTTAAATTACCATTCGATGACACATTTGAATGGTACGTAGAGTCATCAACCGTTATCCCATCCATTTGTGAGTATTTTCATCTTCTCAGATGAAAATCAACTACCCTTTAGCGGCCACCGTTACAACCCCCATCCCTCCCCGCCCTTGGCATCCACTAATTCACTGTTTGTCTCTATCGCACACATCATGTAAGTGGAATCATATAGTATGTGGCTGTTAGTGACTGGCTTCTTTCACTTAGAATAACGTTTTCAAGGTTCATCTGTGTTGTAATGTGTTATCCTTGCTTCACTCCTTTTTATGACTAAATAATGTTCCATTGTTTTGATAAATGGATAAATATGTTATCATTTATTTTGTTTTGTAAATATTTTTTTTGTTCCTCAAAGGATTTAGCAATCATAAAGTTGAAGGGCACCGTCAGATTAAAAACAAAAATAAGGGATCGTTTCTAAGAATTTTTCATCAGAAAAGTAGCACACAAATGGGAAAAATAATTGCATCAGGAATTCCATAGCAGCTTGCTTTATAATTGCCAAAGTGAGAAATAATCTAAATGCACTGAAATAAGGATCTGGTTAAAGAAATTATAGTAATCCATATTATAGTATGTTGTGCAGTCATGTGGACCTCTATTCATTGACATGCAATGTTATCCATGACATGTAGTTGAGTCAATTATAAAATCCCTTTTTTATAAAATTATATTTCCATTTCATGCGCATCTGGAAAGATGTTCACCAAAATGTTTACCTAAATGTTGATATCTGAGGGATGGAATTTTGGGTGGTGTGTGTGTATTTTTATTTTGAGGGAAGAAAAGAACAAAGGAATTGGGCCTAGGAGTAAATAAGTGTAGCAACAGAAGATATTTCTAAGAGATGTTTCATCCCTTGTATATATATGGGGGATGTCATCTGCATTTATGTAAAAGGCCTCCACATTGTCCCCTCTCGGTGAACACTAGGAAATTGATAAGACTGGATGATCAAATTTATACATGGCTCTGAGCTCCCCAGCAGCCAATGCAAAAAGGGAAAGGAGCATCTACAGCTTGTTTGCCATTGTCTAGAGAAGCCATAGCTATTCCTGAGAGAGGCTGAGAGAGGTTGAGAGAACCATCCCCAGCCTCAGGGAAGGAACAACACCCTCCACGACTTCCTCTTGGTTCACGCAAGAGGGGGATTTCTAAGTGCTGGCCATGGAGAGGGTAGCGAAGTGAGCCTATGAAAGGTGAAAGGAGGAAGGGCAGGAGGTGCTCTCAACTGTTGGTGTGTTTGCCCAAGGGAGCTTGGCAGGCTGCCTTGTGGAGAGGGAAAGGAAGGAGCCCTCATGAGTGCCTGCTCTGGGTCAAGCTCTCCTTGCTTATTATTGTCAAGAGAGGTCTGCCTGGTGAGTCTCATCATGCCCATTTGGCAACTGAGAAAACTGAGAGGAGATGTCAGTTGCCCAAGCTCATGTAGCTGTAGAATGGCAGAGCAGGAAAGTGTCCTCAAGCTGGGGCTCTTGGGACCCTATACTCAGGCTCTGGAGGTGGAGCCTGGCCCCCAAGCAGCCCATCCTTGAGGCCTTGGTGTGTTCTGCCTCTGTTCCTTGAGGCTGGCTGGCTCTTACTATTGTGTGACCTTGGACACATTACTTAAACTCTCTGGGCCTCAGCTTCCTCATCTGGAAAGTGGGCATTATAACAGTCCCCCCTTCCTCGGCTTCTGGGGAGGAAAGTATGCATTCATAAACGTGTAAGGTGCTGAGGGCAGTGCCTGGTCCAGGAAGACACTCTCTGGTCTTCCTCTGTCTGGTGTAGTCCCCTCCCACTGAGTCTCTTCCCTGCACGGGCTGGAGTCTTCTAAAATGCGCCTCTGAGGATGCCATTTCCCTTCTCCTTTGGTGGAAGCCCACACTACAGGCAGAGTTTCTGTGCCCTTGGGCCCAGTTGCCTCCCCATGTCCTCTCTGCCCCCATACATTTTCCCCTTCTCTGCTCCCACCAGCCACTCTCTGTGGGGTCACAACTAAGCTTCCTCTCTTGTTTACCTCCCTAGGCTGAGCTCTCTGCTTGGCTCTTCCTCCTTCCTCCCTTCTCCCAGCTGATGCCTCTTTATCTTTCAGGATATGACTTAGATACCGCCTCCTCCAGGAAGACTTCCCTGATCCCTGAGTCCTCCACTGTGCTTCCACCGTCCCCACCTCTGCCAACAGCTGGTGTTGTCTGTTCACTTTATCTTCTCCTGACACTTGGAGTGCCGAGGGGCAGTTACCTTCAGCTTGTTTATGACTCACAGAGTTTTTGTCACAGAGGGACCAGCTGAATAGTTGATAAAGAGCAGGAGAAAGAGTAGGCCTTAATGGGAGAAGGCCACACCAGGCTGGTTGGTTCGCATGAGTGAGCAAAGGCTACACTCCAGAGCAGGATGACTCTGGGTGCTGGGAGGCCACCAAAGAGACTGCAGCCACATCTGGGCAAGAGAAGGTGATGGTAGGCCTGTGGGCGACATCAGTCTGGAGTGGAGGGCATGCCCCTTCCCTTTGTCCTCTGCGCGACCTTGGCAGGGTTCCCTGGGATGCAGTGAGGTTCGTCCAGTGGTCTCTGACGCAGAGGTGGCAGCTGGTGGATGGCCCTCCCTGAAATGGTCTGGGGCCGCTGTTCGGAGGGCCAGGTTGGGGTGGGGCTGGGGTGTGGGGGACACTCGAGGTGGGAGCACTGGTTGCCACCTCTGACTTCCACAGGGGGTCAGTGTAACATTAAAGTTCCTCCCGACTGCTCTGTCCCACACACCCTGACAGAGGCTCTTCGTTCAGGAATCTGGGTCAGCCAGTTATATTTGGAACCCCTGGTGGGCAGGTGCTAGGCCAGGTGGGCTGAGGGGGATGTAGGGCCGCTTGAGAATCAATTTTGTTTGTTTTCTTTTTCGGTTTTGATCTTCGAGTTTCAGAAGGAACTTACTGAGAAAGCTACACCCCTGTACCATGGGGAGGATTAATCTCTTCCCGCCCAAAGGCCCTGATTTGTGTGAGGTGACTCTTGTCAGAGACCCTTTCTGCCCTCTGCCTGCTTTCACCTGGGAAGGTGGGGTCCCCTGAGAAGGCAGTTCTGTACAAGTGACAGATTCCAGTGCCCTAGGGGGTCCCAGAGATTACCCAGATCTCTGATGATCCTGCATAGAGTGCTACTTCCGGCTTGGTTGTTGAGAAAGTGGAAGAACTGAGACCAGGGAAGGTGTTCTGGTTTGCCCAAGGTCTTGAAGCGAGTTAAGTGGCAGAACCAGGTCGGAATCTTGGTCTCCTGACTGCACGGGCTCTCTGATGTCAGTGGAGCCAGCTGGGGACGAGGACGTCCTCTGCATTACTTACAGCGCCTCCATCCACCCTCTCAGCTGATGCTCAGTGAACTTGCAAGGTGGGCACTGCCTTCTTTGTTCCACAGATGAGGAGACTGAGGCCTAGAAGGTCGAGAGGCCCCTCAGCCAGGAGGTGGAGGTCGAGTGTCCTGATCTCAAGCTTGGAGCTCTGTAGCGTGCACCAGTGCTTCTCAAACTCGAGTGTATGTCAAAAACTCTTGTGGAAGTTCCTCTGAAACGGGGGTTTCCTGAGCCTCACCTCCGGGGCTTCTGATTCACTAGGTTTGGGGTAGGGCCTGGGCTCCACTTTCTAAACCAGCTCCCCAAGGATTTCTGAGACAGGTCGTTGGTAGGTCATACGGGGAGGTCACTGTGGCCAAGATCAGTGCTGCCCAGACTTTGATGGGCATACTGATCACCTGGGCATTTTGTTCAAACGTCCATTCAGATTCAGTAGATCTGAGGCAAGGCCGAGAATCTTGATTACCTATCTACCCTGCTCCCAGCTGCTGCCTCTGCTGCTGCTGTGGGATCATGGGCCATGCTCTGAGAGCCATTGTTGGGGTCATACTCTCATCCCCTGGGCACACACAAAGCCAAATGACATCCACTCTATTGTCCCCCCCCGGGAGAGGTAAATGTCTTATGGTATCCTGTCACTTTCTGAAATGTAGACCCTCTGGTCTAACCACTCACCCTCTCCTCTGTGTCCCTTACGTCAAAGATGGGGCAATCCCAAAAGCAGAAGAAACAAAAGGCAGAATTCCCACCAGACTCCATGGCTTACAGGAAAATCACAGAGCTACTGTTGGCAAAATCTCTCCGTGATGTCCCAAGGAGGGACAGGGACTGTGGAATGTTTGGGAAAACATGGGTGAGCCTAACTCCTCCACGACACTTTTTCTAATTCTCTTTTCCATGCCTTCCCAATATTATTCCACCCCCCCCGAATCTTGTGTTATGTTAATAGTTCCCTAAGTATTTTTAATTAGATTTTCCAAGCAAAAGAAAGTTTCCAAAGTTAATTAAAAGTTGCTTCACTGTAATTGTATAAAAGCAGCTTTTGCTTCTGAATATTAAACTGTTATAATTAAACTCCTCTATCCATTTAAAGATTTCAGTGGAATGTTTATTGTTCGTTTATTATGAAGAAACATTGGGAGGGTTGCTGCTCCTACAGACAGGAATTGGTCCATCTGATGCCATGTCACTGTTACAGACTCAAGTTTTCCCTTCCTGACGATCTCACACCTCTGAGAAAGAAAGATCAAACCCTGTGGGTGCTGTGGTGGTTATAGGAAGTGCAGGCTTTGAGCTCGTCCCCAAATCCTGGCTCACTTTGCAGGATAGATTACACCATTACACGCTTATATGTGCTGCCCCTTCCCGTTCTCTCCTGTCTTCATCAGGATTGGCCATGGGGCTTATTCTGGCCAAGAAATGGAGAAGTGATGTGCAAGGGAGAAACTTCAGGAGCCAGCCCATGATTTGCCACGATCATCTCCCTTGTCTCTGTCTTTACGAATGACAATGTCAAGTATAGACAAAGGCTTTTCCACCAGCCTGGGGCCTGGAGTTAAGATAAGGAGGAGCAGAGATGTACCTGACTCTAATGTCTTCTGAGTGTTGTCTATTACTGACCTCTTTCCCTGGGCAACTCCTACCTAATTCTAATGACTCAACTTGGATGGCCCTTTCTATAAAAACATTCCCTGGCCAACAAGGCAGTGTTCCTTGTCATTTCTATGAGCTCCCACAGCTTCCCAGGCTTTCTGATCGACAAATACCTATGCTGCTATGTTGAGTAAATGCCAGTGTCTCTTTTAAATTGAATCCATTGAAAATAGATACTGGGTGTTATATCTATGTACTTATAATCCAATACAATGGCATACTTATACTTATTGAGTGAACAGCTAAGTTTTGGGGGTCAGACAGATCTGGATGCAAATCCCAGTCCCACTGTTTATTAGCCAAGGGATTATGGACAAATCACTTATCCTCTCTAGGCTTCAGTGTTTTCATCTTTCGGACGAGTCTGATAATGAAGCCTAGTGTCAACTCCTGGTGCATACCCCACCTCTGGACAGGTTCAACTTCCAGGGTGATGGGTAGGTCAAGGGAAAAATCCAGGCAGTGGGCTTTCCCCTTCCTCCCTGCATGGAGCCCCAGGAGGGTGAACATTTGCCTTTCTTCAGACTTGACTGGGAAGAGTCTGGGGTTCGCTTTGGGAGAGTGGTGCTGATGAGTCAACCTGGCTAGGCAGCTTGGAAATACAGCTGCGTGATTCATTTCTTGACTCAGGTTCTGACTAGTGCTAGGCAGAGGAACGACAGTGGGACTAGACTTGAAAGGTAAATCTTCCCCTAGGCTGGAGGCTCAAGTTGGTCACAAGTCAATGTTGTTCCCTAGATGTCATTTGTGGTCTGTGGCACAGCCCCTCCCAAACTCTGCTTTAGACCTTGTCCTAGGAAATGACATATGGTCTCCCACCGTGGGCAGCATGGTAATGGCTCCCACCCCCCAAAGATAGATATGTCCCAATCCTCAGAACCTGTGAATATGGTGTGTTACAGGGCAAAGATGAATTCTGGTGGCAGATGGAATTAACATTGTTATTTCAATGACCTCGAAAGAGGGAGACTATCCAGATGGGCCCAATATAATCCCAGGGTCTCTAAAAGTGAAAGAAGGAGGCATAAGAACAGTCAGAGTCAGAGAGACGTGAAGATGCTGTGCTGCTGGCTTTGAAGATGAGGAAGGACCAGGAGCCAAGGAATGTAGGTGGCCACCAGCAGCTGGAAAAGGCAAGGAGGCGAGTTCTCTCCTAGAGCCTCTGGAAGGAACGCAGCCTGCAAACATCCCGAGTTAGCTTAGTGAGAGCCATTCTGGATGCCTGACTTCTAGAACTGTAAGATAATAAATAAATAGGCGTTGTTTTAAGCCATTAAGTTTATGGCGATTTTTTATAGAGACCCATATTTACCGTTTCTTCATTTCTATGTCTTTATCATAAAGAGCTTCTTCTACTTTCAGGACACCAGGGAATGGAATATTAGTGGGTGGCTTTGATGGAGATATTTGTCTTTCCCAAGTGGGCATCCCATTTGAGATTATTAAAAAACGTAACCATTCTATAGTTCTGCCTGTTCTCGCTCCTTGTTTCACCTCTCTACCCCACCAAGGTCTGACTGATCTGCAGAATTTCACCTGAATGTACTAACTACTGTTTGGGCGCTTTCTAGGTGCCCTGATACTTTTTCATCCTCTCAAATCATTCACGTTGAATGACTTCACATCCAACATGCCCTCAATTTCCCAGATATCTTTTCACATTTCCCATCTCCCCATTAAAAGGACCTCATTTGTGATTTTCCTTATCCAGGTCCTTCCTTCCTCCTTTCTTTCCCTTTTTCTCTTCTGTTCTTCTTTCCTTCATATTACTTTGCTACAATTATGGATGAATAATGACACTCTGAAATATCATAATTCTGTACACTAAGCAACAGAAACTACCAATTAGCCAGTACCCAATACCCGCTCCCTCTGCCAGGCCCGGAAGTAGCTCCTCTGACCTGCTTTGTTATCTCATTGTTGTCATCCCTCAGTGTATTTTCAAATCTTGTGTTATGCCCTCTAAATTTAAGCTTTCTCACCCTGCAGCTACCCAGAGACTGACAAACTCCTTTGTTTCTTTTTAAGAGCAATGCACTCTGGGAGATCAGGAGTAAAGCTCTGACCAAAACAATGATAAAAGGGTTTGTATACTGAGAAAGAGGAGACACCACCTGCACTGGCTCCTTTAACTCTAATGCCAACCCCTCCTGTACTAAGCAGCCCTATACTGCGTAGTTTCACACATGTTACATTCCAGGTGTGGGGAGGGCGGGATTACTGTAATCTGTCCTCAGGTGGGACATATGCTTTCAATATCACAGACAGAATCTCTGAAGGCTGAATTAAGGCGACAGTTAAAGTCTAACTATAGGCTAATCCAAATATAGGTGCTGGATTTTGTTTCAAATCCTCCTCTAGGAACTGGGGGGTTCCCACTCAAACCCCACTTGAAAATTTTTCAAAGAGTTGGGAAAAAAGTATTTAATGGTTTAATGGGACAGAAATCGATACTCTATAATCACTAATATTATTTATGTACCATGAACATATTGCAAATGCATGAGCAGTTTAACGTGAAACAAATCAAGAATCCCAAAACATTTTCTGGTCAGCTCAGCCCCACAAGTATCTATTTGGATTTCTTTAGTTTTCCTCTTCCTGTCTGTTTCCCCACCCCCTTTTTTTTTTAATTTTAGAAAATTGACCTCAAAGAGATTTCTCCTCCTTTCAATCAGGGTGAATCCTTCAGTCTCGTGTGTGATTTGATATAGTGGAGTGCAGAAAGTACGGGGCACACGCAGGCACACAGTAAGTACATAATACATGTTGGTTAATAAAGAATACCTGGACATGTCATTGAAGACTGAGCCCAAACACAGATTCAGAAACCGTGGAACAGAGAGGATGCATTCAGCGAAAACCCACAACTCGGTAGTGGCTGGGACCGGATATGACTGGAGGCCCCGGCTCCCCGTCCTGGGCCGTCTCTGCTATGCTGGACGCCTACCTCCGCCATCAAGCCAACAGTGGACGATGACTGAGCACTGGCTGTATGCGAGACATGGAGGTGGGTGCTGAGATGTAATCTTAGACCAGCCTGAGACACAGATCACGCGGTTGTGCGAGCTTTTACTGAGTTAGAAACACAGGCCTTATGCTGGAGGTTTAAGTACATGGTGGGGGTGACAAGCAGAAGGCCTCAGACGGATCTGGGTTCTAATTCTGACTCTGTCACCACTGGCTGTGGATTCTAGACAAGCGACTCAGCTTTCCCCATTATCGATTTCTTCCCAAGATGGTTGAGATGCTGCCTGTCAGGAGTATGCGTTTTGTAAATGTCACTTCTCCCTATACCTTGAATGATGGCTGGAGTCCAGGATGAAGTGACACCACAGTCATGGGCAAGGTTTTAAGGGAAAGCGCCTCACTTTCCGAGACGGTAGTGATGCTGTTTGTGCTGTGACTGCCTTTGGACGTGGCCTGACAGGGACTAAGAGAGTCTTGTACAGTGTGTGGTCTTCAAAACCTATGCTTCTTTAATCTACATCATTTCCAGAACATTTTTTCTTTGATCTTCTGGAGACAGAGCTCTTTGGGAAAACGGAGGCCTGAGATGATTAGATCTCCAGATCAACTGAATTGTTTCCATCCATGCCATCCACTTCCTATTAAATACCTTCCTTCTTTTCTTTGTCCCTCCTCTCTCCCCTTCACCGATATTAGTTGAGTATCTCTTTTGTTTCAGGCCCTGTGCAGGTTCATGGGAGTCCAGGGTAGAATGGCACACTGGGAGGGAGGTAGAGGAGCAGACATGCCCTGTGGGAAGTACTAGGAAACGGAGTTGAGGAGACAGCATCATATGGAACCCACTGAGGCTCAGGGGAGCTGGGGAGGGTTACAGACAGAGTCTTCCCAGGGACCCAGGCTTTCGCCTCGGGGAGGCGCTAATACAGCCTGTCTGTGTTCCTCAATTCAGTTGCCTTGCCTTTTTCTGACACCCCATCCTCAGGCCAAGTCTGGGAAGCAGCTCTCAGCCGATGGTGTTTATGGAACCCCCACAGTGAGCACGGGCATGGGGCCCAGAAATAGGAATAAACTTCACACCTGGCCTTGGACATGCAGCAGTTGGCTCTGTGGACTGCTATTCTGCTTGGAGCGTTGGTTTCATTTACATTCTCCAGAAATCGGGGCGTGTTCTTCCTTCTCTCTTTGGTAAATTTGACTTAATCTTATGTCATATACTTAGGAAAACTCAGGGCCTCATCAGCCCCCAGCACCCTGCCTCTCCCTCGTTAGAGAGCTACAGAGACCTGGAAGCTTGGCTGGGAGGGAGGAGGAGGGGCGGGGAAGGGAAATCTCAGGAGAGGCCAATGTTAATAGGTTTTTTTTTTACCTTTAAAAAAATTTAGTTGAAATTCACATAATATACAATTAACCATTTAAACTGTTCGATTCAGTGGCATTTAGTGCATTCACAATGCCGGGCAACCACTGCTTCTCTCTAGTTTCAAAATATTTTTATACCTTGAAAGGAAACCCTGTACTCATTTTGTTAAAACCCCCTCCCCCAGCCCCTGGCAACTGCCAATCTGCTTTCTGTCTCTATAGATTTGTCTATTCTGGATATAGCATATAAAAGAATCATGTAATATATAAATGTTATGGCTGAATTATGCCCCTCAAAATGCATATGTTGAAGTCATGAACCCCAGTACCTCGGAATATGACTGTGTTTGGAGACAGGGTCTTTAAAGAGAAAATTAAGTTAAACTGAGGTCATTAGGGTGAGCTCTAATCCAATATGATTGATGTCTTCATAAGAAGAGATCAGGACAGACAGACAGAGAGAAGACCGTGTGAAGACACAGGGAGAAGACAGCCATCTACAAGCCCAGGAGACAGGCCTCCGAGGACATCAACCCTGTGACACCTTGATCTCAGACTTCTAACCTCCAGAATAGGAAGAAAATAAATTTCTGTTTTTAAGCCACCCAGTCTATGGTATTTTGTCACAGCAACCCTAATAAACTACTATAGTTATTTTTTTTTTAAATAGACTTTATTTTTAGAGTAGTTTTAGGTTCATAGCAAAATTTAGCAGAAAGTGCACAGATTGCCCATATACCCCCTGATCCCATGGGTGTATGCAGAGTGTCCCCCACTATCAACATCCTGCAGTGTGACCTTTTGCATCTGGCTTCTTCCACTTAGCAAATGCTTTTAAGGTTTCCTCTATGTTGCAGCATGTATCAGTACTTTATTCCTTTCTATGACCAAATAATATTCCATTGTATGTACATACCACAATTTGCTTATCCATTCATTTATTGATGGACATTTTGGTTGTTTCACTTTCTGGCTTCTGTGAATAATGCTGCTATGAACATTCATGAGCAAGCTTTTGCGTGTACCCATATTTTCCTTTCTCTTGGTTATGTATTTATGAATGGGATTGTTGGGCCATTTAGTGACTGTGTTGAACTTTTGGAGGTGTTTATAGCCCTTTTTTTAATGGTGTACTTCCCACCTTCCCAGAACCCCACTGATATGATGTTGTAGAGAAAAGTGACTGGTGATGAACTGCCTGGTTCCTATCCTACTTCTTCCACTCTACTAGTTGGGGGTCCTAGGGCAAGTTACCTCACATTGTCACTCATGCCTTCAGGTGGATCATTATAGGAAGGCTGTACAGATTAAATAAAAATGGGTACAAAGGATTTCGTGTGTGTGAATCATTCAGTAAATGATTCACTGAAGGCACCCTCATTCATATAGTACCTGCTCAGCTTATTGGCTATTTTTATTATTACAGTTTCCCTTAAAGGTTTTAAAATGTGAGGCTCTCAGAGGAGATGGTGTATTCGGCTGGAGTGAGGCGTATGACAGGGAATAAGCAAGAGGTAAGTTTTCAAAAGCAGGTGAGGGCTTGACTTCAGAGGCTTCGAGCACATACTACTCTGGCAGGGCCTTGAACGCCAAGGCCAGTCTCAGTCCTGCAAGTTCCAGAGCAAAGGGGAGGAGGGCACCGCGACACGTGGAACCGGAGGTAGGTCGGCGTGCACAGGAATCCCTCCGCGAGTGCAGCATTGCTCGCCATATCTCGTGATATTGGAGCTTGACGGTTATACTCCAATTTTTCAGAATTTGTGGGACAGAAGAGATCTGTTTAATGCAGTGTTCCTTAGACCAGACCCAGAAAAATCCGCCTTGCCATGATAATCTATGGAAAGGCTACTACACAAGCACTTTGCCAAGTGCAAAAATAAAACAAAGAAGACTGTAAGCAAAAAAAAAAGAAGAAAAAAGAAAAAGATATCATATTATAAACAAGGCTGGCATGGAAACTTAAAAAGGGATATGTTGACATGAACAAAATTTTTTTTTTGAATCTTGAAGAAAGGAGTAAAGTTATCTGCCCTAGCAGGCATTTTTTAAAAATCACTTTTTCATAAAGCCAACTTTTTTCAACTTTTATGGCTGCCCTTTGTCATGAAATTAAGACTTTCCAAATATATATGTTATATATTTAATGACATATAATACATATTATATGTATCCAAAGATATATATTTAATGTATGATAAAGACATAATCGTTTACATGTTTTAGTTACTATTCTAATAATTAAATATAGTTTAGTAAAAATAATATATGTACATGCTTTAAAAATGAAATGATATGATTGAAAAAGAAAATGATTAAAAAAGGAAAAGCAATAGGGCTCCCACAGTAATACTCACCAGAGGCAACCCCCTTTTATCCTTACTGTGACGGTTTTTAATATTGACAAATCTGGTTAGTTTCAGGAATGTGAGTCTTCTAGAACTTGTATTCATTTTATTTAAGCAGTATGTCAAACTTTTATTTTATTTTATTTTTTTCCTACTAATGCCCTATTTTCTATCCAGCCACCTCTGGGGCTTATGAGGCAGATTACCTGGGGACTGGCAGGGGACTTCTGTGGGGAGGGAATGGCTTCAGGCCTGACACCTTATTTGGAGCACTCAGTGACAACTTACATAACTTTTTCTAAATTAAGAAAAGATGCCTCCAGTCCAACAGGATCATTGTCTGAAGAAGCCCTGGTTTTTTGCCATGACCTTCCCCAGCGTCTCCCTTCTCTCTGTTACCAGAGGTGGGTGGGAAAATCCAGGGTGGAAATTAGAAAGCCTGAGACACATCGGCCCTCAAGTGATTTTGGCTAAGTCCCTCATCTTTCTCGGCTCTCAATTTTACCATGTTTGAACAAAAGAGTTGGAAGAGATGTGTGTATTGGTGTTGCTTGGGTGCAAAACGACAAAGGGTCTTATTGCAGGGTAAGACATTGCTTACAGGACCACTGGTTGCACTGAAGAAACAGATTCTAGGCTGAAATTTCAGGAGCTTCTCTTAGAACCATAGAACTGGGTTGCCGGGGGAGCGGCTGCCGCTGCTATGGGTAGAAGCTATAGCATCAGGAGGATGCCGGCAGAGTGGAAGCTCAGGCCACTGCTGCAGGCAGGAGTCATGTTGCTGCTCCATGATTCAAACTGGCAGCATGGACGCCCTGCACCCTCTTTCCACAGCGCCGAAGGTCCTAATCTCTGGGAACCCCTGTTACAGCTGTCTCAGAGACCCCCGTGACGCAGCTTGTCTGCAGAAGGAGCAGCTTAAGTATCCCCCTCCCCGTGGTGCTCCACTTCTGCCTTCCAAAGCTTGCACAGGAGCATCTGGCTGGTGGAACCCAAAACACATTTGGAACCCCAGTTGCAAGAGAGTCTCAGAAACATAGCTGTAAATCCCCATTAGAAGAACCAGTTAGTGAGGGATGAGTGAATCAAGAGTCAAACCTTTGGATTGAGAGCTCAGAATCTGGGTTTGATTCCTGCCCCTTTTTCTCGCTGACTGTATGACCTTGGAAAAGTCATGTGACCTCCCTAAGCCTCAGTTTTCTCAGTAAAATGTGGATGATAAAAGTAGTTACCTCTGCAAATGGAATAAAGGCATCACATGGTACCTGTACATGGTGAATGCAGTGGGTCTACTGGTTGCTCTGGCTTACTATGTACAGACCTCACAATAAATAGATTTTAAGTGTCCCTCCTCTATCTGCTTTCTCTATCTTAGAGCAAGAAGATAACCCTGTCCCCTATTACCACCCCTACCCCAGGCTTCCCCAAACTGGCTAACTCCTAGACAAACAGTGAGAGGTTCACCAAGTCTCCTTGTCTTTCTCTTTTTCCATCATTGAAAACCATGTTGGAGTTAAGGCTGTGGAAGCATTTGGTATAACCTACTGAGCATCTTTTCCAAGCAGAGACTGAGGGTTTGAAGGTATGGAAAGAGGAGACAAGAGTAGGAATAGTAAAAATAGCAATAATTAAAAACAAATAATAAAAACACCTAAAACGAAGGAAGAGTATTACCCCAGAAAAAAAGATCACTTTGGTCTCAGAAGGAACATCTGGCCACCTTGCTCCTATGGCCACTTCATCCCATGCAGTTATTATGCTGGGCTTTTGGGAGCTACTTTTACTATATCGTGAAGGGAGGAATGATGGAGAAGTGTTTGAAAGGTGAAGGTCAGTGCTCAAAGGCCCAGAGGGAAAGGACCCGGAACCAGGAAAGGTCAGAGGAAGGAGAGGTCTGGCCTGGAAGGGAGGAATTACAAGTGGGTCCTGAACTCACTAATAATGCATTGCATGGATAGATTATGTCGCCTGGTACTCAGCATCCATCCTTACTGTTTTCTGTGTACCTTTTTGGAAAGTTAAAAATGGCATTTCCTAGACTCCCTTGCAGCTAAATCTGAATGTAAATTAGATCCCACTGAGGATGATGAGATGCAGTCATGTGAAGTTTTGGAAGGTGGAATCGAGGAGGAAGAGGAGATGGAGAGGAATGAATGAGCCCATTTTCATCCAGCTATTGCAGCTCACAAGCAAAGCCATAGAGACCTGGGTATGTGTAGCAGCTAGACTTGTATTCCAGGTTCCGGTCAACAGCTCAGAGAGTTGACAGCAGGTATATCAGTAGCAGTGGCTGTGACTTTCTGATCTTCGGATCACTGTCCTTTACTCTGAGTTGTGAGTAAAGGACAGTGAGGCAAGGAAGAAGGTCTGCAAATCTAAGGAAGTATATGGCTGAGTTGGCAAGTTTTGTGCAGCTGATAGCATGGCTTCATAAGGCATCTTTAGAAGGGCGATGTGAAGGTACTGTATCTTCAAACAGTCTGTCCAAGGGAGGAAGGCAGAAGAATGTTTCTGCTGGCTCCCTTTTCCTACTGATCAAACTTTGGTCTCATGAGATGTCAGCTTCCCCTTCACTTCCAGGTTGTACAAATCTACCCCTTCAGCAGCCACTGAGGAAGCTAGGTCCAAAGACGCCTAGCAAGTGGACATAAGCCAGCAGTGTATCCACCTGTCTGCTGCATCCTGCGGCCTTGGGTCTTGGTTGGGTGAGCCAGGGCTCCTGTGTGGTCACCAAGCACTTCTTCTGGTGTCTAGTACATCAGTGGCCACAGGGAAGGGACAGGAGGGGAGAGGTGCTGCCAGGTCTAACCCACGAGCAACACAAGATAATGGCAGCAGCTGCCGGGGCCACTTCTCCAGCTGTGTAGGTGAAACAATGAGACAAAAGGACCCCATCATGAGATGGAGATGGACCTCCACAAAACACCCTTCAATTAAGATCACCTGTTCCTCTCTGTGGCTTACAGGAGTGTAGCAACCTTCCCCGGGCTACCAACAACACCAGCAGAAAACCATGGCCAGAGGCGTCCGAGGAGGTGAACAAACTGGATCTGGTGGTGACCGATTCCTATCTGCCTTATATTGACATCTGGGTTCTCAATTTCCTCTTCTTGGTGCCAAGCACTTACACAGGACCACCCCGACTGGGCTGGTTGGTCGGGGGAGAGTGGTCTTTGGGCAGAGATAAAGGGGCTGGGAGGATTTGGTTAAAGGAAATGTCTGACTCCAAATTGCCTTTATCCACTTAATATGGTCAAATATAGCTAAGACTGTAGCCAGAGAGTTTGAGGTGAGCTGCTTGGGTAGAACTTTCTGGACTCTGGGAATGTGATTTGTGAGAATAGACACCCAGAGAAAACTGCACACGAATTACAAAGTCTTAGACGCTAAGGTCAGAAGGGACCTCAAGAATCACCTTGTTCTACTCCTTCAAGATCTGAATTCTCTCAAACTCTCTGCAGGGTGTTCAGACTTCACCCCCAGTGACAGATAGTTCGCTACCTTCGCTCCCAGATCATATTCGTTCCCCTGGCTCAGGGCAGCCTCCTGGGATTGGTGGCTTTCTTTTCTCCAGGTCCAGCACTCCAGTTCTTTGTTTGTCCTGAATGAAACACAGATTCTGACCTTTCCTAGTGAACATTTCACTATATGCCTCTAAAGGCCATCATCTGGGACAAATATCCATGCTGCAGAAGATGCATCGGGTTCCAACCTACTGGGTTTCAGGGGACAGAACCAGAGGCCTCTGGCAGCCAAGCCCAACCTTGCAAGCCTCAGATTAGGGGCTGCCAGGCTGCAGGTGTGGCATTTCATTAGTGCTGGCAATCAGATGCCAACCTGGAAATGGAGGATAAAAAGCCCTTTCCATCTCTCCGATTCCCTCTGGCTCTGATGTTGGGAGCTGAGAACATGAACTCTATGTCACCACTTCCCCTCACGGATAAAGCTTCCAGCTTTCATGAAATCACTGACTGTCAGGGCTGGAAGAAGCCTGGGAACTCATCTCTCCAGCCACTGTCCCCTGGCCCTATCATCGATGCCCTAGGTTTCAGGTGCCACCTCCAAGCTGGCCTACCAGACTGGAACCTCTGGCCTAAGAACCTCCCGGGTGCTCCTGATCACACACTGTGTGGCTTTGTGGACACCTCCGTGTGGGTGAGTATAGACACCTCCCACTCAACAATGTCCCCAGTTTAATCAACTCTCTCCGCACATAAGCCTGTCCTCCCGGGTGAACCCTCATCTTAGTGTCCCCAACCCAGACACCTAATTACCTAATGCCCTTGTTATGGCGGCAGCTCTGTGATTGCTCCCCCGACCCCAGTCCTCCCCGGCCACCTCCCCCACCACTGGCACCAGCGTCCCGATTCTGAAATCAACTCTCATCACATCAGTGTCCTGCTCAAAATCCTTCAATGGCTCCCCAGTCCCTTGTTGTTAAGTTCTAACTCCTGCCCATCTTTCCAGCCTCATCCTAAGCCTCTTTTTCTCTGGCATTTAACTCCCCAGTCTGATGAAACCATGTGTAATTCCCCTAAATACTCATTGGCACCCTACTTAGGTGTTGCTTTCTCTATGAAGCCTCCCTCAACACGATAGAGGCTTCACAAACGCTTAAACGACTACTATATCCTAGACACACCATGAATTCATTCACTCAACTGATATTTGTTTTTTTTTACAACTAACATTTATTGACCGTCTACTAGACGTCTGATCCCTGCCCTCATTAAGCTTGCAATCTGGTGGGAGAGTTTGACATTTAACACGCAACGTACACACACATAAATTATGATATGTGCAATAAAGCACAAGAATAAAGAAAAAAACATACTGGTGGGTGGTTAGGTTGGGGAGTCATGAAAATTCTCACTGAGTAGTGGCAGTTGTGCTGAAACTTGAGTAGGGTTGCTCTTCTACTGCCTCAAGGGAAGAACAGAAAAAGAACCACGTAGACAGAGCAAACAGCTTGTGCAAAGGCCCCGAAGCAGAAAGGAGTGTGGTGTTCAATGAAGCGAAGGATCAGAGAGCTAGATCTCAGGGTGCAAGAGGACGGGTGGGGTGAGAGGAGGCTGGAGAGAGAGGCAGGGACCAGACCACACAGGAAGACAGATTTGTGCCTCGATGGAGATGTGGGGGCAGGAGGGTGTTAGGAACTCTGCTAGTTGCCAAAGCACCTTTAGCAAATCTGCCTATCAGGAAGTCTCGGGGCGGGGGTGCTCGTGAGGAAGGGGGAGGGGGTGAGAATGTGTCCTTCCAGTGTGGGGAAGGAACAGTGCTTACAGCCCACATGCGGAGTCATCGCAGCAGAAACACACGCTGGGATCCTGAACGAACTGGGAGAAATCTGAATTCCACATCCAGGAAGCCCAGAGGGAGGCTGGTGGTGATTTTGGGTCTCTGATCTCTAAGGTGAGGTAGAGGTCAGCGTTAATGTCATTTGATTCTCAAAGCTGCGAAGTGATTTTGGGGGCCATCTGTATGATCTTGACATTAAGGCGAATTCTCAATCAATGTTTGTGAATGTAAATGGGACTCAAGTGGTCACTTCGACCTGGGATCCCTTTGAAATGCCTTAATACAAGGCAAAAACATAGGGTTTTGGCTTTCTTCCACACTGTCCGTTCTACTTCCTACCCCGATTTCTACTCCTTCCATTAACCAGACCCCCTTCCCTTCCTGGGCCACCCCTCACTCCCCTGTGGCTTGCAGAGATTGTCTGGTGTGACGCCTTTCAAAAATGCATTGAAGCATGACCCCCTCTCCCTGGTCACTCCTGCTCTTTAAGTGTGTATGTTGGGGGGCCCTGAGCTGCATGGGAGGAGGGCCAGTCCTCTCTCAGCCAGGCCCCTTCCCCAGCTCTCAAGCACTTAAACGACTCTTGACTCTTGCAGAGTCAGCAATAACCCATCCCTCTGAGCAGGAAACACACACTTCAGCATTTAGCTCGAGGCCACTAATGTGCCTGGAAGTAATTGTTTGGAGAGCCCAGGACTGGAGTTGGGGGTGGGGAGGGCACCAGGGCACAAGCCCAGGATTCACAGTCGTTTGTTTCCTTTGGATTAACCCAGCAGTCAGAACGTGGTGTGTCTTGTCCAGGACTCTTTCCCAGAGCCCAGTGCTGGCTGCATGGCATGTAGTGGGCATCCAAGAGGGACCCTGGACGGCAGGTGTGAAGGTGCAAAGGTCCCTGTCAGTCCTCAGTCTCAGGAGGGCAGCAGGGCGAGTCACAGGTCACTGGGGAGACTGACCCGGGATGAGAGAGGGAGTCAGCTTTAATTTGCTCTCACAGAGGAGACCTTCCCTGGGCAGGCTCTCCTGCAGCCTCCTTCCCCATCCGAACAAGGGGAGCAATTATGTCTGCCTCTACTAGTCTAACAAACACCAGAGAGGCAGCATGCATAGTACCTGGCACAGTAAGTGCTCAATAAATGGGGGTTCATTAAAATCGTGACCATAAAAACAAATGCCTCTTCCTCTACCCCAGCCCATCCTCCCCAAAAGCCTCCCAATGCTCCCCAAAACACCACCTGAACCCATCAGCTCCCCTGGACTTTAAGCATGACCCCCATTGCCCATGGGAACAAAGCTGCAGCTCCTTAGTTTGACATTTGATGCTCTTCAGGTACTTACCAGTTCCTCTCTGACCTAATTTCCTGCCACGTTCCCGACACTGCAGAGATTCTGAACCCTCGATGCACTTGACCCTCCCTGGATGCCATCAAAGATGTGGAATCCCTTTTCCCTCTTTTTCTGCCCTGGAAATGGCTTCTTCTCATCAAAGCCCAGCTCGAACCTCATCGACTCGGTTAAGTATCTCCCTTGGTACTCTCCATGCTTCCTGGACACACGCAGCTGCAGTGGGGCAGTGAGTAGAGGAGGCTGAGAATGAGTGTGCTCTGGCCATTGCTAGCCGTGTGACTTTTGGTAAGTTACTTAACTTCTCTGAGCCTCAGTTTCCTCATCTGTCGAAAGGGGATAGAGATATCTTCCCCATAGGGCCTATTGGGGAAGATGCATGCATTGGGAAAGTGCATGATGTAGTGAATTAGAACTTAATAAAGTGTTTAGCAAATACTAGTTGCTGTTATTATCACTACAGTGCATTATGGTTGGCCATTTTTGTATTTGCCTGCACTGTTAGGCTGTGGCTCCTTTGACCTCCGTGGGCTGCATGTAGTGGGAACGTAACCACTGTCCTTTAAGGATATGACCACGCAGAGCCTAGCTCAGTGCCTGACACAGAGTAAATGTCCAGTAAATACTGGTTCGTTGTCCCTTCTGAAGAGAAGGGCCCATGTCAACCTCTTTTCTACATCCTTTGCTCCTGGCTCAGTGCTGGGCATTGGGCATCAAGGACCACTCAAGGGGTGTCCTTTCCTCTTGCAATATTGTCCTAGAACAGGATGCTGGTAACTCCAGTGCTCCCTGGACCCTCAGATAAACTCCAGGCTCCTTAACTGGCCCCACATGTCCCCTCCTCAGATCTCACACCTCATTCTAGATTCTCACGCTCAGGCCACGTCTTTCAGTTCTGCAAATGGGTCAGACATGCCTTAACTCAGGGCTTTGGCTTGTTCTGTTTCCTCTTCTTGAACCACCTTCCCTACCCCTGCCCTGCCTCCAGCAAGGGTGGGCACCCATGCATACATATTTGGCTGAGGCCCACTCCCCCCTGTTCCCAGCCTCCGGCCCCACGTGGAGCCTAGGTGCCAGGCAGGGCAGTGAGCCCCGTGTCAGGTAGTTTGGGTTTGAACCCCTACTCTTCTGCTTACCAGCTGCCTAACCTTGTACAATTTACTTCGCCTCTTTGAACCTCAGTTTCCTTATCTATAAAACGGTGATGCTGATAGTGGCACTTCACGGGGTCGTTGTGAGAATTAAAGGAATCACACCCCACTGTTGTGCTTATCCTCCCTCGACTGCTATGGTGCACGTTTGTCTTTAAGACCAGAAATCCTTCTTTGAGATCGTGTGGGTAAATATTCCCTCCCTAAATATTTGATTTAAAGAGCTCGACTTGGCGGACAAAATAAAATAAAGCTTGGCTTTTTGTCATGTATTATTAATATCCATAAGTGGGAGAAGGCACAGGCTCTCTGTCTGATGATGCTGAGTCTTGGAGCAGTGGGCCTTTAAACAATTTTCACTTATTGAAAATTGAGCTGTAAAAGGGGGGAAAATGAAATCTCTCTCCAGGTGGAATGATAAGGATGTGGTACATGGGCTAGAAGGAGGACTTGAGAGTAGAAGGGAGAAATATAGTACGTTCATTTGTTCGTTCGTTCGTTCATTCATTCATTCATTCATTCCACCATTCTCATGGCAAGAGAGTTTGGTCTCCACATATCCCTCCTTCCTTGTCTCTAGTCACTCCCTCCTCTTCCCCTCCCTCCTCCCTCCCTCATTGTTTTTTTTTCCATGCTTCATACCACAAATGGAGGTAGGAAATATTATTTCTGACATATATATGAGAAAGCTGAGCCTCAAAAAAGTAAAATTTCTTGCTAATGCCAGCGAGGAAGTGGCTGGCAGGGAGTTTGAACTCTGCTTAGGATCATAAGCCACTTGAAGGCAGGGGTCATGTCTGGGTCATCTTTGTCTCCCCAGCTCCTGGCTGGGCCTGTGGATTTGTGAAGGTGCCGGTTCCTTGTCAGATGATCCAAGAATGCTTCAGGGAGGAGGGGACTTGAGACATTTCTTCAAGGACTAGAAAGACTTAGGATTCAAAGCAGAAAGAATGATCTTGATTATTAGTAAAAACCATAATTACCACTTACCAAAAGCCTACTATGTGTCTGCTATTGGACTACTTGTACATATATAATCGCACAGATTCTCATGACAGCCTCGTGAGACAGGGACGTGTACCCATTTTACTGATGGGGAAAACTGAAGCTCAGAGAGACGGAATGATTGGTCCACATTCATAGAGCGAGTGAGCAGTGGAACTGGGGTTTGAACCAAGTCCATCTGCCCCGAAGCCCATGTGCACTCTTAACCTCCGTGCTAAGCTGACCTGGGGAGCAGCTGGCTCTGAGCCCTCCTTGTGTGAGAGGGAAGGGGTTGAGGAGGTAATGACCTCTCTGGATGCGCTTTTGCCACTGATCACATGTGTGGGTGCTGAAATTATCCGAACGATGTCACGTGGGACATCTCTCTCTCCTCCGTTTTGTTTCTTCTCAGGATTATCTTTTGGGTTTCTGCACTTGGGAGACAGGGAACGCAGAACCCTCCAAAGACCTCCTTCTGAGAACCTGTCTTGGAAACCAGAGGGAAGGTCCACAGCCCTTCTCAGAGTTGAAGGGTTTCCCCGCCAGCAGGCAGAGACCTATGGAGCTAGCTTAGGAACTCTCAGCTGGCTCAGTCTTTTCCTTCTGTGAAGACGGATGGAGTCAGAGTTACTAGTTATTCTTGCCAAGTCCACTCTGTCAGCCTGAGGGGAAAATTAACTCTCATGGACGTGAGCTCTGAGGACTGTCCAATCAGGACTCACTCTGCCCAGACGGGGATCTAACTTCCTACTAGAATTCACTCACCATGGATGGCAGGTCGTGCCGGGTTTCTGGGTTTCTGGCTTGAGCAGCCGAGCCAGTGATATGTCACTGGCCGAGATGAACTACATGGTAGGAAAAAGGAAGGACAGTAAGCTCCTCTTGGGACAGGTTAGGTTTGACACACAGGTGGAGATGTCCTCAAGAAGGTCGGATATACAGGCATGGAGCTCAGGACAATGGCCTAGGTGACAGGTAGAGATTTGGAACTTGCCTGATGATAATGAATAGAACGAGGAGAAAGGAGCCTTGGGCATTGAAGATATAGCCAGAGGTCATGGACCACATGACAGTAGATGGAGAAAGGGAAACCTGGAAACCTCAGAAGCTCAGACCTTTTATGCCAGTGTCTCCTCCACCGCTGGTGGAGGTTAAGATTTAAGGCTTGGCCTTTTTGTTCATTTTGGTGAACAGATGATGGTAGCCTCTGTGCTCAAGATGGAGACACAGAGGCAGCAGATACGGATCTGCCCTCAAAGAGCTCACACTGTAGTGGGCAAGCCAGATGGCATCTCGTGTGAAGTGTGAGGACAGACGGCTGCACGCCAGCCCATGCAGAAGTGCGATGGGCTGGAAGAAGCGACACCTGCAGATGCTTCAGTAAAGGGAAGAACCTGCTCATCACACTGACAACACTGCCCGTGTCCAGGGAGGATTTTTACCCCCCAAGATCAAATTGATAACAACAGGTTCCTTCACCGTGCCTGATTTATCTGCCAAGCAGATCTCTCCCCTGTGTGACCACGTCGCTATAGCTGTCACCCCCGATACAAGGACTAGACAAATGCCCTCTCTAGATTCCAGGTACCAGTAAGAGAATGAAATCATAACTCACTTTAGAAGCCAGTGATACATATTTATACTGACTGGTGTGGGCCTGAAAGAACTCTTCACTTCGTGCCTTCCCTGACTGTGGACAGACATCAATCTTCTCTTCAGTTTGTTAACGGGGCTGCCACTCAAGCCAGATTTACTGTCACATGACTGATTGTGCAAAGACAGTTCATCATAGGAACATTTGTTTAATTCGCCTCATCCCCATTGTTCCCTGCAATGCAGATGCCTGATACTGCTCTGGCATTTCTTTTTTTCTAGAAAAATCTTTCTGTCCCCCTTCCTCCTACCTGTGTTCTTCTCATCTTCTTATTTAACAGAAATAGTAAATGTCAAAACTATAACTCTGCAGAAGGGAAGTCAACATCCAAAGCCAAACAAAACTCATGTAAACTGTCCTTGGCCCATGTGGGATTGGCCTGATTTAATGAACTCGGCTAATTTTGCGGGGAGAGACATGATGTGGAAAATTTAACTATATTATAAAAAAAACCAGCCTGGTTTCATACTTGATATTCTCTCTGGGGACTACATGCCCTCTCTTCACAGTTTCTCCTGCAGAGCTTTTCAAGTTCTTTTCACTATCTTCTCAAACTGATTCAAACTTCAGTTTAAGTGCCTACTCTACCAGGCATTGAGATTGGTGCTTTTTATGCATATCTACTTTAACCATCGGAGGCAAGGACAATTGTCCCTATAGAAGTTCAGTGACATCAAAACTGGCCAGATGGATTGAACTCCCTTGGAGCTCTGTGATTCCAAGCCCATGAGTTTTCCTCTACCTTCAAGATTAAATTCCAGATTTATTCTAACGATAGTCCTGAGTGTAATGATTGACTTTTGGGCTGCCGCTCACTCAGCTCCGTGGGTTCAAATTCTACCGCTGCCACCTCAAGCCTGTCTCCAAATATAGTCATACTCCAAGGTACCAGGGACTCTAACATATAATTTTTTAAGAGGACATAACTCAGCCCATAACAACTATCAACTAAAAGAAAACTTTAAATGGAAAGACACCTTTCGGAATAGGAAGTATCAATATTGCAAAGTTGGCTTTTCTCTTTAAGTTTATTTATAAATTCAATGTGAAACCAATAAAAATAATAACAGATAAGGACAGAATTATTCTAGGGTTTGTACAAAAATATAAATATAGGAGAAAAGACAGGAAAATTTTGAAAACGGAGAATGGGGACTAACCCTGTGAGGTATTAGAACACATTGTGAAATGATATTGATTAAAATGCTATGATACTGGACATAGATAGAGATTCTAGGAACAGATTCAGGAATGTGAGGGGATTGAATGTTTAATAAGGTGGTATTTCAATCAGTGTGGAAAAGTTGGAAAAACACTGTTGGGTTTAGTAGGTGGTCATTTGTGCTGGGGGATGGGGCAAGCTACATTCCTGCTTCACTCATTATACCAGAATAAATTGCAATTCAATGAAGATCTAAATATAAAGAGTACTAGAAGTAGATATGAGTGAAATTAAAAGAATATTGGATTGGCAAGTGTTCTAAACATTGCTTAAAACCATGATGCTAAAAAAGATAGACAAACACATTACATATAATTTAAAATATTTTTGAATGGCAAGAATGTATAAATAATCTAAAAGGCAAACACTGAACTGGTAAAAAATATTTGCAAGAAATGACAGAGAGAACATTTCCTTATTAATAAAAGTTCTTAGAAATCCTATGGAAGAGCAAAAGAGAAAAATGAGCAAAGGGTATAAATGGGCCCTTTCTAGATATAAAAGAAATAAATGTCTGCAAAGATGTTCAACCTCACTCATAACTAAAGAAAAAAAATTTAAATAAAAGTGAATTTACATTTTATGTATTTCAGATTGGTATATATTAAAAAGGAATGAGAGGACTGGAAAGCTCAAACGTTGTTTGTAGTATAATGTTACATTGATTTAGTTAAGGAATTTGCAATATCTGATAGAACTCAGCAGTTTTATTTCTGGGTATATACCAGAGATTATCTTACTTTTGCATGAGGGCTGGCGATGACTATCAGGTAGGCGGTCACCTAGCCTGTTGAGGCTCTCTTCAGCTGCAAAACAGGAATGATACAGCCCGATTAGCTATAATGTGACAGCTGCATTCCTCAGAAAACTCACATTGTCAAACTTGTATTTTAGAAACAATTTTTTTTTTTTGATGAGGGCAAAAAAAGGGAGTAAGGCTAACACATTTAAAACTCATAATTAGTTTTTTTCTTGGAGGAGTTTATATCATGAGGGAGTTTTTAAAAATAACTCTCAAGATTATTTTTCATGGCACCTCAAAATAACAGTTTGGTTGATTAAAATCGATAAAACTAAATCTAAACAACACGTTGCATCATATCAAAATCGGTGCATTTCTCACAATTAAAATAAATGACAGCCACCAACTTAGGCAAAAGAACAAATGAGACTACAGCAGGCCTCCTGCTCCAAGTTGGTTCCCTTCCAACTTGCTAGCTTGTTATGGGATGGTATCAGCAAAAGGGGCAGTGTTGTTAACTGTGTCCCCTAACTAAACTCCGGCTCTTGATTATACCTGTGTTAAGAGCATTTGTGCAGAAGGGAAAATGTCTTCAATACGAAGAAGCCTCAGTGTCCCCATCTGTAGCACGAGGTGGCTTTAGGGGGAACTTCGAAAGGTCAAGGATCTGGCTGGGTGCCCAGGATGTGGGAGGCACACAACGAATGTTATTGTTCTTCTCATTATTCATTTTCTCCACCCCAGCTCTTCCAACTGTTCCTCATGGGCCACTACCACTCCAGTGCTCCTGTTGACATTTTCCAGTTTAAAAAATACCTTCAAAGAATTCGTGGGCGTGTGCATGACTTACCGTCATGCAGTGCGGTAAGTACTGCAGAAGACAGGGGTGGTGGGAGAAGAGAGGAGGGCGAGTTAATTCTGCTGGTTTAGTGGGTAGTCGCATCTGACTGTCATGGAAAGATGATGCTTAGGTCAGAGAAGCAGTGTGATGACATCCAGTCACAGGAAACAGTGGGAGCAAACGCCTGTAGTTTTCGTTTTGACTTTAGGGGCTCCAAGGAGAGAGAGGTGCATAGAAAAGCCACTCATCCTGGTAAAGCAGGTGAGAGAACGTCACTCATAGGTGCACGGAAGGTGTCAAAGACGCTGTCTCCATGGTCAAAGGCCCACTTGTGGAGCCAAGACTTTCCCTGATGCAGAGTGAATTAAACTGAGTTCCCTGAGGTAATGGCTCAGATTTCTGTCTCCTATGAATCCGGCTTGGTTTTCAGCTTCACTGGATTTTAATCAAAGACTATTCCAAGAAATGGTTATGACCCTGGAGTGGTGGTGGGGTGGACTATCTGACAAGTAAGATGACCAAAGAGGGAGGGCAGAGGAGCCTCCAAGGACGTTGGAAACCAGCTTAATTATCACCATGCTAGCAGGCTGGCTGCTGCTCAGGAATGTCTCTGCCCTGCCCAGCCTGGGGGCATTGCACAGGAGCCCAGGGGAGCTAGGAGGATCTGACCCCACCTCCCTGCCTTTACCTTCTGAGAGCAAGGCTGAGCTCTGAGAGGTAAAGTGCAGACATGGCCTTGGCCTGAGGTCTACCTTGAGGCTAACACTCTGATCTGGAGAGAGAGGCCCCCCACCTTGGAAATTCGGATTCCTTCATCTTCTGAGATCCCTGCACAAGAGCCATCCCCAGGGGCTGCTAGGTCAGTGAGACGTTCCTGTGTAGGATCTCCCGGAGGCGGCCACTGGTCTCCATAACTCCTGCCATTTACTGAGAACCTAATGTGCCAGGCACTTTCTCACGGAATATTGCAATGCCCATTTTAAAGATGAGGAAACAGATTCAGAGCGTCAAAGTGGCTTCTCAGGTATCATACAGTGTGCAAATAGTGAAGCTGTACGTTAAAGAATTCATTTCATCTCTAGATATTTCTAAAAGATAAAGGCTTTAAAAAAACCAAAACCATTATCCCACCTAAATGAAAGTAAAAATAATTCCTTAATATATCAAATATCCACTGTGTCTATACTTCCCCACCTGTTTCCAGTTTGGGGTTTGAGTTGGGACCATACATTGCCATACGGTGATAAATTGCTTAACTTTATTTCCATCTGTAGGTTCCCTCTCCACCTCTGTTTTATTTCTTTGCAATACTTTGTTGAAAAAGCCAGGTGATCAGTCCTGTCAAGTTTCCCACGGTCAGGATTTTGCTGATCCGAAGCAGAAATTTGAACCCAGATGTGTTCCCAGAGTGTCTGTGCTTTTCCCTTTCTAGTCTCTCATCACAGCCAGCTACTCTCAAAACGTCATCAGACCATACGCATCCATCCGCTGGAAATCCTCTATCTCAGGGTAAAAATCAAAGTCCCTACAGAGCGGAAGCTCCGTAAGACCTGGCACCTGGCACCTGGCACCTGGCTGCTTCTCTGATCTTGAAAATTCCTCCTGATTTTTTGTGTCTGGCCGCATGGGCTTCCTCCTTGTACTTAGAGCACATCCAGCCCCCGAGGCAGAGTTAGGCGTCCCCATCCCTCGGGTGCACCCGGGCTGCGGTTCACACATGTAACCTTGCACTCATGCGCAGCGCTACCACAGCCGCTCCCTGCCCTCCCACGGGACTGGAGAGCTCCTCACCCACTTCTGCAGCCCCGGTGCTGGCATACGTGAATTACATCAACATGAGCAGGCCCTAGAGGCAATCCAGGGTCCAGGAAATTTCTCCACTCCGAGGGCCCTTCCTTGCTCCTTCGATATGTACAGCCCTGCCTCCTGGCCAGTCCAGATCTTGGACAACGGTGGTGGGCTCCGGTGGGCGGGGTCTCGGCTTGGTCTCTGCTTTGAGCTCACTCTCCATAGTGTCTGCTTCCTGGGTACCCACTGGTTACTACTCTGCCCTCAAAATATTCCTCCTACTTCAATCCACAGGGTATGGCCTCTGTTTCTCTGTTTGACGTGAAAGAATATCCCCAGCCCCCACGGTTACACACACACACACACACACACACACACACACACACACTTGGCCTTTTTTTCAGTCTGTGGTTTCCCTCTCCATCTCTCTTTCCTTTCATTGTAATAAGTGGTTGATGAACCCAGGTAGTTGGTCCTGCAAAATTTCTCATAGTCTGGATTTTGCTGATCTGAAGCTGGAATTTGAACTCAGATGAAAACCTGCTTTTTTGGTGGGGGAGGTCGAGGTGGGGGTGGGGCAGGGAATCTAGCTGCAAACCCAGCTCTCAGAAGTTACCACCCTTCAACAGCTGGCTGCTGGCAGATGCCCCCACCCCCATCCCTGCCCTGGTCTAGGAAACCACTGTGTGCTCTTCTCCAGAGCACACCCAGAGCCAGACCCGGCTCTGTCTGTTGGAACATGGCTCCCATCCACCTTGCTGCGAGCTTTTGGAGCTTCCCCAGTCAGGGACAAATGTCAGATTCAACTTTGTCATCCCAGTGCCTGTACATAAGGAAAGAAAAAAATGAAAATGTATTGATCGCCAATTAAACGCCGGTCACTACACCATTGGCTTTATGACTACGTTCGCAATTGATCTTTACCACCCTTCGAGTCAGCCCCATTTACAGGTGAGAAGTGGCTTGCTCAAGCAACTTGGTAATATGTGGCAGATCTCTAACGTGTGCCCTTTCCACTTCAACTAGCTGCGTAAGTGCTTGTTGAATGAACAAATGAATGAATGAATGAATGGAAACTTAAGGGGATGGAGGAGGCTCAGAAGAGCACTGGTGGCCCTCTCATTTCAGGATTGGAAAGGAGGTAAGGAATTAAGGTAGAAAATCTGTCCAATAAATGAAGCTGGTGATTAACTAAATGTAGAAAGTCTGCCTGTCCCCTATACAACCCTTGGGGAGTGGCTGGAGGAGCAGAAAGAGTCCCGGCCCTTAATTCTAGGGTGACTTTGGGCAAATCACTCCCATGGGGAGAGAGAAGGCTGGACACTGTCTCAGAAGGTCCCAACCACTGACATTCTCTTGGTTACTATGTCTGTTCTCATGAACTTCCGCAGAAACTGACCACACATCGGTCCTCCCAGAGCTCAGAGCAGAGGGGTGGGGGTGGATCAGCCTATGGCTCTCACTCCTTTCCAGCAGGGCCCTGATTCTCTCTGCAGCTGACCAACTCAGAGGGGACGAGACCATTTCGTTCCGACGAGGAGTGGCGCACTGATTTCAAACAAAGCTGTGCTCTTCAATCTGCCGAGCTTACAGGCATTTTCACTTGTTCCGTGGAGAGAGCAGAGGTAAGAGAGAGCACAGGGTAGTAGATTCAATTATAAACCGAGGCTCTTAAAGTCCATTATCAGATACGGAAATGCTGAATCCTGAAATTTCTTTCCTGTCTCCCTTCCTGCTGATGCCCCACGCTTTTAAACCACAAAGATGTCAAGGCTCCTGGAAAGCTTGTCGGATGAATTTCACTCCGTCTCTCTTAGTTATAGTGGTATCCTCTCTAAGGCTGAATTAGACCAAAAGCAGATGATTTTGGGAAGCAGATGTTTCCATTTTCCATTTTCTGTTTCCCATAAAAACCACAATGTGTTCCTCTGTTTATTCATTCTGTTTCTTTCTATCTTTTATTCACTCAAAAATATCGATTACAACATCTTTGATGCTCCAGGGCCTCCAAATTCCTAGTAGAAAAAGGGGACCTTGGGTCTCTTATTCTAAGTTTAGGATTCCAGGAGCAACTTTATTATGCTAAGATGTCTTGAATAAAAGAAATGGATCAACTCAGTAAATTCTATTCATTAATATTTTGCTGGGAATTTCTGCATCTGGGTTCATGAGAGAAATTAATCTGTAATTTTCTTATAATTTATTTTCCAGGTTTTGTTATCAAAATGTTGCTGGTCTTTTAAGATAAAATGAGTCGAGAGGAGCTTATACTCTCCAGAGGAATGTGTATAAAGTGGCTTTATTCCTAAAATATTGGGTAGAGTTCGTTAGTGAAGCCACTTGGGGAACCCTGAGCTTTTCTTTGTAGGAAGATTTTCATTAAGAATTTGATTTCATTGGTAGATATGAGACAGTAATCAGATTATTTCTCTCTTGTGTCAATTTCAGTAGATTGTGTTTTTCTACGTATTTTCCCATTTCAATTACATTTTCAAATTTATTGACATGCAGGTGTTCATAATAGCCTCTTATTATATTTTGAATTTCTATATGAACTGGCAGTGACATTCCTTTGTCATTTTTGACATTAGGTCTTGTTTATTAGTGCTCTCCTGATCTCTCTCTTATTCCTTAAGCAGTTTTGCCAAGGGTTTATCCATATCACTAGTCTTCAAAGAATCAACTTCTGGTTTTGTTAATCAACTCTATGGTACTCTGTTTTTGTTAATTAATTTCTGCTTTTTATTTCCTTTCTCCTACTTCCTTTGATTTTATTTTGCTGTCTTTTTTTTAACTTATTGAGATGGAAGCTTGGATCATTGATTTCCAATCCTTTTCTTTTCTAATACATGCAATTAAGGCTATAATTTTCCCTCTATGCACAGTTGTAGCTATATCCCATAAGCTTTGATAGATAGTATATTTTCAGTATCATTTAGTTAAAAATATTTTCTAATTTTCAATGTTATTTCTTCTTTGACACAAAGGTTATTTAAAACATATTTATTTCAAAATATAGAGACTTTTCTAGCAATCTTTTTGTCTTAGTATTAATAACTAACTTATTTTCACTGTGTTCAGAGCTCTTTCTCTACATGAATCTAATTCTTGAAATTTGTTGAGATTTGCCTTATAGCTCAGGATGTGCTTAATTTTGGTAAATTAAAGAATCAACTTTGGGTTTGTTGATGAACTCTACTGTACTTTGTTCACTATTGCTATCTTTTTCTCATATCATCTCACTTTTATCTCACTTCACATAATTCTCATAGTTGCCCTTCCCAGGTCATTTTAAAAGCCTCCTTTTTCAGGTAAAGGAATTAAAGAATCATAGGATATTGGTTAAGGGAGGGCAGGGTCTGAATCATTTCTCCATTGCTTATTAATGCTCTTTGACCTTAGCAAAGCTGCTTAACCTTTCTGTGTCTCAATTTCCTCATCTATAAAATGAGGACAATAGTAGCACCTACCCTACTGGGTGGCAGTGAACAAATGAGCTAAAATTGATGAAGTACTTAGAAGAGTGCCTGATATAGAGTAAGTGCTACGGAAATGTTCGTTAAAGAAATAAAACGTAAAAGGGAAAATTTCCTGACTAAATTGACACAGCTAATGCCATACAGCAGGTTAATGAAAAAATTAGAAGTCACATCCAGGCCTGTCTGCTTTTAGATGTTGTGCTTTTGTCATTGCATCATGCTGCCTCCCAAATCTCGCTCCGAATCAGTGACTGGTTCAGGGATGGCAAGTAAGTATCCTCTGATTTGCTAGTCTGATCCATTGGTAATGGGGCTGAGTAGGACCCTAAGCTCAGTGTAAATGTGTGCATAACTGATAGGATGAGGTGGTATGGAAAGACCAGTGGCATGCGTGTGTTATCCCTGGTGTGAGCCAAGAGCCACCGTTGGCAGGTAATATCCTGAACTGTTTCCTCACACAGCGGGCTCTCCCTCTCCCTTCTTTGAGGCTCTTTGAGTGTTGCCATTTGCCATTAGCATCGAACCCAGAGGAAGGAGGATCCACGTTCCAATACCCAGAACGGCCGAGGCAAGGATGGCAGATGCTACATCTCAGCCAGGAGGTCTAAGAGTCTGAGTTCATGGGGCATAACTCCTGGGATCTCTGTACCTGTGGGAAGGTTTTGAGCAGAGCTGGAGCTCTTGCCTATAATCATCTGTGGCTGTTATAGAGAAATTTTCATTTCTCTTCTGACTGACCTAGGGAACTGTGGGTCCACAGACTTTCTTATTGGCTGAACATGTATGGTTTCTTTATAGTAAAACTTGAAGGCAAAGACCGTAACTTATTCTTCTTTGTGTCCTTCCTAGGTCTTAGCATCAACCCGGCCGCCTAATAGATGCTTAATAAATTGAGTTGGCCTGACTCTTCTTTTGGTGGACGTAATATGTGAAGATGCTTTCCCGTAATACTTAGGTGAGTTCATCACACATGGACATCCGAAGTCAGGACAAAACTGGTGTCTCCATGTCAAGATTCAGGAGATAATATGCCTCAGACTTGGTTGCATTGTAGAAAAAAGAGAAGAGAACAGTGAATCAGCAATTACTACGGTGACAGGAGTTTACAAAAAGTTTTAAATACTATATTAATGATCTCATTTAGTTTTCAGAAACCCTTTTAGGTATTTCAGGCCCATTTTACAAGGGAAGTAGCTGAGACTCAGAATTTGAGTGACTAGCTTGAGGTTATGAAGCCAGTAAGTGGCAGTGCTGGGATTTGACCCCAGGTCACCATGACTTCCGAACTTATGGTCTTTCCATTATATGGTTGTGCCTCAAGTTGTCCACCCAACCATTCAACAAATATTTATTTAGCACCTACTGTGTATCAGGTAAATAAGGTTCATGCCCTCATGGGGAGACACAGACAAAAAATAATGAAAGAAACAGAAGCAAGCTGAATATCACCCAGTGAGTCGATGCCACCGAGCCCAGGGGAAGGTGACATTGTGAGCAGCACAGTGAGAATCAGGAGACCTGGGTTTTAGTCCCACCCCTGCACTGACTCACTGGCTGACCTTCGGCAAAGGACCTCACCACTTTGTGCCACTCTTTCTCTTTAGTGCAACAAAGCTTTGGACTAGAAATAGGATCTCGAAAGTCCTCTCTGGCTCCAAGATTCCATAATTTCATAAATCCTTGAGGAGTTCTGCTTTCTCATTCCTTCGTAAATAACACCACATGAAATTGCCACACACACAGACAAAAACAAAACAAAACAAAACAAAAACAAAAACAGATTTCTAAGCAGCCACAGAAGCGTATTCCTGGTGCCTGAAATTCAAGGACTTCTGTCCCTTTGAGTCTGAGGACAATTTAGTTGGTTTCTGACCATTTCTGTTTGCCTCAGTGGAAGCAATTTTCTCATTTGTAAACAGTTCTCATGTGGTGAGCCCAGAGCTACTTCTGGGGAGCGAGGTGGGGTTTATTTATCAAATCGAGCCCTGCTGTGGAAGCAGACTCCGTGTTTACACCGTTCATGCATTCAGCAAATATCGTTCTGATTATAGACAAGGACAAAAGTAAACTTCACTCTGAAAGGTCTGTATTATCACAGGTTTTCCATTCCGGGGACTCCGAAAAATCCTCCCAGTACCCACCCTTCTCCATTTTCACGCTTCTCAACTTGGATCTAAGATTAACCACTGTTGACCATCCCTCTTCTTATTAAAAAACAAAATTCAGATTGTAGAGGTAATGCTTTCCCAATACTGAAAATACAGCAAAAAATAAAGAAGAAATATAACCACCTATAATCCCACCACCCACAGATAAACACTATTAACGTTTTATCGTATTTCCTTCCAGTCTGTTTATGCTTTTCAAAGTAGTTGAAATCATACTTTATAACCTTTTTCTATCTTGCTCTTTTACTTAATGTTATCATTAAGCATTTTTCTACGTTGTTAAGAACACTTCATAAGCCCCATTTGTAACAGTGGTACAATATTCCATCTTGTGCAGGCAGTTCAATTTACTTAGCCATTCCCCAAAATCCAACATTTAAGTTTTTTTCATCCACAATATTTTACTAGTATAAATGATACTGTGATGAACATATTTTGTGCATAAATCTTTGTCTGCATGTCAGATTATTTCTTCTACGAGAGATAGCCAGATCTAAAACTTACGAGTCAGTTTGCTTTCCAGAAATACTGTACCCAATTTTTACTTTTTCCAGCAGTTTGTGATGATGTCCAATGCCCTCCCTCCCTCCACCAGCATAGACTATTATCATTAAACAGAAACTCTACTAATTGGACAGGTGAAAAGAGTACCTATTCTTCTTTCAATTTGCATTTCTTTCATCAGTAGTGTAGTCAAATAAATATTATCATGTTTATTAGTTATTTGCATTTCCTCTTGTTTGAATTGTCTGCTTGTGTTTGATCATCTCCTTCTTTCCAAGTGCTCTTTTCTCTCTGGATTTCTGTCTACAGAGATGGGTTCCCCAAATGAACAACAAAGAAGAAGAACTCAAAAGCAAATTAGCCTCAGATTGAATTGCAGTGTACTCTGTTGTTCCTCGTAGAAAGATGTGTTGGTAATCTATTGCTTTGTAACAAACTACTCCAGAACTTAGTGGCTTCAAGCAACCATTTTATTTTGCTCATGATATTTGAGACAGCTATTTGGGAAGGGCTCAGCTGAGTACTTAGTCACTGAACGACGTGACATCCACTGGGGCAGTTGGGGCTGGAGGATCCACCTCCAAGATGCTCTTTCATTCACACGTCTGGTGTCTAGTGGAGGATGGTTAGAGGGCTGGGCTCAGCCGAGATGCTGACAACAGCACCTGCGTGTGTTATCTTCAGCGTGCTGGCTTCAGGGACGTTGGACTTCTTTCCAGGATGTCCAGAGCTCCTCCCGGAGACAGTGGTCCCAGTTCCAAGAAGTAGAAGCTGCTGGTTACTTAAAAGCTGGGAGCTGAAAACTGGTACAGCATTACTTCTGTTGTATTCTGTTGGTCAAAGCAGCCACAGAGCACAAGGAGAGGGCACACACAGCTCATTTCTTGATCGAAGGAGGGTCAAAGAATCAGCAGCCACTTTAATATGCTAGAAAAGAGTACCTCTATATTCCAGTAAGAAATTATTTTGGATTAAACGGGTAGAAGATGGCAGGGAATAAGTAAATGAATGGGCATTGAGACGTGAGATAATTTGCAGAAAGTCACACAGCAGATCACCAGGACAGCCCAGACTTAAACTTGAGGATTTTATCGCTCATGTTTAGCTCTAGAAACATTTCCTTCCTCCAGGAAACCAGCTCCACATGGAATGACATAAAGGTTCAGAATGGAACCGTATAGCAATCGTCCCTCTCCACTTTATATCTCCTGAAATAACCGTGTTGTCAGAGGACGAGCAGTGGGGCAAGTGAATTAAAATATCTCAGTGTGAGTCGACAACATTGGGTGGTAGATTGCTTATGCTAATCTGCATAATTTTCAAATCCTTATCTTTCTTCCCCAGACAAGTGACCTGGAGTTATTAGCAGAGCTTATAATGTTAAGTATTAGAGGGTGAGATTATGTGTCATAACAGACTATTCTTCTTCTGAGAGTCTGGGTATTTTCCCAAACTGGAGAGCTTGGCCCAATAAATTCCTGGGTGAGGATTGCCTTGGATTTGGTACAATGACAGAAAGGATTTCTTTACCCCTCTTTAGTGACTCATTCTACACCAATAAAGGCCATCATATACCTAACACCTCCCATCAGTCCCCCGGCATAATCAGAATGAAAAACTTTTCATTCACTCACTCATTCATTTCTCCATCCATCCACCCACCCACTCAACCAACAAGTATCTTTTGAGCACCAGCCATATTCCCAACAGTGCGTGAAGATGCAATGGTGAGCTAGAGAGCCATGATCTTGGTGTTCATGGCATTGCTTGCAACACTGAGCTATAGGAAAAAAGCAGGTAGGGAAGGTGTATTTATTGAGTGCCTACTGTGTGCCATGGATGGTGCTATATCTTTTGCATACATGATCTGATTTGTCCTCATACCTGGGACTCAGGGACTAATACTTGCCCTTTGGAGGGAGGAAGCTGAGGTTCAGAGAGAAGTAATTGCAGAAGGTCATGTAGCTGGTCAGTGGCAGAGCTGGGCTGGGAACCTTGCTCTCTCTGTCTGACTGTAGAACCAATGCCACAGGAGAGACAGGAAGAGAACAGCCATTGTTGTCTGGCTTCATAAGCTTCTGTGCTCTGTCACCGCCTTGAACTGCTTCAAAGTGACCTACTTTGGAACACTTGCATTCGTGGGTGTCCCCTGAAGACAATGTGGAACCGAATAGGACATCCTGGTTTGGGAATCAGGGGACCTGAGGTGCTCCCTCTGGTGCCATGTGACCATGGCAAGTCCATTCCCTTCTCTGTATTAGGTTTGGGTGCGTACTGTGACTATGAAATCCAATATGAGGCACTGGGCAGTCAGAGCGAGTATCCAGACAAGGTGTGAGATGGGGCAGATCCTGTCGTGGCCCTGTGGGCTGATTCCATTAGACTCCAACCTCGGATGGCATGAGGAATGGGGGAGGCTGGGTCTAGTCCTCTGATGAGGAAGGGGTGGCAATAGTTAGCTGTGATGTCGGGGTCCCAGACAAGCAGGCCAGACCCCCATGATGAAGATGGGCATAAGAAATGGTCACTGGGCAGTGAGACACTCAGACTGGGATCTGAATTAGTCCATTCAACAAACTCAGTGGCAACGACGTGTGTTCAGTGTACCCCAGAGGACGAAGAGATGGGGGCTTCGCCCTCATGATGTTTACAGTGGAGAGAGAATCTTAATCTAATAATCACATGAAGAAACCAGCCTGACAAACTTCAACTTGAAGGAAAACCACTGGGTTCTCTGAGACGATAAAGCAGAAGGTGAGGTTCTCTTGTTTGGGGACTGGTGGGGGGCTCAGGTCAGACTTAGGGTTGGAACGCAGAGTTTTCTGTCCTTTCCCTCCAGCTCCTCTTGGCTTCATCCTGTCTCCTTTGTCTCACATTTCACCACGAAGCGTGTGGTGTGGGTTTTTCTTGCCTCTTCTCTTTGCTCTGCTTAGCTCTTTCAATTTGAATTCTTTCACCCTTTTTTAAACTGCAGGACATTTATCTTCATTATTCTCTCAAATATTTTTTCATCTCTACTTTCATTTCTTTCTTTCTGGATCTCCTATCTAGATGTTGGCACTTCTACTCTGCCTTTCAATTTGATTAACTTCTTCCTTCCTTCCTTCCTTCCTTCCTTCCTTCCTTCCTTCCTTCCTTCCTTCCTTCCTTCCTGCCTTCCTGCCTTCCTGCCTTCCTGCCTTCCTGCCTTCCTGCCTTCCTGCCTTCCTGCCTTCCTGCCTCCCTGCCTCCCTGCCTCCCTGCCTCCCTGCCTTCTGGCCTTCCTGCCCTCCTTGTTTCTTTCTATTTTTTTTTTTGAGATATAATTGACATATAATGTTGTGTAAGTTTATGATGTACGACATGCTGGTTTGGTCCATTTATATACTGCAATATGATTACCGCTGTAGTAGCATTAGCTGACACTGCTATCATGTCGCATAATTATCAGTTTTTTTTTTTTTTTGTGGTGGGAACAATTAAAATCTAGTGTCTTAGCAACTTTAAAGTGTATATAATACAATATTTTTGACTACAATCACTGTGCTGTGCATTAGATCTCCAGAACTTATTTATCTACTAGTTGCAAGTTTGTATCCTTAAACATCCCTCCAATTTGATTAGTTTTTTTCTAATTAATTAATTAGTTAATTCTTCTTCCTCAGGGAGATTTTCTCTACCTTGTTTCCATCGACTAATTCATTTTTCAGCTATTTATTCCAACTGCTCTGTTCATTATGTGATTCTATTTTCTACATGCAATATTTCTGCTTAGCTCTTTTATTCCTGTTTTGTTCTTCTTGTTTTATATTGTTAATATCTCCCTTTATCTTCTTTTATATGTTGATTAAGGTAATTTAAAATTCTTATTTCTTCTGGTCTAATATTTCTGCTTCTTGATAATATTTGTATTCCAGAAAGCTGTGTTTTTTCCTTCTTCTTCTTTTGGTTTAATTGTTCTTTTAATTTGTAGTCATTTTTCTGTAAACTTATTCTTCCAGAGGCATGTGGGCTACTGTCAGGCCACGTGTATGGGGGAAAGCCAGCTCCAATCCCAATGGACTTGGGGGTGAGGGCAGGGTGAAAAAATGGACAAGCCACAGCATCATAAAATCATAGCTAGTTACCCTCACGCCACCCAACCGGTCCTCTCATGGGGAGGTCCTCTCACCTTTGCTGCAGAGAAAAAGCAGCTTCCGGAAGAGATCCTCCCCAGCCTGGGGTGTGGAGGGGAAGAGGCGGGGGAAGGACTACCTGACTTTGGTTGGGCGCTCCGCCCCTTTTATTCCTCCTCCTTCCTCAAGCGCAGGGTTCCAGTACTTCCCTGCCCTTATGCCTGAGAATACCTGGGCCACAGGTGTGAGTCCCTGCGGTGCAGAGAGGCGTCGCTGGCTGGGAAGGAAGAGTGGAAGTGCATCGGTTCCGTTCCTCTTTTATTCGCTGGGCTGGCCTTCTCTCGGGTCAAAATCACTCCTGCATCCATTTATAAAGGGTCCCTGTTTTCCAGTGGTTTCTCGCTGTCCTCTTGTTTCTTGGTGTCTTCCCTCTCCAGGTCCGTCAGCGCTGGCGGTGAGGTGGGGATCAGTGTAGTGCTAACCCAGCATTTTAGTTTGCCATCCTGCCCAGCCTCCTCTCCATTCACCCCAAACTCTCTGCAGTTTCCTTAAACACACCTCGTCTTCCCCCACTTTTCTGCCCCTGCCCACATTCTTTCTACTGACTGGAATGCTCTTTCTGGCAAACATCTACTCACATTTTGCAGCTCAGCTCAAGCGCCCCCTGCCCCGCCGCATCAAGTCTCCTCTGACCTTCTTAATCATATTTATAACAACTGATATATCTAGAGTTCTTGCTCTGGGCTAAGTCCTGTGCTCAACACTTTTCGTGCATTTCTCATTTAATTCCTTCCTTGATCCTGACACAGAGAAGTTCAGCGACGTGTGGGAGGTCGCCCAGCAAGTCAGCAGTGGTGCAGAGATTCAAACAAGCATTTAATTTGCTGCCTTTTCCACAGGACTTTTCCATTTCTCTATGCTAACAATTACCTCTCTGGATCACTTGTTATTTATTTCCATCACTGTTTCTCTCATTCGGCTAGGACTGGTTCTCTCCAGTGCCCAAAGAAGGGGAGAAGATGAAGGAATGGATGGATTCGTCCACATGTCCCACTCCTGCCAGATGCCTTTTGAGGCTCAGCACTGAGCAGAGTCCCTCATGCATAGTAGAAACCAACCAACCAACTACATAACCTGCCCCAGGAGGGGACTGTATAGTTTATTTATTGTGCTTGAGAATTAGTTAATTCAACAAACATTTATTGAGTGCCTACTATGAGTAGTGTCTTTCTGACTTGGACTTACCTATTTCTACCAGAGAATTTTACCTCTATTTTATGATATTGCCACACAGGGGCAAACAGGTGTCAGATTCTTGACAGCTGAGAATCTAAGAGTCTGGCAGATTAGCTCAAAGAATGTAGATATTTAATTCAGAAACAAGGAAAACAAGAACTCCAGATTATCCAAGTTTATGAACAGAAGATAAACTATTCATGAGCAAATAGCAAAGCTAAGTAAGCATAATACAAAATTAATAAGACATACCTTTTAGAACAAAGCAAAGGAATTAATAATAAACTACTATTTACTACTGAGAATTCAACTCCTCCCCACCCAAAAAAAAATTGTTTGATGATCATATGATGTCATCTTAATATTGCTTAGAGGTAGTTGTTGCTAAAACCAGATTATCTTTAGCTCATGTTGCCTTCATTTTTTTGAAGTGTGATGTTTTTTGAGGCCCTGTTGGCTCAAGATGATGGCATAGTTCTTAAATAAAAAATGACTTATTTCATCAGGGAATGAACTTTTCCTTCACCTACAGTCCTGTTTATTTTTGTTGCCATCTTAACACTGCTTCAAACTGACCTACCGCTCCTAATTGACAAACCCTCTTGAAAAGCAATGGTGGACACTTGGTTGTCCACCCAATTCTTTTCTTTCTTGCTGATGGAATCTTGATTTTGGTGGGGGGCCATGTGCCCAGCACCAAGGAACAAATCAGGATTGATGTAAGATAATCATGGAGATAAAATTCTTCTTGGCAAAGTCCACGTGAATGAAATGTGAAGGGAAGCCTCCTGGGGAAATTGGAAAGAAGTAGGAGGGAGGAGAAAGCTCTCTCCACTCTCGTTGCCACCTTCCCAGTGTCAGCCCGGTCCCGTGAGGAGTGTGAACTACCTCAGTCCTCTTGAGACCCTGACAGGAAGGCCCCGAGAAACTCAGAAGAGCTGATCCAGAGCTCTGAGGCCACTGAACTGCTGAGTAACTGATCCTGGACCTAAATCCAGGCCTCTCGGAACGTGAGATGATGCCATAACTTTATCACTCAAGGACTTGTTCAATGGCACATTGTGTTACTTGCAGCTGAATGCA
>CM053509.1:152283691-152305706 GCA_028627145.1 Eidolon dupreanum | reverse complement strand
CATTGCTCCTTCAACAAACATAATTTAAGAAGCATGGCTCTAGGAAATCCCTATTTCACATCTCGATACACTAACAGCCATTGGGTAAGGAAGAAACGAGGACCTACCGATTTTGTCTCGGGCATCGAGCTAGCGTCTTTCATGGTCATTATCTCATTTAGTTCTTCTCATGACCTTGCAAAGGAGGTATTATCATTCCCACTATAGAGGTGAGAAAACAGACTCTGAGAGGTCAAATAATTCTTTTAGAGTTACATAGTCAGCAAGTGGCTATAATCAATTTTATTTTCCTCACAACCATTTATTGCTATCTCTTTCTCTGTAAGATTATAGATGTGTCGCTTCCATTGCCTCTGGTCTGCAGTGTGCATCCGCATCTCATTGATTTTTGAGCTTTGGCCAATGAAATCTGAGCGGACGTGTCAGTGTGTTAGTTCTGAACAGAGGTTTAAGAAACACTGCTTATTTCGACTCTTCCCCTGGAGAATCTGCCTTCTGCCATGGAAATGTCATGTACTCAACGGTGGTTGCTCCTCCAGCCTGAGTCACAGTAGGAAAAGACAGATGGAGTAGCTTCAAGTCCACCTGTAGCTGGGAACAGAGTTACAGAGCCACAGAGCTACAGCTGAACCTCACATGTCATGGAACATGTGACAAATCTTTATTATTGTATGCCTCTGAGATGCTGGGGTTGTTTGTTATGCAGCATTGCTTCAGCAAAGCTGACTGACACAGCGGCAGAGCTGGGATTTCAAATCAATCAGGTGGCTCTGAGATATGTATCCTCTCATCTTGTCACATCTGGTTTTTATTAATACCATTATGTGTTGTTTTGATTGTAATTCTTTCAACTCCTCTGTAAGAAATGCCACTTTGAGTCAAATTCCTGGACCATCGACCAGGACAGATGTGTCTTGCTCTTTAAGCAAATGTCCTGAAATCTCCTATCACTTAACACAGTGAAGTATATCATCACAGTGTCTGTAGTATTTTCCGTTTTTAAGAAGTCCCTATGAAAGAGCAAAGACCCTTGACAGAGAAACAATGTGAGACTTGTTATAGTTAACAAAGCACGGGCATAACTTGATGGTCAGTGGGTTAGGGTCCCAGGATGAGGAAGGGCTAACAGCAGTGGGGATTTGAAAGGGAAGCAAAATTTGCCAATAATAACATTTCCCAATATCATCATTTTGCTTAAAACTGCCTGTATTTAGCCCCTGGTGTGGTCTCTGCTTTGAGGTTTCGTAGATGGCTTAGGCAGAACATTCACTCATTCATTCACTCATTCAGCAAATAGTTCCTGAGAACTTGAGTCATGAAATCTTAAGAATGGACCCATAACCAGCCACGTCACTTCCCTGTTTAAAATTCTTCTAGCTCCCCATTGCCCACACTGCCCCAAAGTTTCCCAAGATCTGTCCTGAGCTTTCCCTCCAGCCATATCTTCCTCCATACCCCCAGACCTGACTCATTCTCTGTAGGGGTAAGGGATTCAGGCCCTGGGGCCAGTGTATGCAGGTTTGAATTCTGGTTCTGCCATTTACTGCACGTGAGACCATGGGCAAATCACTTTACCTCTCCTTGCCTCAGCTTCCTCACCTGTGACAAGGTACATGAGATAATACAGATAAAAGCTCTTAACACCTCCTTCTCCTCCGATTCCAGCCATACTGAGCTATTCACAATTCAGCATGTACTGTGCTGAATCATACTCAAGGTTTTACATTCGCCTCTGCATGGAACACCCTTTTCCTCTTTCCCTGGAAACCCTACTCAGTTTTTAAGACTTGTTCAGTAGACACCACCCCCAGGAAGCCTTCTTGTTACTTCTTGGTGCTTCCCTGTCCTTCTAGGTTTGTCCTGATTGCAGTCTTCAACATCCTTATGGCCCTAATGACCTTCTACTGTCTAATTTTCTTTTTGTTGTTCCCACTTCCTGGATTGTTTAAATTCCTTGAGGAAGACCCAGTATTTTCATCTCTGTGTATCCAGAGCCCAGCACATAGTAGGCACTTTATGAGTCCTTCTTTTTAAGCTCATAGGATAAAACGTTACTTAAACAAAGGTAGATTCAAGTTTTCATTTACAAGATTGAATTATTCAGGTAATTGTGGTTTTGCTAATAGAAGGCTGTTTTAGAAATCAGTAACTATAATTCGTTTAAACCAGTTTTTTAAAAATTAGATAATGTACATAAACCTAGTAAAAAATTTTCACCCAAGACATGAGACTATAAAATGAAAACTAAAATCTCTCTTCTTCATCCTGTTCCCCATCTAATAATGTTTCATAAGTTGTTATGTGTGTACAAGAATTTTTTACACTACCCTTTTAAAACACACGTCCACACATAAACATGCAGAGGGTCATACTATACATAGGGTTATGCACCTTGTTTTTTCTCCTCATTTAATATTACATTTCATCACACAAAGAGTTGTGTCATTCTTTTTAATGGCTGCATAGTATTCCATTTATATGGATGTTGTGTAATTTGTGTAATCAGTCACCAATAAGTGGACCTTTGGGTTATTTTCAGGTTTTTGCTATTACAAACAATGCTACAGTAAAAGCACTTTTTCATGAATATGTGCACAAAATTATCTGTTCACTGAAATCCTAAAAGTGGAATTGTTGGATCAGGGATTATATGCTCTCATAATTATTCTTTTCTTTTTAATTCTGAAGCATTTAAAATTACTAAAATGTAAAAAAATAGCTGTTGTTTACATACTCATTTCCCAAATTTAATATGTACATACGTTTTGCTATATTTGCTTCAAATCTCTTTCTTTTAAAGAAATAAGACATCATAGCTACATGTAAAGCTTACCTTGGTCCTTTTCCCCAGCCCTTTTGCAGAGGTACCCACTCTCTCATGTGCACCATAAATATTACCATAAATATTGTCATATGTATATTTGAACTTATTACATGTATATGTTTCCATTAGCAATGCTGTAGTATAGTATTGCAGGTCTAACTTTTTGAAATAAATGTTATAATGTATTATTTTGCAACTTGCTTTCTTTTCTCATTTAACATTTTGTTGAGTTTACGTTTATGTGTGAAGACATATTTTAGCTATTTTAACTTCTACATTGTATTCTGTTTTATTAACAAATCACTGTTTATCTTGTCTGCTATTGAAGAACATTTGCGTTATTTTGCTACATAAACAGTGCTGCAATAAACGTCTTTGTATGTATCTCCTTGTGTATATATGTGCAAGCATTTCTAGGGTAGAAATGGAAAGCGGAGTTACTGAGTAGAATATGCACATCTGCAGCTTACTAGATAGTGCCAAACGGCTCTCTCGAGTGCTTGTACCAATTTATATTCTCAATAGCAGTGAATGAATACCTTTTTCCTTATATCCTTGCCCATTCTTGGCATTATCAGATTTTTAGGGAAAAAAAAACCTAGCAATTAACTTGGCATGAAATGATAGTTCATTGTTTTAATTTGATTGTCTCTACATATGTTTATTGACCATTTATGTTTTCTCTTCCATGACTTGCCTGTTCATATACTTTGCTCACTTTCCTGTTGGGATTTTATTTTCTCATTGATTTTTTAGATGAAATTTTATTGACATAATTGTTGATTCACACGCAGTCATAAGAAATAATACAGAAAGATCCACAGAACGCTTTGTTGAGTCTCCCCCAATAGTAACGTTTTGCAAAACAGTAATGTGAGATCACAGTGAGGACATTGATACTAATACAATCCATTGATCTTATTTAGATTTCCCCAGTTTTATTTGTACTCACGTGTGTGTGCTTTTTGGTAGGTAGATATTAAATTACTAATTAAATTTCTGTAATGGCTATCGATCTCTTTAGGTTTAAATTCCTTTTAAAGTCCATTTCAATAAGTTATATGTTTTTAGAAAATTGACAGTTTTGGCTAATTTCTTATCATCACCATCTGAGCTCTTCTCACAAAGTTCCTTTCAGCCTGAGGCTCTGTGGCTTCTAAATTTTGGTGTCGTCAGGATCCACAGATCACAGCACAATGTCTCTTATCTATGCCAGAGTGAGTCGTCCTTTAGTTCAAAGTGATTTGAGTAGGTCACAGTCAGACCTTATTTCGATTTCCTTCCCTGCTGTGCAGACTTGGGCTGGTGATTTAACCTCTCTGGGCCTTGGTTTCCACATTATCCATATAATGGGGATAATAACACGACCTCACAGAGTGAAGTGCAAATGAGGAAGACCCTGGCCCAGTACATAGTAGGTAGCCACAAACGCAGCTCCCTTCTACTTTGTATCTTAATAATCATACCCAGGTCTTTATACTACAAAGCAGAAGCCATCTGAAGATAGGGACTGTGTCTGATCCACTTATGCATCCCCCTGGTGCTGACTTGCCACCATCAGTCGGGAAATGCTTACTGAATGGAAGACTGCACCTAGAGGAACGAGATTGTCAGTTTTGGTGGAGCAGGGGTGGCGAGAATCACACATGCAGTGTATTGGAGGTAGGCAGTGTTGCCTGGTGGTTAGCAGTGTTGCTTTGACTAGACAGAGATTGGTTCAGATGCCAACTCTGCTACTTGGTTACCCTGTAACCTCTCTGAGGTCAGTTCCTTCATTTGTTCAATAGCGTTGCTAATAATAATAGCTAATAACTAATACACGCTTATTATGCGCCTTGACCATATTTTTAACACTTTATGTGTATCATATGAATTAATTTTATCCTCACAACGCCACGAAGTAGGCACTAGTATTATGCCCATTTTATGATGAGAAACAGAAAGGGAGAGATGGCATGTCTGGTCCAGCACCATGTAGCCTTTAGGGGATGCAGGTGGGATTCGAGCCCAGGCAGTATGGCTCCCGAATTCACCAATGGACAGATGTGGTGAGGATTAAAGGAGATATTGTGTATAAGGTTCTCAGCAGAGAGCCTGGCACATAGTGAGTGCTCAGCAAGAACTGCAGCTATTATTATTGCTGTTCCACACGGTTCCCCTTCACCCCTCAGCTGGGTCCAGCCATAGAGTTATTAGATTGGGCTCACAATCCTCTCTGCTTGGCATCACATGCTTGATGATGAAACATGCTTAATAATTGAGCTATTCTTGATCTTCTCCCTGGGTGTTGATGCCACTTCCCTGGCAAGCGAGAGAAAGTGTGCAAGACTATGAAGCTTCTATTCCTGGCACCAGTGCTGCATCTTGAAAATGATTTTTTTTGACACACCTCTTCCCGTTCTTTGCAGAAACTTGTGTTTCCTGAGAGCAGAAAACCCTCTTCAAATAGCAAAACGGCCCCCTTTTTAAAAGGACAAAGCCACTCAGGAAATACAGTCATAACATCTTTCATTTTTGTGAGATTTAGCATGTCTATAGGAATAAGAATATGGTGGGAAATAAAAGTTGAGAGGTCAGTAGGGTCAAGATACATCCATCCTCCACCCTCCATCCTCCATCCCCCATCTAATCTTCGATCCATCCAGTAAGACAGCTAATCATTCATCTATTCATTAACTCACCTGTCCATCCATTCATCAGTCCATCCATCCATCCATCCATCATCAACAGGTATTTTTTGAGCACCTACTATGTGCCAGGCACTGTCACATGTACTCAATGCTCATTACATATGTCTGATGAAGGTAGTCAATCTGGAGTATCAAGAAAAAGAGATCCTTGAAATCTTCCTAAGAGAAGCTGCAGTTGTTCTGAGCTCAGAACACTGGGTATACAGCGGGGCTATTGGAACTCATGGTTCAGTGAGTGAGGCAGACCGTAATCAGATACTAATACATATAATTGTATAATTATGAATGAGTGCTCTTAAAGAAAGAAGCATGGCTCTGTGAGACTCTGAACTTGATGGAAGGTAGGGGAGAGTGAGTGGTTGTCAGAGAAGGTCTGGGGACCTACCTGCATTTTGGAGGTCTCCAGACAATTCTGATGGTCACACGTTTGGGATCCATTGCTGTAGGCCATAGCTTCCTAGTCAGTCAACTGTGAATGGCTTATAACGGAGCTGAGATCTGAAGCCTCTTAGCCCTTAGGTTGGCCAAGGCCCCAGGGTTGGTTGTTCCCAGCAAGAAGCAGCTCATCTGTTTTCTCCACTGGGCTGGACAAATATTACCGTTTTCAATGTGAGCTGTGACGTGACAAAGCGAGAAATATCACCGTAGGCAACATGAAGCCACCAGGAACAGAAATGCGCTCTGGTCATCTGGACCTTCTGGAAAGTTCTGAGGCCACAACGTGGAACAAGCGCTGTTGGGAGAGAGACTTGGAAAGAAAGAGAGCAGTGAGGGGGCTGGGGCGTGGCCTGTGGGATTCACGGGGAGGCCTGAGCTCAGGTTGTGGGGGATGGTTGGAGGAGAGGCTGAGACAAGACACACTTGGGGGGTAAAATCAAAAGGGTGAGTGGGGGCGTCAAGGCCCAGATGACGGGAGTTCCATTTGCTGAGACAGGGGCGCGGGAGAAGAAGTTGGGCTGGGGGCGGGTAGGTGATTTCAGTTTTAGATGAAATAGGGACTTTTTAAGAGTCCAGATTGTGTGTCCATGATAATCCTTTGATGACAGTCAGGGTCCTTGAGCGTGGGCCTTTCAGATGGACATTATTCCTGAATCAAAACTTTTGCCATCTGCTCATCCCTAAAATGTGAAAGCAGAAAGAACTGATTTCCTGACGAGACTGGGGAGGGGGAAGAGAAATGCTCTTTAAATGCAGGCAGGACATATGTTCTTCATTCAACCTCACATTTGTCTGGAGTGCTCAGCCCATTTCTGGGGGATGTGGGGAAGTGGGAAGGGAGGAAGGAGGAAAAATTATTGGGTGAGGCTTTGGCTTCTGAAGAGGGGCCGACTTCTGGGCCAAAGAGAGGTCTTCAAGGCTGCCTCTCCGAATTTAGTCTGACTTCACAGCCCAGATCAAGTGCTGTTTCTTCTAGGAAACCCTCATGGATCTCTCCTCTACCCCGGGCATGGAGTCAAGTAGCCAAGTGGAGATTTAACTTTTCGTGGTATCTCCGTTTGTGGTCTGCCTACTAAGAAATTAGGTCTGAAGTAGTAGTTCTCAAACTTGACTGCACATTGCAACCACTTAGGGAGTTTTAAAAAATAATAATGTCTGGCCCCACCCCAACGATTCTGGTGTAATTGGCCTGGGGTGCTGCCTGGACACCAGGAGTTTTAACAGTTCCCTGGGTGATTCTAATGTGTAAGGTAAAACTTAATGGTTGATTAATTCCATCCCACCCAGACTCGTGGATGCTCTTTGCTCTGAAGCATTTCAAAAGGCAGAAATAGTGATTCCAAATAATTATTGCTTAAAGAATTATTGCTTACTGCTCTTAGCCAAAAGGATGGCTATTGTGGTGGGAGTGGCCAGCAGAGATGGGGGCCAGGATGAGGGGTCTTTGGCAGACTTCTTATGTCTCACTTTGCACAGCCTGTGCCTTGCTGGTGCCCACGCTCTCCAGTACCCTGCTCTCTACCTCCAGGGAAGGGCTAAGAAGCCCTGAATTTGCACAGAATTTTAACTTCTGGTTGCACTGCCATCAATATCTTGCTCTCCAGACTTTCTGTGATTAAGTGTTTATAGGATGGAGTTTAAAAGATGAGCTGGAATATGCAGCCCTTGAAATGGAATCATTGGACTTAAGATTTCTGACCTTCTGGGGCACAGAATTATATTTCAAGAAAGGAATTTGTTCTGTCCATGAAAGGCTGTGCGTGCGTGCGTGTGCGTGTGTGTGTGTACGTGTGTGTGTGTGCGCGCACGTGCGTGCACGCTCACATCGTAGGTTAATCCTTCAACATCACAAGGATAAAATCACAGGAAATAGCTCACCAGATATGCCTCCATCAAATGGATTTCACTCTCTAATTTTCTAAGTAATAGATTCTGATCCCAGATCTTATACGTTAAGGCCATAGTGAAGCCAATAATCAAAACTCAAAAGAAAATGTGTTTTCCTTGCTTTTAGAGAAAAATAACTCACCACCCTCAACCCATCTATATTAAAATCAGAAACATTTCCTCTTAGCAATAAAAAACACCCTGTAATCCCCAGGGGACCCAGTTATGTGCATCAGAAAAATTCATCTCTAAATCTATTCATTGACATTTTTTTTTACCCTAATGGGGGTATTAATGGAAGACTCTTTTACATCAAATAAAAATATGAAATGCGGAGCTCGGAGCTGCCCCCAAATGTTATTCCGGTTTCTCCACTTCCTACTGCCTTATGCTCTATGCCAAGGTTTATGACTCAATAATTTCCTGGAAGTTTATATAGCATGAAGGAAGGAGAAGTGATAAAATATGCAATTTAATTTAATTGCAAAAGCCACGTACTAATATTGGTAATGTGCTAGATTAAGACTGTAATGTGAGAAGCAGCAAGGTGGTTAAACTGATTCAGAGCAACTTGTACCCCTAAGTCTCTTTCCTGTGCCCATATTTTATGCCGTCCAGACCTAACAATTTTCTTTATTTGGGTTATTGACTTATAGTCTAAAAATAAATACAGTCACATCAGACTGTATGCTCTTTAGAATAATTTCTCATGCTAGGCTGAATGAATATCTGACAAATCCTGCTCCTGGCAGTGTTCCCACTAGGGGACCCATCTCTCTTCCAAGTCCACAAGCGACTCATTTCTGAGTCACTGCTCGGCCACCCCGGGCTGGCTCCTGCAGGCAAATGGAAGCAACCCCAGGCAGTGACCAGAAAGAGAACCGTCAGCTGGAAGTGGCGACTCCTACTGTCACCCACACTCTCACAGGTATGGCTGTGGCTCCACCACTCATAAGCTTTAAAGCATTCAAAGCCACTGATGGGAGGAAATAGTGATCCAAATTCATTTCAAAGTAATTATTTATCTTCTATGCTCCAAATTCTAGCCCACACATCTGGACATAATAAAGAAAGGTCCTGGTAGGGGGAGGGGAAGCTCAAGATGAGAGAGATGTAAGTCATGAGTGTGTGTGCATGTGTGTGTGTGTGTGTGTGTGTGCGTGTGTGTGTGCGTGTGTGCATGTAGTGGGGAGAGGTAGGGGGCCACTGACGTGTGTGGAAATTGCACTGCACAGGTTGTGGCCCTAGCCCTGTCTCTGACTTAGTCGGATTGTCTGGATGGCACCCTTCACCAATCTGAGCCTCAATTTTTTTTCTTTGATAAAATCAGGAAGTTGAATTGGGTAATGACTAAGGGCCTTTCTCCCTCTGAGACTCTAGCACCCATCTTTAGAGATGGTTACTCTCTGCCGGAGGCGGGTGCAGTTCAGCGTTGAGAGTGACCACTCTAGGAGCCCAAAGATGGCCTTGGCAGACCGCCGAGACCAAGCAGACCCAGAGTCACCAGGAGGAGGGTCGCAATGCCAGACTTTGAAAAGGCAGGCAGCCACATGAGCCCTTGGAAATGTACGGAAAACCAAATGTTTCATCTCTTCAGAATTCTTTCTCAGATTTTCTTTTCAGCTTTCCACTTCTTCTGGGTTTTTTTTCCCCTCCTCTCTTTCAGACCCCTCAGGGTCATATGATCATTTATTTTGTGGTCCTCAGGTCTCATGATCACTTCATAATACTGAGTTCATTGTTTCCTTTTTATTTCCAAGTGAATTGAAAGCAGCATGAAATCGAGGAGGCCTCTCCGATCTCTGTAAACAGACTTCATTTTATTTTTGCAGATATTTGCCTGGGCTCCTCTATGTGCCCTCATCGTATTTCATCGCATTTTATATCTCTTTCTAAATTTGTCTTTCCTGCTCCCACGAGATTGTGAAACCTTAGATGGTAGAGATTCTGTCTTTGTATCCCCAAAACCATCTGTCCTGCTCTATCTAGTGACTTCCATTGCATGGGGGGCTACTCAGCCACCTGCATCAAGTGACAAGAGAGAGAACTCCACCAAAAGGCCTAAATAATAAAAAATTGTCACACACATTTGAGAACCAACCACACAATCCACAAATGTTGAATGTCTCCTGGGAGCAATTGAATGTCTCCTGGGAGCCAGCCCCTAGGCTGGGTTCTTTGGATAATGTGGTGGTTACAGATGGAGAAAGCCAGTTGCCCACATTGATGGGGCATGTCAGGAGTTGACCTATCGTCTTGAAAAAGTAACTTGACATCTCGGAGTCAGGTTTTCTTGTTTTTAAAATGTGGGAAGGATGACAATCTGAGTCCTGCTGAGCAGCATGGATTAAATGAAATATGAACTTGCAGACGTGGTTGGATGAAAGTCGGTACACCCCTTACGGAAAACCTGCAGCATCCATCCAAGCAAAACAGTAGCCACTCCACCTCTGGGTACTTACCAGTCGAACAGACAAGAGTGCTTGTGTCCTGCAAATGAAAAGTGCTAAAACACTCCCAGCAGCTTTATTCATAACAGTCCCAAACTGCACACAGTCCGAATGTCCACCAATGATAGAATAAATAGATTGTGTCATATTCATCTAGTGAAATACTACGTAACAATAAAAAAGAACATATAGGTGCTATACACCAGGGGTCCCCAAACCCTGAATTGTTAGGAACTGGGCCACACAACAGGAGGTGAGTGGCAGGTGAGCAAGCGAAGTTTCATCTGAATTTGCAGCTGCTCCCAGTGCTAGCATCACCGCCTCAGCTCCACCTCAGATCATCAGGCCTTAGATTCTCATAGGAGCACATGTCCCTCGTGACAGAAAGGTTGGGGACCGCTACTATACACAATGTTATAGAGGATATCGCAGATGAAATATCAAGGGCAAGGAGCCAGACACAAAAGAGTGTTTATTGCATAATTCCATTTATATAAAGCTCAAGAATAGGCAAAATTACTATATAGAGATGCTGCTCCGAAGAGTAGTTTCCTTTGGGGAGAATTGATTCAGAGGGGGCGTAAAGGTGTTCTGGGGGCTTGCGGATGTTCTATATCTTGATTTGGGTGGTGGTTTGTGGGCATGTACAAATAGAAAGATTCATCAAATTGCATACTTAAAAGTATTGCATGTCATTGTATGTAAGTTATTAAAAAGGAGAATAAAGAATTTATAAATATTAATGAAAAAATCAGATACTAGATCCATGTATGTGTCCGTGTGTTAACAGCTGAGATCTGAATGAAAGGCGTCAGATAGTTCCAGGGCTAAGGACTCACAATAAAGCACTCTAAGTGAGTGCTTCCCAAGCTTAAACTGCATAAAAATTACCTAGAGAGCGTGTTGTACATCACTGTGGCTCCCAAGTGATGCTGATGTAGCTTGTCCACAGACCACATTTAGAAGAGCACTGGTCTAAGCAGTCCTCAGAAGCAAACGAAAAACAATCTATTCAGCATCCATGCTCCAGTGAATTTCATCTGCCAAGGTCTCACTCACATGCCACCTTTTTTCCACCAGCTGAATTTCACATGACCATATCTCATTGGTGGAGCCTCCAGGGTCTTAGCTGCAAGGGCATCTGGGAAATGTAGTTTTCAGCTCCTGAGCCTTGCTGTTCAGGAAAGGTACAAAGAGGGCAGATAGATTCCAAGTGCCATTCAACCTCCGCCTCCACAGTTCCCAGGCATCTGTCAGCTGGTGACACTCTGATAAACTCAGGGCACTGATGTGAACACAAGTGTTCTGCTGGATGACTTTAGTTAATTGCAACTGTTGTCTTTTGGGGATTTTTGACACTTTTTCAGTGTAGGAGAGTTAAGTTACAGGTTGGAAAAGTCTGATAAATATTGTTAATAGAGACAGTAATTTTCTTGTTTAGCTCAATGATGCAAAAAGGAAATCAACATTTAGTTCATGCTCAAGCTAGAAGAAATGATCCAGTGCACTCCCCCTCCCCACTCATTTCTCAGACGGGGAAACCGAGGCCCCCAGAAAGGACAAAGTTCACTCGGCAGAGTTGAGATTTAAACTCATGTACCTTCATTTTGGTTTAGAAGGAACTTTGCTCTCCGTGATTCCTTTTGTTCCTCTCATGTCCCCGTGATGAGGGAAGGGCAGGTATTGTTATTTTACAGATGAGGGGTCCAAGGTTGTGACAAGGTGAGCAAGGGCTGAATCACACAGCAAGCATGGTCTTCTTGCCTGGTACACCCTGGAGCCAGAGACCCATGTTCTAGTCTCAGCTTCTCTGTCTGCTAGCTGTGTGACTATGGATAAATGGCCTAAACTCTCTGTGCCTCAGTTACTTCTTCTGTGAAATAGATTTAATAATGACACCTGTCTCAGGAGGTTTTGGCAAAGAAGGCATGAGGTAGCAGACACTCAGTGCCAGCACAGAGCCTGCAACATCATCAGTGTTTAATAAACATTTGCCATTGTTATTTTTCTGAGTTTGTTTTTCCGAGAAAGAATCTAAGAGCTTACTCAGGAACTATCATGTTGACCCTAGAGAGGTTGGTTTCCATAAAACAATATAGTAAAACAAAACAAAATAGAATAAAGCAGCAATCTCGGAGGGAGGAGAGTAGTTTTCGGAGGACAGGTGGCCTTACCTGTAGCTACGATGGGTGGGACCTTCAGAGGCGGCCACCAAATGATCCTTTGCTGCCTGACTGTGTTACAGTGATGCATTTCACCATTTGAAAATTACTTATTTTGGTCTCAAAAGCATTTCCCTCCTACCAGTTAAAATGGAAACACTCCTTAAGAAACAAGCAATTGTGCTGTGGCTCCCACTTCCACACCAGCCCTACTATGGGTTAGGTTTGTGCCAGGTACACACAGTATGTCCTATTTTCACACAAGCCCCATGCTATTTTTTACTGTAAGTCTCTTGGTGGAGACTAGCTGGCAGCCAGCTGAGTTTCAGATCTCCAAGAATGTGAGATGGTGGCACCAAGGTGGGATCACAAAGGTAGGAAGGAAGCCTACTAAGTGCCAAGAATCTTATTCCTATTATTTCAGTGACTTTACCCAAGAGTTCGGAGAGGTGGGACATTATTCATTAAACTGAGTTGGTAAGCTCTGGCCCCAGGATTTGAACTGAAAACACTCAATCTCCAAAGTGACTGCTTTCTTCTTGCTTCCTGTGTCCCAGGAAAGGAGAGTGGATAATGGCATGGGAAAAGTGGGTGACCCCAAGTATATATTTGTGATGGCATTTTATAGAGATGAGGCCTTGGAGAGGTATGACAGTCCCAGAGGAGTAAATAAGGTCCAACTTCTGCTTATCAAAGTTTTGTCAACAGATTGGGTCCATTATGATCCCAAGATTCATTTGCTCGCTTGCTCACTCAGGTATTCACCATACGTTAGTGTCTACTGTTGTGGGATTTATTAGTTTCCCTATTACACTCATTCTCTCTTCGTAATAGAATCTCAGTCTTATTTGGGATGACAGTACTTCCAGCTGTAAGATTATATTTCCCAGTTTCCTTTTTAGATGTGTCCAAGTAACAAGGTTCAGCCCAGTGAGATCTAAACAGTAGATTGTGGGGCACCTCTAGGAAGCCTACTCAAATGGAGGCTCACTCAGCATGACCTCACATCCTGCATTCTCCTCCTTCCTGCCCACTGGCATGGTGGCCAGCATTCCAGCAGCACCAAGGACAGAGAGGCGCATTTGCAGATGGAGGTCACCCTGAGAACAGTGGAAGAGAAAAAGAGAAGGGCCCGATGCCTGCCTCTTTCACTTGAGAGAGAAATAAATGTCTTTCCTGTTGAAACTACTATTATTCTGGGTTTTCGATTATATGTAAGCAAACCCAAAGCTTCATGGATATATCTACTGTGTGGAGAGAACTGTAGGTGCCATGGGGACCCAGGATGAATCTGTCACGGAAAGTCTGTGCTCAGAAAGCTCTGTTCAGTAGAACAGATGAAACAAGGACCCAAGGCCTGATAATACCAGAGAGAAGTCGGCAAGTGCTAATAACAACAGAGAGCTGTGAACATCCAGAGTGGTGGACAACACTTAGGCTGCAGGCATGTGAGAAGTCCTCCTAGAGAAGGATTTAGCAGGTCTTAACAGTGAGGGGCAAGGAGCATCCAGGCAGAAGGACTAATATGAGCAGAATGAATGCAGAGTGCAGGGCTTGATTTCGGAATGGTATATCTGCTTGTATTCATGAGTGATTTGACTGGTGAGTGATTTGACTGCAAAGGGGCTTGGGAGGAGCTTGGAATGTCAGGGGAGTTAGGGAAGGTCATGAGCAGGAGAGTGACCTCACTATATGTGATCACCAATATCTTTTTTCTACTCAGCTCCACCCACCAGACTGGCCCGAGGCCAACCATAGGCTCCCTCAAACCCTGATCCTGGCCAAGGAGAAAGAACTTATTTCACTGGTGGTTCTTGTAACCTTTGCAGTCATTGGAGCCTCATCTTTTGCTGTCCATTCCCTCACCCTTCTTTTGGATACACTTAATTTTTTTTTTAATTGTGGCAAAATATACATAACATAAAATTTCCCACTGAAACTATTTTTAAGTGTATGGTTTAGTGGTGTTAAGTTTATCCACGTTGTTGTGCAACCATCATCACTATCCATCTCCAGAACTCTTTTCATCTTAACAAACCAAAACTCTATACCCATTAAAAAACAACTCCGCATTCTCCCCTTGCCCCATCCTGGGGCAGCTCACCATTCTACGTTCTGTCTCTGTGAACTTGACTACTCTAGGTACCTCATATAAGTGGAATCTAACAGTATTTGTCCTTTAACTGGATTATATCACTTAACATAATGTCCTCAAGTTTCCTTCATGTTGTAGCATGTGTCAGAATTCCCCTCTTTTTCAAGGCTGAATAATATCCCATTGTATGTATACACCACATTTTGTGTATCCATTAATCCGTCAAAAGACATTGGGTTGCTTCCACTTTTTTTGTTATTGGGAACAATGCCGCTATAAGCATGGGTGCACAAATATCTGATTGAGCCCCTGCATTCAATTCTTTTGGATTTATACTCAGAAGTGAAATTATCAGATCATTTGGTAGTTCTAGTCCTAATTTTTTGAGGAATCACTATACTGTTTTCACAGCTGCGGGTCCATTTTGCATTCTCACCAGCAATGCACAACGTTCTGATTTCTCCACATCCTCACAAATCCTTCCTATTTTCTGTTTTGTTTGTTTGTTTTCATAGTAGCCATCCTAAGGGGTACGAGGTGGTTGCTGTCCATTTCAGCACCCCGGGAAGCTGTGCATCCTAATGAGCCTTGGACGCTCATGAGATTCAACCAACAACGGTGGCACAATGAAGAGGGCAGAGGCCCCAAAGGGCAGCCAGATGGAATACAGTCACTCCTCTCCTTCCAAAGAGCGGACGCTCCCTGAATCTAGAGGAAGCTTCTCTGTACACACCAGACTATTGAAACCAGCGTGTGGGAATGCCTTTGCTACGTTCGTCGGATCTTCTTCCATTTTTGGCCTCTGGAAGAAGAGTTTTCTTTTGCCTTCACAGAGGCATGGTAATAACCATAGAATCCAAACGTAAATTTTCATATGCATTTCCTCATTGAAATTTGCACACTGAAAATTTTATATTCATGCATTCTTTGATGATGCCTAAATGTTTTCCTAGAAATGTGTGTTGATTGGTAAATTAGATTGTCTTCGGTAATAAAATATCATTTGTGCAAGAAAAAATTTCTGTGGTAACAGGAGATGAGGAAGGGGCAGGTTGGGAGGGAGAGAGCCCTTGGACGAGAGTGTCACAATGAGCGAAGGGAAGGGATGAGACCTGGGCTGGGGGATGGCCGTGAGGAGCCATGGTGCTGGTAGTGGGGGGAGCGTGGGGGACAGACAAAATGCATGTCAGAGACAATGTACAAGGTTTGTTGGCAGTCAGTGGTCAGGTCTGATGGGGGGAGGAGGAGTCAAGTGTGGCTCCCATATTATGGCTTCATAGGTAGGGGGTTTTGGAGAAGGCAAGGAGCAGAACAGAGGGGACGGTTTCCATTTAGACTTTAAAGGACTTGTGGGCCACTCTGGACATGCTCAGTAAGGGAGGAGCATGGGCTTGTGGGAAGGGAAGGAGAGGTTGAAGGATGATTTGTGAAAGGCCTTGAAGGTGGGCTTTGGTGTGTGAACTTGGTCCTCTGGACTGGAGAGAGCACAGTTTTACCTCTGAGAAGGTGTGTGTGGTCAGGTTCAAGGTGAGAAAAGATGGCTCCGCACTGACCATTGGGGGTAAGTGGGATCTTGGAATCCTATATCTGAAGAGGCCTCAGTCTAGTTGTTCCATGGTGCAGATGGGGAGGCTGAGTTACTGCCAAGGCCTTGTGTTGAGTTGCCAGGATCCCAGAGACTGGAACCCAGGTGTCTTGACTCCTGGGATGGGGAAGGGGCCTGTGACCTCTGGGCTCCTCAGCTCTCTCTTGTGTTGGTATCCTTAGGATACCCCAGACTCCATCACCCCACTCCACTTGGAGTGCACTTCTCCTGGCTGAGTACCCAGTGCCTGCATAGCATCAGAATGACCTGAGTTTGAGCCCTGTTTCCACGCACAAGCTGGGAGGCCTTAGGTGGTAATCCTCTCCCAGAACGTCAGTTTCCTCATTGGTCACATGGGGACGCTGATGCCTCCATTTCAAGGTTTAATGGCATAAGGTGCATTGAAGGGCTGGAGGATTGGTTGGTACACAGCAAACACTCAGTAAACAATTGTTGTATCTGGATCAATCAGAGACTTCCTGGACATCCCCTCCTCCAGGAAGCCTTCTCTGGTTCCCCCTCCCCTAATCATACAAAGTTGGATAAGATCCCCCTTTTCTGTGCCCCCAAAGCACCATGCTGTGCATTGCAAAAGTCTGTCTCCTTGAACACAGGGACTGGTATTATTTAGCAGGATGGTTTAGTTTTGGCATCATAGAAATCCTATCTGCACTGCATCCTAACTGTGGCATCTTGAGCAAGTCTGTCAGTATCTCTGAACCTCAGTTTTCTCACCTGTAAAATGGGAATGATATCAATAAACCTCTCTTAGAGTCTTTGTGAGGATTAAGTGAGATAATACATAAACACAGTCCTTTGAATGGAGCCCGACACATAATAAATGCTCAGTGATGTCAGTAAGCTATCCATTATTATTTGTTATTGTTGGTATTTTTACTTGTAGGCCTATTGGGCTAGGAGTCAGAGACCTGGCTTCTGGTCTCAGCTTTTTATTCTGTTGATTTTCAGTGAATTTTTGATGAACATGGAACTGTTTTAGGTAAGTGGTTAGGCAAGAAATAAATGACTTTGTAATAAAGAGAGGTTCTAGTTATCATTCTTTCTGTATTCACTGGGTGGACACAGACTAGGCGATGAATATGCATTCATGGAGAGGCTTTCTGGGAAATAGATGCTAAGGTGGTCTCTGTCTTCTCTCCTGTGACCACAGACACCACTTTTTGGGAGCCCACACTCATGGCGGCACCTGCTCCTGAAGCTCTCCCACTGAGGACATGATGGAGGCCCTTGGTCTGGGGTGCACCCAAGTCACTGGGCTTCGCGCGCGCGCATGCGTGCACACACACACACACACACACACGCACACACACACACACACCCATATATGTTTTAGAAGTGCTTCTCTTAATCATATCTTGAATTAATGCAGGCCTCGTTCATTCCCAGCTCTCATTACCCTCTTAATTAACTCGGCACAGATGGAAAAAGTCGGAATTGCTCTAGCTGAGTTGTTCTGCTAGTTTTAAAATGAGATGGCAGATGGGAGGACGAGGTGGAACGGGCAGGCTTGGAGGGAGGAGATGAGTTTTCAAGCTGTCACCGGAGCGTCAACAAACACTCCATCTGTCGGTGGTGAGGCCAGGCCGAGGCCTCATGCGAGGAGCTGGCGTTCAGAGGGCCGCAGGGGCCAAGGCTCAGAGGTCCTGGCTGCCCAAGCTATCCCCAGGATGCGGCTCCCAGCACCAGATGGGTGCCAGGAGTTCCGGGGTGCTAATGAGGCGGAGAACTCTGCCCTAGACCATGATGGAGACACTCCTGCCCTACACGGCTGTTTGGAAGCCAAGGAAGGGTTTTATTGCCCTTCTTACCTAAAATAGTCTTAAGGAATGAATGACATCAACTCCACATGGCTGTCAGAGTAAACTTTCTAAAATGTGCATCACTTCGCTGCTTGATTGTCATTGGCTCCCAGTGGCCCTCGAGGCAGAGTCTGGCCGTGCCCACGACTGCAGCCTACTCTCTCCCCTACTCCCCACTTGCCCCATGCTGCTTTCAGCCACCCTGACCTACTGTGGTCTCCCGAATGCGTTGTCACGCTCTCTCTTGCCTCTGGCCTTAGCATTTATTGTTCCCTCTGCTGGAACCCGCCCCTCCTTCTCATCCTTCTAGGCCATCTGTGTTAGGTACCCGTTGGCGTCTTCCCTCTGCACCTTGTGTTTCTCTCACCAAAGTGTTTTCCAAAAAAAAACTATTCACTGATGAATGGATTAATAAATGATTCTTCAGTGATAGCTCATTAAGGGGTGTTTGGTTTGGAAATGTGTCTGAACCTGCAAAGATCATAGAACCTTAGAGTTCAAAAAGATCTCAAGAATTTCTTAGAGTGCAAGAATCCTCTCTAGTACATCTGGGGCAGGCGGGTGTGCAGCCTTGGCTTGCATACCCCCCAGGGATGGGGGACTCACTACCTCGTAAGATGGACACTCTCTTGATGGGCAGATCTGATTTTTCCACCGTTCTCTGGTCTGGACAGTGATCTGACTGCCTGTAATGTGCATGGAAATAAAATACGTTCTCCCTCCCGGAGGGCGGGCCTTTAAGGGCCTGACAGCAAGATGTCTCTTGAGCTTGAGACTCTCAATGACAATATCGAAGGCAGTACCCACTAACTGCTCTCTGACACTCCTGTCAGATGACAGGGTCTTGGGATGACTGACCATTCCGTCTTCCCTCTAGAGGTTTTTGGGTTAGTAGACAGAGTTCAGACCTTGGATTGAGACTGACGTGGTGTCAACCCCCTGCTCTGCTGTTTATTAGCTGTGAGACCTCAAACAGGTGTCTTAACCTCTCTGATCCTTGGCTTGCTCATCTGGAAATGGGGGGTCGAATCGGTTGGCTGTTAAGGTCCCTTTTAGTTATGCCCCGTGAAGTTCTAAGTTGGTTGCGTTTCAGAAAGTCATTCGTATCTCATCCAGCCTCCTAAATCCTGTCTCCTCAACCTCATTCCTCTGTTGTGGTCTCTGGTTTATTGCACTGACTCTCTGGCTCCCTTCACCAGGTTTTCCTAAAACTCACTTCTAATCAAGTCACTCCACTGCTTCTGTCTTTATCCTCCTATAAGCTGCTGAGTTATGTCCAGGCTCCCTCGAGTGGCCTCACCAGTGTCTCCAGCTTCATAAGCTGCAGCTCTCCACTCTGCTTTTCCCTTGGAGTTCTGCAAATGCATTTTTACTCCACCACTTTGCACACACTGCTATCTCCACCTGCAAATTCTTTTCGCTTGGCTGCTGTCAGTTACAAACTCCTATTGATATCGCAAAACCCTATTTAGAAATCACCTTCTATCTGAAGCTTTTCCAGACCATTCTTTCCCTCTGAGACAAAGTTAATCACTCCTTCTTCCAAACTTCTTTACAAGCATGATCACTGCATGATAACAGTAGGCTTGAATAGTTATTTTCTGTGTTTGTCTTACTTCTGTGAATTTCACAAGGCAGGGACATTCTGATTCCTCTCTGTGTCCTCAGTGCTGGGGACAGAGCCTGGCAGGCCAGGGTCCCCACCTTCATGACTTAAGTTGCTGCACTTCTGACCCTAGTCTCTTTCCTCACTTTTTTCAAGTGAAAATGACAGCGGTTCTTAATCAGAACTTCTTAATCACACCACATTATCCTTCCGAAATGCTTTTACCTCCAGGAACCCATTGATTCACCACTTTAAATTACTATAATTACCACAAATGATAAAATAGCAGCTTTCCCAGTTTTCTTTACCCTTGCCAATTTGCATATGCTAATGAACAAACATTTCCCATCGGCTCCCCCTCCTGCTGGCTCTTCAGAGACAATTTCTGTGTTTGTGCTTACTTTGTCCCACTCCAATTCAGGGCTGGATCTGGGCACGGAGGAAAGAAGTTTCCAGAAGTTTCTAATCCACCCCAGAAATGGAATACATTAATTTCCTGCTTAAAGTGCAGTAAATACATGGAGGGAAATCTTTCTGCTGCTTAGGAGAAGGCGGGGTGGGTGGAAGCAGTGGGCGTGGTCCACTGAGAAGCAGGAGAGGCCTGGGTTCAAGTTGCTGCTGCTGACAACCTTGACCTTGTCTCCCTCAGTCTCTGAACTTCACATTCCTCTTCTGGAAACTGGAAAGTTATATCCATTTGGGAGTCTGTAACGAGGAATAAATACAATCTTTATTTTTTAAAACTATGACAAAATATACACAACAAAACGTAAAATTTGCCATCTTAACCATTTTCAGGTATACAGTTCAGTGGGGTTAAGTACATTCCCATTGTACATTCACACGATCTATTCCAGAACTTTTTTCATCTTGCAAACCTGAAACTCTATACCTGTAAAATAATCACTCCTCATTCCTCCCTTCCCTCCCGCCCTCTGGCTCCTGGCAACTGCTATTCTACTTTTTGTCTCTATGAATCTGACTACTCTAAGTACCTTATATAAGTAGAATCACACAACACTTGTCTTTCAATATCTGGGTTATTTCACTTAGCATAACGTCCTCAAGGTTTTATCCATACAGCATGTGTCAGAATTTCCTTCTTTTTAAGGCTGATAATATTCCATTGCACGTATATACAACATTTTGCTCATCTGCCCATTCGCTGTTGAATACTTAGGATGCTAGAAATATGATCTTACAGGTTAAGATATCTTCTAAAATTCACAGAACAGAACAATTATAAGTGGTAAGAATGGTTAGGACAGTCAGCTTCACACTCACTGTCCTTAGGTATCCTTAGGCTTCTTGCCGCAGTGCCTTTTTCACAGGTGTTGTGAGGTTGATGATTTGAGGCATGTAAAAGGCTTAGCACAGGGGCTGACCCACAGTCACTCTTTTATTCATACATTCATTCAACAAATCTTCACCGAACACCTGCTATGTTCCAGACGCCGGCTAAATGCTTGGGATGGAATAATGTGAATCATGCAAAATGCCGACATCCAGACGACAAGACAGACTATAATCAAATAAGTAAGAGAAAGTACGTTATGTCAAATGCTGATGAGTTCTTTGGACTAATGTAGAGCAGATTAAAAAGATTAGTGCCTGCTTGCTGGGATGGTGCTATTTCCTACAGGGTAAGCAGGAAAAGTCTCCTGAGGACATAAGAGTTGCAAGGGTGAGCTCGGTCAGGATTATTAGAGATGGAGGGAATTGAAAATGTAAAGGCCTGGAGAGAGGAGCATGTTTGGAATGTTCCAAGAAGAGAAACCTGTCTGGTGTAGCCGAGGAAATCTGAAATAGCGAGTAGCTGGAGATAAGGACAGAAAGGTGGCTGGGGTTAGAGCTGCAGAGCCAGGTGGGTAGGGTTGAGTGACACAAGTGAGCAAGAGGAATTCTTAGCAAGGAATGTTTACAAAGCATTGTTCTGTCTGGTGCGCTGAGAGCCAGCCATGTAGTGTGGGCAAGAGGGGCACCAGAAAGACCTATGACTGTAATAATACAGACCAGGAATTGGCGAAGTTTCTATAAAGTAAATGTATTTGGCTTTGTGGACCATATAGTCTGTTGCAATTATTCAGTGCTTCCTTTGGAATGCAATGCAAAATATGTAAACAAATGGGTGTGACTGTGTCCCAATAAAACTTTATTTACAAACATAGGTGGTAAGCTGGGTTTGGACCACAGGCTGAAGTTTGCTGACCTCTGCTCTAGCAAGGTGATGGTGGGTTGAGTCAAGGCAGGGCAATGGGATTGTGGGAAGTGGCTGAGTATAGGATATATTTTGAAGGTAATATCAGCAGGATTTGCTGTCAAATTGGAGGTGAGATGTGAGAAAGAGAAGAATCAAGAATGACTATGTTTTATGACCTGAGAAATGCCAATTACTTAGATGGGAGAGTCCTGAGAATAACAGGTTTTTGTTGTTGTTGTTGGTGGTGGTGGTGGTGTT
>CM053509.1:152255313-152283191 GCA_028627145.1 Eidolon dupreanum | reverse complement strand
GATGTGAGGGGAGACAGGAAGAATAAGACAGGAGATGCAGGAAGCTGGAACTCCAGCAGAGCCCAGCATGTGGGAGCCCTTTCTCTGGCCCCTAAGAGAGAACACTCATTTCGTGGAGCAAGAAAAGTCAGGAGGAGGATGACGTCTCAGAGTCTTTGGAGACAGTGCTGATGGAGAGGAATCGATTCTCCTTTTTGTGTATTCCGAGGGGAGCAGTGGACCTTACGTGGGGTGGATGTCCCAGGGAGACAGTCCATGTCGTACCTGGGGAAGGCATTTTCTATTATGGTGGGACTCTCCAATGGGCTGATGTAGAGAACAGAGCACTGGTCCTTGAAGTGTCAATCACGTGTGTGGACCGTCAAGAACCACACAGGGTTAGGAGACCTCTAGGGCCATCTAAGGCAGTGTGGCTTTCCCCTTTACCTCCCCACTATAATCCATGGCCAGGTCCAAAATATATCCCGGTCTGTCTACTGCTCCCATCCTCATTGCTAGAATCCCAGTCCAAGCCATTATGTCTTCCCACTGGACAGCCACAGTGGCCTCTTAACTAATTTCCTAGCCGCGACTCTTCCGAATCTATGGTCTTCTCTCCGTACAGCAGCCTGAGTGATATTTAAAAAATGTAAATCAGATCATGGTACTCTGTAAAAAAAAAAAATCCAATGGCTTGTCACTGTTAAGGGGATGGACCCATCTGGTCTACCTGGTCTCCCAGCCTCGATCTTGTCCTTGTGATCCGCCGGGCTCTCTGAGGTCCAGACTCTGCGCATGTTCCTGTTCCTGTTGCTACTCGGCACTCTCATTCCTTCCACTGCCTTCATCAGGCTCAAGCTTCTTTAAGCCTGGCATTCCAGGCTCTGGAAAACCGGTCTTCATGTTATCTGTTTAGTTTTATGCCTCTTGGCTTTCAGCTGTCTCTTTACTCTGCTCAGGCTGTTGCCTACCCCATTCCTCACAGTCCGGCTTAAACTTTTTCTTTTAGTGCACTGAACACTAGGTCATCAGTGCACTAGCAATTAATGCGCTAATTACGAAATAGCCCATTTATGCTCCTTCAGGGATGCTGGCTTCAGTTTTACCGGGGATGTGCTTCCAGGAGTCACTTGACAATTTCCCTTTCCTTATGTTACATAAGTTTATGTTTCCTTGCAATATAAACTTTCCTGGCATGAAAGATGATCTTGTCTAAGTCTCATGACGGAGGAGAAATAGGGCTCAGAGAAAGGAAGCAACTTGTCCAGGTTACACAGCGGGTCAGCAGCTGAGTTGAGACCGTAACCCAGTCTCCTGCCTCCGCACTCTGGATTCTGGCTGCAGGAAGCTGGTGGCTGAGCTCAGTTTGCATTCACCCTGGGCAGGAAGGCCGTGCCCCAGCCTGGTTTGGCCGTGCCCCTGGGCACAGTATGAGTGGCAGCAGCTCGAGGCCATTAGTGTCGTGTGAGTCTCTCTTGCTCACACCACCATTCTTGGAGGCAGACTTCTCTGGGATGGTGCACCCAGGTGGCTGTCCCATGAGCCGGCGTGTGTACCCGGAAGTCTCCTCTGAGGCTTCCCTACTTGGGAGGTCTGCACTGAGCTTTTTACCAGGTGAGTGGGGACATGGCTAAGTCCCTGGTGGTCCCCTTCAGGCTGATGGAATCCCGGGTTTGGCCAGTCTTCTAAGGTGGAGAATCTCAAAGGGAGCGGTGCTGCCCCCTGCAGGGTATTTTAGATGTTTATGGGGGTTGTTCTAATGTTCCAGCAAGGATCAGCAGTTACCAGGTAGGGGCCAGATATCGCCCAACATACTGGTTGTGCCAGAAAGTTCCACTTTACAAAGGATACACTTGCATTTTCCTGAGCAACTTCCACCCGTCTCTCTGGAAACGCATTTATGTGAAAGTCTGTTTATAGTGATGTATATCTAGAATTAAACTCTCTTTTACTCATCTATCTAACTGTGAATATATGTTATGTTGTGCATGATTTTAAAGTACACGGAATTTTCCAGGAATATAACAACTAGGTACATCAAGGGTAGGCGGTACTTTGTTTTGTTCAAAACTTTACCAAGAGTTTTTCACCATTTCAGGAAATTATGCCATGGATGGCGAGGCCACTGTGGAATTGAAGACATTGAAGCAAACCCTCCTCACCCACCCACCCTGAATCAGTCTGCCTTTGTAGTTATAAACATAGAGAGGTGCTTCTTTAGCTCTTATTTCAAAATGTCAAATATAAAAAAAGTGTCAACAATATTCATTTGAATACAGTCTCTGTCTTTTCAATCCCAGCCTGCTCTTTAGAAAGAGGAGCAAACATCTTATGACTTCAGGTGTCTTCTCTGAAGTCATTTCTGAGCATTTCCTTATGAAATATATCTTATTTTAGTATGTTATCTTTTTTATTTACCTTTGTAATACATTATATTGATTTATAAAAGTTACGTAGGTAGGTTATGCTATGAGTTTCTAGGACTCATCAATTCTTGTTTTATTTTGTACACACATTTTCTTATTTATTCACTTAACATTTAGTGAGCAGTTCTTGTATTCCAAATGCTGTGCTAGGCCCTCTGGATGCTGAGCACTGAGGACCTCATAGCCTAGGAAGTGACAGCCAGTCACCAATAAAAATGATTTATCTTGGTAAGTAAGATAGGATCTTCAAAAGAGGAAGTGCAAAGAGCAGAGGGAGCACTGAGGAGGGAGAGAATACTGTGCCTGGAAAGTGGTATCTTATAGGAAAAATATTTGAATAGGGCTTTGAAGTATGAGTAAGAGTTTGCCAGGCAGGAAAAACAGTTCTTGTCCTCATTTTATACCCATTTTGATCCAGGCCAATTTAGGATGATTTATAATTTATTGCAACCAACCAGGGCTGCATGTAAGTACAGGAAACATCGAGTAGCTTTGGAATGGACTGGCTCGGTCCCTGTCATGGCAGTAATAAGAGGGGCCTATGCAGAGGAATGTGCTTGTGTGGAACTGGTTTGGTTTAACTCAGATATCCCCTGCTGCACTGTATCGCTTATCTTTAATAGGATTCAAGCCTAAATCACCAAGAACATAGATTAAAATTTCACAGTGATAAAAGAGCCCCCTTTTCTGTCCATTTCTTTCCTTAGGACTTAGCATCTAATTAGCCAAACATTCGTTATCTAGGGAGTTCCAAAGTAAGCATAGACCCAAAAAAGAAACTAGCATCATATTTTAAAAGTCATGGTTGCAGTTGTTTTTGGTCAATTACCATTTATACATTTTCCATCTGCGAGTATTTTTCTGAAGTACCACCTGTTTTCTCTCCACTTTGGTAGTAGAGAATCCAACAGATCATAACTCAGAATAAATGCATTTTATCTATAGTAGTTTTCCACATTTTCAGCAACTTTTTTTTTATCTCATGAAATAATCTCCCCTAAATATGAAACAGCTTTTAGAGCTACAAATAGACATGGATGCTTAAAAAAATACATACATTTTTTAAACTCTCCTACTAGAGCTCTGGGAAGTCAATTTAAATAGAGAATCTCAAAGTGAACCCAAAGAGAAACTCATACCCAGAGGTGGGAGACACATCTTGTACTAAGAACCCTTTCATAGACTGGGGAGGAGACAGGGGAGGTAAAGCTTGAATCATGGGGAGCCCGAGTGGGGAGAATCCCGTCTTTGGATCCGGGAACCTGGGTTTGGATATTCCTCTCTGCTTCTTGTTTCCATGAGACCTGAAGTAAGTTACTTCATCTCTCTGACTGTTTCCTCATCTGTAATAAGGTGACAATAATGCTCGTTTCAGAGCTGCGGTTTCATGAAGTGATGCCCAGTGCATTGTACGTGCCTAATCAACGTTAGTTTTCCCTCTGTTCGTGTTGCTTGCTATGCAGCATTTCTAGGTGAAAATTTACCTCTTCACTCTCAGCTAGCAGCTCCCATGTGATAAGAGTAAAGGCCTCTGGGATTGTATTTCTTAGCAACGTGACAGTGGGTATCCAAAACCTCAGAATAAACACAGAGTATCTTCCAGGTGGTTCAGTTTTATACTTTGGCAACTAATTTACACATAGTTTTCAAGTTAAAGTAAACATGCACATATTGTAATGTAGATGGAAAATTCCATGTGTTTTATTTTAAAACCCAGAATTCAAAAGAACCTCTTGCAGGATGCTGTAGGTGGTACCTATGGGGCTTTGGGGGACACAGTTTTATGCTATAGGGGTGTATGGTTCAGGGGAGAGGTTTGGAAATATTGCTTGGGAGTTGCTTGAAAGACTTTTGGTTATTTTGTCATCCTCACATTCCTTCCAGGGGATAATCAAGGAAGTTGTGTCAAGGAGTTGTAAAGGACTTTAGAAATGTGATCAATTGTTTTGATAGGTGGGTAGGAGAGAATGGGGAGACTAGGACAGATGGTTCCTGAAGAAAGCATCCTGATTATCTATTGGTTAGGGGTATGCAGCTCCTGCAGGCAGCTTTTTCTTAGTGCCATATTGTTAGGGAGACCATGTAATTTATTATCCCAACTGGGACATTCGAGAGTGAAAGGGGTGCTATTAATAATTACACTGTGACATAGGCACAAACCAGGACTGTTCAGTGGTCCAGAGCACAGAGTGACCCTGTGCATGGTGCTGTATGTATTTCCTTGATTTCATGAGCCCATGAATCATATGACACATCATTGATCTAGTAACAGCTTTTTGGAAGCCAAAGGAAAAAAAAAATTATGCCCATCAATTGTAAGATGCACGTTCACTTCAGAAATGTCCAATATAAATGTTTTAGAACTGAGAGAGTTCACGTTTTTCTGCTTTGGGAAATGGACAACTTTCCTTAGCACATTAAGGCTCTGAAGAGTGGTAGGAGGAGGAAGCCTCTTCATTGGTTTGTAACCCATGTCTCGTGGAACAGCTGATCACAAACCTTTCAGATTCCCAGGTAGGAGGCTGGGGAGAGCTGCAGTAGGTTAGTGACCCACTCTTCTTCTCTAAGCCTGTTCCCAGAGGGCTGTCCTGCTTTCTCCTCCTCACTGGCTATTCCCATGAGGTTAATCACACCTGGCAACATCTTTGAGAAGGTCATCTGATGCTTCGTGACCCATCCATTCACTCACTCACTCATTCATTCATTTTGCTCACTCGGTTGGTACTTTGCTGGGCAGTAGAGATGTGGAGGAAAGAGACCCTCTCTCTGCTTTGAGGGGTCTAGCTGAGGTGGTAGCCACATAAGCAGGAAATCACAGTGGGTGATACGGAGCAGAGAGTCTAATCCGGGGTGCAGATTGGATAGTGCTCCCTGGAAGAGAAGATACCAGAGACTGATGTTGAAAAGTAAATGGGGTGAGTCACGGGGAGAGGCGTGGGTGAGCATTGCTGGCTGCTGGTAGGGGAACAGTGGTTTGAAAGAGTGTGTCCCATATTCACTACGGCTGGCGAGCAGGCAGCCTTAGCAGGAGTGATGGCCCAAGGCTGGAGGGATTACATGGGTGAGGGTGTAGGGTTTTAAGGTGTTGAGGGGACGCAGTCAGGTTCGCATGTTGAGAAAAGCACTCTGGCTGTCTATTCTCTGAGGGGAATGGATGGGTGGAGGCCAGGCTAGAGGCCTGAAGGCCAATCAGAAGGCACTGGTCTAGACTAGTGTCCCTAGACTCACTGGAGGATGATCTAGGTGAGAATTCGTGGTACTTGATAGGGCTTGTGGGTCAGCAGATGGCAGTAGCCAAGAGGTCTGGAGCTCGGGAGAAGCCAGGAAGGAGTTATGTATCTGGGGAGTCCTCGTCTGCCGGATGCTGCCTTTGGTAGGGAAAAGAATCTTGGATTGGCAGAGGAGGACTGGAGTTCTGCCCATTTACTCAGACTGTGCCCTTAAGAAATCATATCTCCTTGACCTCCAGTTTATGTCTTTGAATATTAGGCATTTTGGCCAGAGATGAGACTCCAAAGGTGTGTCTTTTAAGATGTGTATGATGAATTGATTTTACAACAGAGATTGTATTCATTCATTCCTTCATTTGTTCATTCAATCATTCATCTGTTCATTCACTCAACACCTTTTTTGTTCCAGGTCCTGTTCCAGGGCCCAGGGATAGAATGGGGAATAAAATGGACAACAGCCGGCTCTCTAGAAACAAAGAATTCAGTGAAGACACAGACTATAAACAGGTAAACAAGTACTCACAAAAGATACTTCCAATGGCCACAAGTTCTCTGAAACAAATGAACAAGGTGCTGTGATACAGAAGGCGTAGACATGGGGGGTAGGCTTTGCTAGACGCGGTGGCCCAGGAGGGGATATTTAAGCCAAAACCTGCACGATAAGACCGAGCTTCAAAAAGCTCTGCACAGAGTGTTCTGGGGGAGGAAGAGTTAACAGAAAGGGCTTGAGTTGGTGCCAGGCACAGTGTGGTGGACGCCAATGTGGCCAGAGCTTAATCAGGGAGGAGGAGAGGGCTGGAGCTGAGGCCCGAGGTGTGGGCAGGGACCGGAGTATGGAGGGCTTTGCAGGCCATGGTAAGCAGTTTGATTTCGTTTCAGGTGCAATGGGTTGCCGTTGAAGCGCTTTCACAGGGGAGTTGTGGATCTGATGTGTGTTAAAAGTTAGAAATCACAGTGGCTACTGTGTGCATGGTAACCGGAGTCCCACCCCACCACATTGGTGCCCGGGTGACCAGTATGCAGGTCGGTACAGGGGCGATGCCGGTGGCCCCTGACTCACATCCACCTTCCAAGATGCCAGCCCAGGGTTTAAGGAATCCCAGTTAACTCTTGCTTCAGGTGTTTTACATCACCAGTGTCTACCCCCAAAAGCCTAGGTTGTAGTGATTTGCTCAGTGTTACAAAGTAGAAAACAAGGCAGATAACATCAGCCACCCAGAGAAACATTTCAGGAAACTGGACGAGGGAATTTTTAAAAAAGGATAATCCCGAAAAATCTGTCTCCTGGTCATCTCAGGGCTTCAGTGAGGTAGACAAGGTTGTTGGTTTGATAGGAAAGCGTGAGGGATGCAGACAGTAGTGAAAAGGACAGGCTGTTAAGGCATAATCCCTCTGCTTTAGGGGGACATGTTCACACCTCATACTTGGAAGGACAAAGGTTTAATGTAAAATATCCCTTGGGTTGTTGGGACAAGATGCTAAGTCTTTCACACTTGCCATATTCTTTCCCACCCCAGGGCCTTTGCACATGATGTCTCCCCTCCTTCTTCCTGGAAGGCCCTTTGCCTCACTCCTCACATGACTGGCTCCTCCTTTTCCTTCGAGTCTCAGCTCAGTGCTTATGCTTATGCTCTAACCAGTTCAGCTAACGTGGGTCTTCTTGTCACCTGCCATCTCAGCCTTTTACGGTTCTTTTTAGGAACCTGATACAATCGCCACCATTCGACTTGCCTGTTTCCTTGCGTTACATGTCTTCCTCTCTAGAAAGCGAACACCATGAGGACAAAAATGACTTCTGCCTTGTTCACTGCTGTACCTCCAGCACCCAGAAATAGTCCCTGAGATAATTCGGAGCTCAGCACATCTTTGTGGACTGAATACATGATTCCTGGATTGATCAGGGCGTTGAAGGAGATCTCTGAACTCGCCTCCCTCTCCAAGAGACTTTGAGTTGACAAATATTTTATCGCTGAAGCTGTGGTGACCTGCCCTAGAGCCATAAAACACAAGAACGTAAATCTTTCCACCTGGATGAAGAGGTCCTTTTGCCAGACACAGAGAGGCTGCCCTGGAAGACAGCGAGTCTGCACACTCCACCTGCCCTCCCCGCCGCTCCCCTCCCACCCAGGGACCTCAGACGTGGTGCCCTTCCTGCCGGCATGCACATCCCCATCTCAGACACAACACAGACCACGCAGCCCCAGTGCCAGCTGGAGTCTCAGGAGTGGCCTTAAATCACACAGCCATCCTAAGGCGGGAGCATCACCCGGGCCCCAGTCATAGCTCACCGGGCGTGTGGCAGACGTTGTATGTCACCTACTTCCATAAAGCCTCCATGACACCCGGGGAAGTTCTCTTGCCGGAAGCGCTTCACTGAACAGTGGCTGGGGGAGTAATTGTCCTCATGAGTAACTTTCCCTGCACTTAGAAGAGCTGTCTTTATCCTTTTTCATCCTCTCCCTCTCTCTTTCTTTCTCATGCTATGTTTTTTTTTTCTCTCTCTCTCTCCTTCCCTGCCTTTCTCTTCTTTTGTTTTCTAGGAGTGAATGGTGTTACAGTTGTCCATGTTTAGAAAAATGCAGTGTGATCAAGGTAGGTAAACTGAGGGAAGGAATGGCAGACTCATGGGACGTCACAGAGCAAAGGGAGAAAAACCCACCGAGAAGTGACTGCAGAGAAATTTCACGAGGCTCTTCCGTGCGTGAGGTTTTCTGGGAGAGGCGGTGTGCTGGGTGGCGGGGGGAAGACAAGTGTGGTCTTGGGGCTGTGACAGACCTGAGTTCAAGTCCTGGCTTCCTCCTTTACTTTATGAGATAGATAGTGTAGAGAACTTCCCAGCGTCCGTGGGAGGAGACGGCAGGGGCATGTCCTCCGAAGTGTGTCGGAAATGACTTCTCTTTGAATAAACCAGATCTAAAGTCTGGAGAGAAGGAAAGAGAGGTTACAGGTCCTTGGCCATTTGCTCTTTGGATGAGGCCATAGGAGCTTGGGAAAGAGGCCCTGTGTGGCTTGGCGGGTGGAGAAAAGAGTCCTTTGTTTTCTTTGGCCACGGTTTGTCTGGCCCAGGAGATGGCCACGAGCAGGGAATGGTTATTGTGTGACATCTGCTCCCCATTTTGCAGGGCCATTGGAGCATCTGGCCTGGCAGCCAGACTGGCTCGTATGTTGGTGAGGGCATGAGCTGCGGGATCCCTCAGGTCTGGCTGTGTGACCTGAGCACTTTCTTTGAACTTCCTCAGACTTGGCTCCGGCACCCACGAAACAGAGCCTCTAATTCAGACGCTTCAGAAGTCTAAAGCCCCCTGAGGATTCCTGAGAGTTCCCTGGGTGGGGCTGGGGTGAACTGGGGGTCATAGGGGTGAACTGGGGGTCATAGTCCCATGGTCACTCAGGCCCCTGCACCAGACAGGACACTCCTAAACTTCCACAAACTGCCCTTCACACCTGGCCCCTAGTTTGTGGAGATTTGGGGGTCGCTGGAGGAGTTTATATCGTAGAGATACTAACAACGTTAAAGCAGACTTGAGGCATCTCCATCCTTAAAACATTCTTTATCTGCTCCATCACTGCGATGCTTAATTTTATGTATCAACTTGACTGGGCTAACAGATGCCCAGATAGCTGGTAAAACGTGACTTCTGGGTGTGTCTGTGAGGGTGTTCCAAGAGAGATTAGCATTCGAGTCAGTATTCTTAGGAAAACAGATCCCCCTACCCAGTGTGGGTGAGTACCATGCAGTCTGCTGAGAACCTGAATAGAACAAGAAGGCGGAGGAAGGCTGCATTTGCTCTCTCTGCCTGAGACATTCATCTCCTCTTACCCTCGGACATGGGGACTCCTGGTTCTCGGGCTTTCAGAATCAAACCAGGACTTATACCATCGGCTCCCCAATTTTCAGGCTTTCAGACTGGACTGAATCACACCACCAGCTTTCCCGCTTCTCCGATGTTCAGACAGCAGATTGTGGCAATTTTTGGCCCCATAAGCACCTGAGCCAATTCCTGTAATAAATCTCTTATGTGACCCAACTGATACAACCACCTATTGGTTTCTTTATTCCCTGGAGACCTCCCAGCCACCCTCCATCTACTGAGTCCTATGTTAGTTTCCTAGAGCTCCCGTAAGAAATTACCTCAAGCTGGGTGGCACGAAACAACGGAAATGGATTATCTCACAGTTCTGAAGGCCAGAAGTTCCAAATCAGGGTGTCAGCAGGGCTACGATCTCTCCAAAGCCTCTAGAGAGCATCCTTCCCTGTTTCTTCCAGTTTTTGGTAGCCCCAGGTGTTCATGGCTTGTGGTAGCATCACTGTCACCTGTCTCTGTCTTCACATGGCCATCTTCCTTCTGTGTCTCGGCATCTGTCTTCATATGGCATTCTCCTCTCCGTGTCTCTGTTTTCCCTTCTTATAAAGACACCAGTCATATTGGAGTAGGACCTATCCTAATGGATCACGATGTCATCTTAACTGTTTCTAAATAAGGTCGCATTCTCAGGTATCAGGGGTTAGGGCTTCAAGGGATATTTTGAGGGGATGCAATATAACCCACAGCAATCTTCTTTCCTCTTCTATTATCTCATCTGTCTGCCTCCTGACTCTTCTCCAGGCTTGGCCCCCACCCCCAAAGCTCCACTTCCTTCTCTGTTATGCAGAACCCTTTAGCTGTTCTGGACACCTGCAGAAAAGGTCTATCCTTACTTATCTATAGCCGTCCAGATGACCATGGATTTCAATTTAGCAGTTTCTTTCTTCTTCCTTCTTATTACAATTAGTATACAAATGGGATCATGTTATATATACCGTTATACACGTTGCTTCTTTTTTTTTTTTTAATACTTTGCCATAAATCACGAGCATCTTTCCATGTCAACAAATATACTTCTACAACATGCTTTTTAAGGGCCATGTAGAACTTGGTCACATGTGCCTCTTCCGTAATTTAATTAACCAATCACCGCTCGTAGGGCACGTAGGCTGCTTCTGCTTTTGCACCACTGATCATGTGGCTGTGATAGGCACCTCTGCGAGTCTGAGTTCTGCAATTTAGTGGTTTCCCCTGATGAACTTTTATCTGTACGGACACTCTCTGGGTGTACAGGAGGTACACGTTTTGCCAAGCCAGCAAAGTAATTGCAGATGGAGCTAAAGAAGGGCTTAGATTCCTGACGCTGTACCTTGCACTGTCCATGAATAGGGCCGAATGATGCTCTGGTGCCTTAAATCTGCAGGCCTGTCTCGTTCTAGAAGGAAAAGAATGGCGCCCATCCTGGAGTCAGTGTTTAGAAACATACAACAAAAGGGAAGCTTTATTAACACTGGAAATGTACTCTTAGCTCGGTTTCCTTTTCAACACCCGTCTTGTTCATCTCACAGCTCAATGAACTGTTAACGTCACATATATCTTTTGTTCCAGCAGTGAATCCAGTTACTCCAGGCTGCTGCTAACTGCAGACAGATGAAATTTAGTTTTCTCAGGGAGCAAGAGAAAAAGAGAAAGATTAAATCTGCGTGGATGGTCTTGGCAGGGCTGAGTGGGGGTGAGGGTGGTGCATATTGGTTTTTTAATCCATGTGCTGTGATTGTCAACTTCTAATCTGTTTTCCTGTGTTGACAAAGGCTTCTATGTAATCCATTCTTTGGCAAAAAGTGTTGAGTTGACTACAGGGCACTTGAAGGGAAGCTGAGAGCTATCGGGATTCCAGAAAGGGGCATTTTTCCATTCCCAGAGGATGGCCTGCCATTTAATCCCAACTTCCCTTGCAGACAGTTCACCCCTGATGACAAAGTGAGCCGATGACAAATGGCAATTTAAAGACAAAAGCCTAGATGCTTTGCCTGAATGGAACTGACACCCTCCTTGACTTGACCTTGAAGGCTTTCTAACTGATGTCCATCCTCCCTCTGGCCCTTGCTCTTAAATTCCCCTGATTCTTAGTCAGACTTTTTCTGGCTTATCCTAATCCCATGATGTAATTCATTTGGGGGGGGGCGGGGTGGGGGGACCATGTCAGGACTTTCACTGCAAATTTTAAGTTCAAATGGACCATCTCAGCTTTGGTTGACTTTTCTAAGCTGAACACTATCTCTGGGCCCCTTCACAGACCCATGAGGATGGGACTAGAAATTTTGGAGTCTAGTTCAAGCCTTGAAAGCAACCAGGCTTTGCAGTCAGAACATGTGGTTCGAATTCCCCCTACAATGTTTTGGGTGAGTCAAGGCACTTCTTCACCTGTCACATTGGGCCCAGGAGAGATCTAACTTCTGTGCACCTATGGGGCTTTTGCCACTTTCAAGGGACATGCGAATGAAACAGCACTTTGAAAACTGCCAAGTATTTGGCCACTGGGACTCACTAGTTCCTGGGAGACACATGAGAGTTATGATTTGGAGTTTGGTGGACATGGGTTTGAGTGCTACCTCTCTGAGCTGAATACTATGAATTCTCGTTCATAGTATTTGTAATAGCTAACACTGATCGAGGGCGTAATACATGCCATGTACAATTTACATGGGTTAATATATAGACCTGCACTGCAATTTTCATAGATTAGGTGCCATTAACATCCTCATCTTAGGGAACAGAAAACTGAGGCACAGGGAGATGAAGAACTCGATGAAAGTCACGCAGTTGGTAGTTGTCATAGTTGGGGTCTGACAAACCAGGCAGAACTCTACCTCCCTCGTTGGGTTGTCTCTCAGAATTCTCTGACCTAAAGTCACTGTTCTTCCCTTTTACTTGACATTATGTGATGAGATATTCCAAGTTTATGCTAATATCCTCTTCCTCATAAAACAGCCCACCAGTCAGCCTTAGCATTCATTGACAATTCTCACCTAAATCAGCCTCAACAACGATGGTTACCGTTAGTGATTTTTTTCTAATTCCATCATTCCTTCTACATTTATTAGTCGAAGGTCTTCTGTATGAAAAAATTTTCCCTTCCTCCCCACTTGTTAATTAATTAATCAATCGACTAGTTAATATCAGTATGAAATTTGTGGATTTCTATCTTATTTACTGAGTTGTGACTCATAACAGTCAACATTCACTTTGATGCTCAAATTGTCCCAGATTTCCCCAGTGAGACCCCCTTCAGGCTGGCTCCCATGCACTTTTAAGCATTTCTTGGCTCTCTGGCACAAGATGTTGGAGGTTCATCTTATAATTTCCCACCTTGCCCCAGCCCTAGAATCAGCCATTTCTCCAAGTGTCCCTGGTTCCTGTTAGTACAGGATGGTATTTAAAAACCAATGGCTGGTTGCTCAGCCATTGCAGGAGATAAGGGTCATGGTGACATTCCAGGAACATTTATTTGTCGAGCTTCTACTCAGTGCCATTCACTGTGCTCGATGATGGGACCACACATGTAAATAAACCCTGGTTCTGAACCTCAAAAACCTCTCTGTTTCACAAAAGAGGCTGACAGATGACTGATAATGCTAATTCTAGTGTCAAAGATGCTGTATATAGCCTCCCCTACATGATCAATTTTACCTGGGGAAACAGCAAAGGCGTAACAGAAAAGGGACCTCATTGGGTGAGTTGGCCAGGTGAGTAAGAGGGTGGGAGTGGGCTAGAGAAGGGGATTCCAGGCAGAAGAAACAAAAAGCTTAGGACATAGAAGCATGAAATTATTCCTTGGTAGCATGGCCTTTCATCACCCTTTGACAATTGACTTTTGAAGGTCAGTTGACTCTTCAAGGTCAGATGACTGCTCATGGTCAGGGCCATCAGAGACGTATGGGTTCATTCAGCAGGCTAATTTAATATCCCATCAAACTTATAGTATGTAAGTCTGAATTTGGGAGGGACAGGGACAATAGTTTTGAATTAATAAAATTATGCACTTTTTTATTTAGTTAAAAAGTAAAAGACTAATGATAAGATATTCCAGATAATGCTCTTTGGGAGTATTTCTTAGTCATCGGCTGGCTGGTGCAGGGTTGGTGGTGTGGTGTGCAGTTGAGTCCTGCTATTTGAACAGATTGGGGTGGGGGGAGTGACTGTTGGCACTTGCTATGACAAGGGACAGGACAAGTTGACTATTTTCCATTCTGTAAGGATTTGCAGGTGGAAACCTGAATTATCTGACGCCACATTTCTGGGGGATTTCAGTAGGCTTCATTTGGCGCATCTTATGGCCTGCTATCCCGGGGAGCTGCCCAGCTGCTCATGCCTATTCTAGCTTCCCCATGGCTCCAGAGTGGACCAGGGTCACAGCAAATTCTTCTAGTTGGTAATGGCTTCCTTTCACTATTGTTTAATTCTTCTTATTGTACCCAACCAGAACTCATCACTTCTACTCATATCCAAATATCGACTCCATTAAATATGACCTGACCCCCTCCCAGCTTGGACCAAGAATAAGGCAGAGAGCAAATGAAAACAAAAGAACAAACAAAAAGAAATGTTTCTATTAAGGTGGAACCCCCTCTAAAGGCTGTTGGGGTCCCTTAAGCCACTGCTGAGACTGGCAGCACAAATTAAGGATTTGTCAAGATTCTCTCATAAACGGGCCAAGTGCTCCTCTGTGCAGGCCTCGAAGAGAAAGTTGGAGAAGCAAATTGGTGTTGTAAACAAGCTCTCAAGGGCAATGTTTTCTTGAGACAAGAAATTGTTTACAAGCTCCAAGGGAGCACCATTTACATAAAACAATCACTATGCTCATTACCAAGCATTTTCATTTATTCATTAAAACAGGTACCTGCAGGACTTGGCAAACCTTTGTTCACTGGGTTCTGTGGATTCCTGTTTCTCTAAAGGGGGATTTGGGAGGAATATTTACTTCTTTAACGTTTTCTATCTGATGATAGTAGCAGATACCATTTACTCATCCGGGCTGGCCATTTTTGATATGTTTTATTGTTTAATCTTCACAATAACCTGGTGAGGTAGGTCATACCATCCCATCTGATATATGAAGAAAACAAGATTCACAGGTACAAGGTGGCTCAGCCAAGACTTCTCAGTGGGTTAGCAGTGAGGCTGGGCTGGCTGCTTCTCTGGGGCTGATTGGATGGGCTGTAGCCCACGCTACTCAGAAGCTGCGGGTAAACGGAAGGCAGGCAGGAGGGACATACGATTGTTTCGCGTCTCTCCCTGCACAGTTCCGGCCTTGGCAGAGGGATGAGGATCTCCAAGATGTCTGCTGGAAGAGAGATTTTATAAACGGTGAAAAATGGCACGGAACTGAGAGCCACTTTGGCTTCAACTTTGATCCGACTGGGGAAACCTCCGTCTAGCCCTGAAATACTGGTCAAATCATATCTGTTCTCTGGGTCTCTGCTTCTCCACTTACAAAATAGCTGGTTTAAGAGGTTCATGGATCTTGACCCGATCAGTTGTTCGTGTTCTCAGGTGGGGCACCTGTGAAATTAAATGTAAAGTTATGCGCATTTATACATGTTTCAGATTCTCAAAATGGTTTGTGGATGAATAATGCTGATTATAATGACAACAGTAGTGACAGTTTATTAAGTGCTTAACAAATGCCAAATACTATACACTCTCTACATTATCTTATTTACTTCTCATAAAACTCTATGAAGTAAGGATTATTATTAGTTTCATTTTACAAATGGGTGAAACTGAGGCTCAGGGAAGTTGAATAACTTAGTTTAGGATGCAAAGCTAGTGAGAGGCAGAAGCCAGGGTAAGACCCCAGGGAACCCCAACTCTTTACCACAGCACTGTGCAATATTCTTATTATTCCAAGCTACTTCCTCAGGCCTCAAAGATGTAAAGAATGCCTGTACAGAATGATAGTCCCTGATAAACTGTAGTTTGGAAGAAGGGATTAATAGGGATCGTTGATTAGTACACCCTTTAAAATACCCCTTACATTGGAGAAGTCACTGGTTTGTTGAGCATTCATTCAACAAACAACACATTCCCTGAAGGGCTGGCCCTGTGCCAAGTGCCAGGGGTATGGAGCTCTCCCCCAGCTCACAGCCTCATGGGTGAGTCCTAAGTGAAAGCTGTGGCAGGAAGTGATCTGAGCCATGGCTGAGGTATTGGGATCTGGGGAGGAGAACTTAACCCTGTCTGGCACAGCCAGGAGGACAGAAAAGGCCCTGCCAAAGTGCCAACTAATTTGAATTTTACAGCGCTTTCACGGGACAGGGACAATGCCAGTAGTCCATGCCAGGAGAGCTTTACAACTAACAACAAGGAACGCTTATTGAGACTTCGCTTCTCCCAGGTGCTTGCAAGCCTGATACCATTCCGCCCTCACGCAATCCCCTGAGTGAGTGCTATTGTTCTCATTTCACAGCTGAGAAAACTAAGGCTCAGAGAGGTAGAGTAACTACATAAGGTTTATGTGGCGAGAAATGGCGACAGCAGGATTGGAACTCATGTCTGTCTGACCGCCAAATCTAGGCATGTCCACAGTGAGCACAAGGCTTCCATCATCCTTGCGGGAGGAGACGGATCAGAGCCCGGGAAGGCAGCAGTCTTTGGGAGAGGGAGGGGGCTCATATATTCTGTGCGCCTGCGGATACAGCATATCACCGGTCTCATTTAATCTGATTAAACAGAGGATGAGGAAGCGAGGCCCAGAGAGGCAGCGGCGTCTGACCAAGGCCAGGTGGGAAATCGGCTCCAGAGCCGGGATTTGTGCCTGGGCCTGCCTAACACCAGAGCCTCTACCTTTTTCAATGAAGCACTAAGCAGGCCTTTAAAAACTCTGTGCTCAGACTCCAGGCTGAAGAATCGCCACCACCAGCTTCCCCCATCCCAATGCGCTGTGTAAATTCAATGTCATCACGCAGCTCAGGTGGGTTATCTGAGTACGAATCTGTGCTCTGCCACTGTTATCAATGTGACCTGAAGCAGGTTACTTGGCCTCTCTGAGCATCTCTTTTCTTGGCTGTAAAATGGGAGATAATAGCATAATACTGGTTTTAGAGCGTGAGGATGAAATAAGATGAGGCATGGAGCCTGGCCAAGAGTAGCCTAACTGCTCCATCTTTCCCACTTTATTTTCATCACAAATAGAAAGTCATTCAATAAATTATAAAGTTGCTGTACTGATGGAGGAAGGAGGGGGTGTAGGATTAAAGATCTTTCCACCTCTTCTGAGCCTGTGATTCTCAGATTCTGTTGTTATTCTCGTATGCGACGTCACTTGCACACCTCCTTCAGGGAGCTAAACCAGGCACCTAATTAGCAAAGGTGGTTTAGCTCCAAGAAGCCAGGTTGTGCTGTTGTTCGGTGAGAGCCTGGCGGAAGTTCACAGCGGCTGTGGGAGGGGGTGTGGAGGTCTCAGTTGCAGGTGCTGCCCTTTGCAGTCTGCCTGCTCCCCCCCCCCGCCCACAGCTCCCACATTCCTCCCTGCCTTGCCTCCCCACTGCTCTCCTCCTCTCGTTCTGCCCAATCAGGCCCCAGAGCTGCAGCCGCTTGCTCCCAAGAAGAAAAGAAACACAAGCCCTTCCAATCTCAACCACCCCAAATAACCTAAAAACAAAACAAAACAAAACAAAACAAAAAAACAAAGGTGAGGTGACACACACACTTAGTGTTAATTGTGAAGAAGCCGTGAGCCAAGAATTCATGTGAAGCCCCGTGGTTGTAAGACGCAGAGCTGGAACACACGTGCTGGTTTTTATTCCGAAAGTGAGTTCTCTTTCTCCCACTCATCTGCCTCTTCTTTCTATCTTTCTCTTGAGAGACTGAATATACAAAAGGACAGTGGCCAGATCATCCATGACAAGAGAACTCTAACCCACATCCTCTGTAGCAATTGGCCCCAACTAGCCAGGACTTGGTCAATAACTGCGAGCTTTCTTATTGATTTTGCCCTGGCTTCCAGCTCAGGACCAACCAGAGAAAGCCAAATATTTTCCCCAAACCATCTCAACTAGATGCTCACTTCTAGTCAGCCCAACTCCAGCTCCCCATGCCAACAGCCTTCAACCTGAGCACAACTGAAACCTTTCTACTATAGCACACACTGAATAAACAGCCCCTGTTCTCATCTGGTGGTCTTTGTTCATTTCCACACTTTCCACTCCTGCGAATCTGCTTCTTGCCCAAAACAGCCTCACTTCAGTTCTGGACTACCACATGAGCCTGGCAGAAATCTCGATGCTCAGTCCATTCAGCACTCACTCGTTGCCTCCTGAGTCTTCTTCAAATCCTGTGACCCTATCATTAAGTTAAATTTAAACCCACCAGTGACACTCCACAGCTCAGGAACAATGCATTACTTCCATTTCAGGGCTGGACTGGGATGTAGTTATATGTGCTTGTTCTCAAGGTAGACAGCTGGGTTCAAGTACAACTACAAGCATGTGCCTTACAAGTTCCAGGTCTCAGTTTCCTCACTTGTAATATGAGTACACTAATGCCTCCTTCATGAGATTGCTACAAGTTGTGAGAATTAATGAGATCATTTATTCCTTAAACCAACAGATAATTATTGATTGCCTGTTATGTCCCAAACACTGGATATACAGCAGTGGACAAAACAAGTCACTCCTCTACCTTTGGGGGTATTACATTCTACTTTGAGGAGACAGAAAACACAGACACACACAATGTATCAGGCGACTGATGGGAATGCAAAACGATACAGCCTCTTTGGAAAACACTTTGGCTGTTTCTTAAAAAAGTAAACATAACTTTATCATATGATCCTGCAATCTCACTCCTATGCATTTGCCCAAGACAAATGAAGCTTATTTATAATCACCAAACATTGGCAACAACTTAAACGTACTTTAACAGGTGAATGGATTAACAAACCATGATATATCTGTAAAATGGAATACTACTAAGCAGTGAAAAGGAGCAGATTGCTGCTACACTTCACGGCATGTTATGCTCAGTGAAAGAATCCTGACTTGGGGACTACATACGCATATGATTTCATTTATAGGACAACCTAAAGAAAGCAAAACCATAGGAACAGAAAATAGATCAGTGGTCACCAGGGGCCAGAGGTAAGGGGGGCTTGGCCATAAGGGACCACTAGGGAATTTTGGGAGGGTTGATGGAACTCTTTTCGGCGGTGGTAGTGGTTGCATGACTCAATGTATTTGTCGAAACTCATAGAACTTACACCGAAAGGGTGAATTTTACTCCATGTAAATTGTATCTCAAAAAATATATCAGTGCCAAGAACATAATATGTAAATGTTCAAAGGAAAATAAAGCAGGAAAAAGTGCTAGGAAACAGCAGGGAAGGAGTTGACGACGGGATTCAGGAAGGACACTGGAGTAGAGACCCAAGCGCTGTGCTGACATTTGAGGTGAAACCTCCAAGAGGCAGGGACAGCACGCCCAGATGGCCTGAGGCTGGCGGATGAAGGAGCTACCTTACCTGAAAGTACTGTGATGACCGCGATGTTTTATACACAGAAAGGAGGGGTATTATTACTCTCTTGCTTGGCCTTCTCTGGCCTCAGGGTCCATCTTTGTAAAGTGGCCTCAGAAGGTTGTGAGACCTCCTCTGGCCACACTATCTGAATTTGCACCCCTCTCCCACTTTTGTCTTTTCCTTAGCACTGATCACCGTATACGTGACTTATCTTACCTATTGCCTGTCTCTTCCCTTGACATGACAGCAGGGACTTTCACAGTTTGGGCACCGAAACAGTATTTGGCTCATAGGATCTGCCCAATAAATACATTTAGTCAACGAATAGGTATATCTTAGAGATCACAGCATCTCTAGCAATTAGCCAGGGGGCTGAGCTAGAGGAGGTGGGTGACATAGTTGCTCGGTGAATGAATGAAATCACATGCATGAGAGCACAGAGTTAGGGACGGAAAACAAAACCCGATTTCAGCTGAGGGAGAGTCCTAGTTCTTTCAGCGTCTGTGACAATAGAGTTCTTATTAAAACATGCTTTAGCGAATGGAAACAGGTCTTTTAATCTTGAACCTCTATTGTCGTCATTCATTAGGCACCTGTCCCCATGGCCATAAATGCCCTGCTCCCTACAGCAGGAGGAGTCGGTTTGGAGACACCCATGAATTGTCCATGAATCCCGGGGTCAGCTCTGCGGGATCCGCGTCCACTTGGCTGGAGGGCAGCGGCTCGCCCTCCTCTCCAAGATAATCCGTTTCTAGGTGAGGACAGACCGGCTGCAGCCCGCCCGGCTCCCGCATGTTTACTAGGCGCGTTTCCAGCCTGTTTCATATGGATTAGGCGGAGGCACGGGGTCCTCGCGTGTTTCTCGGTGCATTTCAGAACCTTGTGAAATTACATTATAGATTCATCGTATAAACAGGATACGGAGCACAGCCCTCGTCAGGCGGCCTCACAGTCAGACGGCGGCGATCGCGAGGCCAACTGACACGGAGGCTGGCTGCGTGCAAAACCTGTGCAATAAACTGGTCACATGTTTGTTTATTTAATCTCCAGCTTCTAAAAGCCAATTTGGTAGCGAAAATAACCTTTTTTTTTTTTTTTTTTTTGCACACTTCAGCTGGGAGGTAATAGGACGAGGGAGCTGACTGGCAGATGGCAATGCAGAAGGTGCCCCCTTTAACAGGGCTGTGGGTTGGGGCAAGGTGAATGACAGCTACTCGCCAGCCGTGTGGCCTTGAGCAAGGTACTAAACCCTTCTGAGCCTCAGTTTCCTTATTATAAACATGAGAAGATCTATAAATATCTGTGCTATGTTACAAGAAGTGAATTACACATAAATTACAGGCAAACTACACCCGTCTATGACCATACTACCCTGAACAAGCCGGATCCCATTTGATCTCAGAAGCTAAGCAGGGTCCAGCCTGGTTAGTACTTGGATGAAAGACTAGGAAGACCAGGTGCTGTAGGCATAAAAAATAAAAAAATAAGGGGTTGAAAACTGATAAGGTCCTTGCAATCTGTGAGGTCAACCAAGGGTTGCCTTGCCAAAAAAAATAAATAAATAAATAAATAAATAGATAGATAGATAAATAAATAAATAAATTTTAAAACAAGTTAAGGGTAAACTAAATGCATCCTGTGTGAGCACAGGGTCTGACAGTAGCAGGTGCTGAGCTAATGTTAGCTATTTCAGTGGACTTCACTTGTTCGTTTATTCATTCATCACTATTAGTTCCTAAATAAATATTGAGAACATACCACAGTCACCCCTATATACCTGAAAGAGCTTAACTTTCACAATTGAGAGTCCTGGGTTTGAGCTCTGGTTCTGCCACCTACTCGTTGTGGGACCTACAGATAGGAACCTCTCTGAACCTCAGTTTCCAAGTTTGTAAAATAAGGATTTCACCCCCATTGTGATTGTTATTGGAATTAAATGATACAGAGACTGCGAAGGTACTGACTGTAACAATGACAATGTGTGATAGATAATCAGTTAGTTGTTATTATAATGATAATAGCACACTCTTCTAAGCATTTAATGTGTTTAACTCATTTCTCCTTATTACAACCCTAAAAGGCAGCTATTGTTATTATTCTCATATTGCATATGAGGAAATTGGGGAACAGAGAGGTTAAGTAGCTTGTCTCTGGTCATCCAGTGGGTAAGAGGTGAAGCAGAAATGGAACCCAAACAGTCTGGCCCTAGAGTCCTGGCCTTGCACCGCACTCTCTGCTGCCCAATAGTTGTAATCATAATAGCGGGCAGTACTTACTCAGTGCCAACTCTGGGCCCAAAGCTGTTCCAGAAAGCCTACCGGCATTATCTGGAGTGCCCACAGATCTACACGTGCCAGCTTCTAATGGGTTTTTGATGGAAACAATAGAAATTCACTCTGCTTAACTTAAGCAGGAAAAGGAATTTAATGGGAAGATATTAGGGAACTCGTAAAGTTGACACGATGGCTGGAGAACCAAGCGCAAGAGCCAAGGGAGACAGATGCAGCCGGATCTCACTATCTCTGAAAGTCTGGCTCAGCTCAGGTCCTGGGCCAGGCTCTTAGCGCTGTGTGCATTTGGGATCGGGCAGAGAGGGGATTGGCTCCCTTTGGCTTCCAGGATGGGAAGACGGCCTTCATCTCTTTCTTAACTTGGAAACTCCCTGATAGACAGGGGATTTGGATATTCTATAGCCTCAAATGACAAGTGACGGAAGGTATTATTCCATTTAGCAGACGTGGATGCTAAAGGCCTTGCCCCAAGTGCTGAGGCTGAGACGGGAGCTCATGCCTGGCTGAGTCCCTGTGCCCCTCCCAGACCCAGGCTGCCTTTCTGAGGACACAGATGGATGTGACATAATTCTCCCCGATGATTCTCAATTTCAACCTTTAAAATACAACGATGTCTCAAAAATGTTTATACCCTTGGATCTCGGTTTTCTACCATGAGCTTTTTGTTCTGTGGAAATAATAAGAATTATGATTCAGATTTATATAAGATGTTCATGACGACTTTGTTTATTCTATGGAGATAGTGGATACTACTTAAATATCCAATATCAGGAGATCTTAGAGAAAGGTACATATGTATGACGGCATAATATGTATTCATTAAAGCTAATAGTCTCAAAAAATTTATGATGACTTAAAATCAGTAAGTAAAGGTAAAACAAAACAAAATACAATTGATTATAGAATACCATTTAAATTTTGGAAAAAAAAAAATCCTTGTTTGCATTGAAAAAACTGGAAAGAAATATGCTAAACTTTTAGTAGTGCTTATTTTTGATTGGAGGGATTATAATAATATTTAGTTTCTGTATCTCTTTTTTCTATACGAATTTTCTACAACAAACACGTATTTCTGTTACAAACAGAAAAAGAGTCAACAAAAACCAAGTTAGAACATCCAAGATGGCAGGACTTTGTGATGAAAAAGGCACCAGTACACTCCACTGGTGTGTTGCAAATTGGTACAGCTCCTTTGGGGGGGAAAATCACAGTAATAGGTAAATGTTCTAATGAGGTTTATGTCCTCTGATTCCAAATACTGACTTCTGGGAATTTCTTTTTTATTCCGAGGATATAATTCATTAGATGCCAAGAGCTATGTGCAATGAAGGTGCTCATTATAGCGTTATCTATAATAAGAAACACTGTATAAAAGTAAATGTCGGACAATAGGTGAACAGTTTTGTAAATTATGATGTGTCAACGTGAAGGGGTATTATGGCGCCATTAAAATGATAATTATGAGGACTGTAGCAACATGGAATACATTTATAATAGGATGCAAATACAAAATGCAGAATATCAAGTCTGCAACAATATAACATGTGTCAATGCCCTGAGCCTGGAGTAGATGCTCAAACCGTGAAAAGGAAAATAATTATTGTGGTGGGTGAATGGGATTCAGTGAGATCATTACTAGTTTGTTTCATTAAAGCTTTATTTAAATATTATTGATACTTCATCTTCTTGCTGAAACTTGCATTTTGCTGAGCAAAGCTCTTTTTGACATTGGTTTAAAGCAGACAGGCAGAGTGTTAGGTGGCCTCTACAAAATTAAAATAAAAGTAAGGGGCTACGGAGGAGCCTGGGTGTGGTGTGGATGGAGGTCTGTGACCCTTTGCCTGCCCTGGGATTCAGCTTTACTTCTGGAACATGGGAGGAGGGTGAGACTTAGTCTTCAGGCATCTCCTAGCTCTGATATTTTAAAAACCTGTGATATTTATTGAGCCTTACTGCCAGATGCTTTGTTATGTACTTTGCTGACGAGCACTCTTTGGGGTTGGTCTTAGAGCTGGCATCATTTTAAGGACATGAAAACTCAAGTCCAGAGCAATGAAATGGTTTCTGCAAGGCTAACAGCCAAGTTAAGTGGTGAAGCAAAGGATCCCCATTTTTCACCCCACCAACCATTTTATTTTCCTGACCTGACATCACTTTAGCCTGTGAGGCCCATTTTGCCCTGGACCTCACTCATTCCCTTCTCTTCTCTACCTCTCCAGAGATTTTGGATGCAGCTGAATTGTCATAGTTGCCCTTTGACCTCACAGAACCTACAGGTTCCCTAATCAGTAGGAGAATATTTATTCTCTGGAGATGGAGATGGAGAAAGTATAGGAAATTTGCCTTTGTGTTATAAGGCTTTAAAACTTGGATTAGGAAATCACTGTTTCCTTATTTCTTTATGAGGAGCATCTTTTTCCTAAAAGTGGGAGAGTCTGGGAAATCATCTCTGCTGAAACAAGGATACAGTCAGTTTATGGCTAATGTTTGTTTGTTAGTTGTAGTAACTGCTAACGCTATTTGTACTGATTCATTAATTAAACAACCACACATTTCCTAAGGATCCACCCTGTGCTACAGATGAGAGAGACAAGGTCTTCGCCTTCAAGGATCTCACTGATAAGTGCCCTAGTGCATATGTGGGCTGGGGAAGAGGAAGGAAGATATTCAGACCAGGTGAGAAGCAAGGAAGATTTGACGCAGAGAAATCCAAACGCATGATGTTCATCATTTCCCAGCATGCCTCAAATTGTCTGTACGGTTCATGGAGTGAAATAGTAAATTTTTAAAGAAAAAAGAAGAGAGAAAGTTGGAATGGGAGTTAAGGGAATGTGCCGAAGCACATTTGCCACAGCCATTAGAGCTCTGTAGACGATGCTACAGATGGTTACGAGCTTTTCTGAATAATCACCTGCATGGAGAGGAGGTGCCCAGTGGCAGAGACCCGGATTGGGGGGACTGGTTCTGGCTCCGGTGCTGCCTTCTACTATGTGACCTTGGGCAGGTCACAGAAGCCAAAGCCCTTAAAGGGTACTCTGTTCAGCTCCTATCCCATTCTGAGCCTGGAAATCCCTTTATCGCATTTGATGAGAAAGACAACGAAAGGACAGCCACTCATCCTGCACTCAAGCATTGTGACAGTGCCGTGAGGACAGTGTTATTACCACATCTCAGGATCTTATTCAAGTGCCCAGTGGAAGAGAGCGAGTGAGTACTGTTTACCCTGAAGTGGGTCCTGGGTCCACCTAAAAGTTCTGTAGCATCAACAAAAGGAGAGGAGGGGGCCAGGGAGAGCGAGATTTCTGGGCTTCCTCCCACAACAAAAAGGGCCCTGGGCCAGGTTGCCAGCAGAAGGGACGACTGTGCCCACATGTGCGACCGCTAGTGCATGGTGGCCCTCCTGTCGATAAGCAGGGCCCGGCCCAGTCCTGGCACTGGAAGGGAGGACCGTGGTGGCTGTGGTCAGTGTCAGGATGGAGACGTTTCGAGGCCTCCCCTAGAACTCATCCTTCTGGGGAATGCGGGGATAATAATGTCTCTTTTAACTGTGGCAATGAGGCCCAGGTGAGCAGATGTATAGGAAGAATCTCCGTAAACTGGGAAGCGATGCATCTGGGAGCAGGGCGGTGAGGAGTCTCGCAGCCAAGGCTGCATCTTAGGACGTGTGCCCCAAGCGTATTTCCCAACATGGAAAGATGGCTTCCAGGTCTTGCCTGCTCCTCTGCCACTTGTCAGAGAGACAGGAGGAGCCCTGCTGAGTGTGCTAGTCCTCACCCATGCCAGCTGCATCCTGCCTCGGGGCGGTGCATCTGACATGCCCTCTGCCTGGACTGCTTTTCTTCCTGGTACGTCCTTCCCTCTCTGCTCCGTCATTTGGTTCACGTCCTTTCTCCAATGTCACTTCCTCCGAGGGGCCTTTCCCTCTAGACTGTAGAAGAGGCTGTGGTGTTCCGCCCAGGTCCTGCAGTGCTCATGGTCACAGCTGCCCCCTTCCTCTAGTGAGCTGCTGCTGATTGATAGAAGCCACCGGGGGCTCTAGATTATGCCCCACAGCCCATCCCCTTCCCTCCACCCCCATTAGGTCATTATCAGGTCAAAGCTGAACTTCAGCTGAATCCACATCCTTGATCCTTTCTCAGCACCTGAGTCCCAGCCTCTGCTTCCCGGGAACTAAGCGAAGATGCAGCTCCTGTCGGGACACACCTGCCGTCACTCTGGAGCCCTCGCCCTGCTTTGCTTTCGCTTCACGACACTATTTGGACAGACGTCACGTGCCGCACTCGTCTGTTTGTCGTCTGTCCCTCCCACGTGCAAGGGGAGTTCCACGAGAGCAGGCTTTTGTCAGCTGTGTCCACTGCTCTGTTCCCCAGGGCCTAGCCCAGAGCTGGGCTCATTGTAAAACCCAGAGATCTCACTGGTGGAAGAAATGGCTCTCTGGTGGGAGTGTGGGAACTCCAGTGTTCCGAGGAGGATCGGTCCAGTGGATCCAGAGGGTAGGTCTATACTCAAAGAAATTCTGAGAGAAACCCACCCGCTGTCAGGATGAGGTCGACTAAGGTGAGAGTTAATATGACTTTCCTTAGGGATATTTTTTTGTGCTTAAAATGTGAAAGAAAGAGGCAAAAGAACTCAGAGACATTTAGTGTTGGCCATTCCTAGGGGCATGATTCTGCGGTTTGAAAGAGCTCTGGCCTCGGGGCAGAAAACTATTCCTTTATTCAGTAACATTTCCTGGTTGCCTGCTCTGTGCCAGGTCCTGGGGACAGATGCCTGAGATGTGGTCTCTGCCTTCAAGAAGCTGCCAGAGATCTGGGTTTAAATCGTGCTTGGGTTTGTCCCTAATTGGCCACCTGACCTCAGACAAGGCCTTCCCTTCTCGGAGCTCCATCTTCCCATTTCTAAAGCGAAGCGAGGGCATTGGGCTGGCTGATCAACAAAGCGCTCGGCCAGCTCCTAGTCTCGAGGACCGAGTCTTCCTTTCAGACAGACTGTCTGATTTTCATGGCCATCAATATTTCTCTAATCATCACCTCCCTTCATTTTCTCTGGGGACTGAAATGAAAACTAACTGGTTTTTCCAGATGTAATTCAACATTGTCACAGTCAATAAATTTGGATCAAAGCCGGGTGGGGAAGAGGGGCGGGGCTCCCCACCACGCATCCTCTGAGGGTGAGCCCAGCGAGTGTCCGATGATGTCCCATCACCCACCACCGTTCCTCAGACTCAAGTCCCCCACTCTGCAAATGCCTGAAACCAGCACCTGTCCGCATCCTGCCTCTTATTCCCGGCGTGTGCTAATGAATGCATCGATTTTCCTATTCTGTTCCACGACAGCTATTTCAGACATAAATGCCTCCTGTTTGTGCTTATTAAATCTGCTTCATGTTGGACAGCTGGGGGTGGGGGTGGTGGGTGGGAAGACTTATCCGAGGAGAGCCAAGTCGGGGGGCAGTCTGGGACAGATCCCAACTCAGTTTCCAACGGGCTACGGGACTTTGGACAAGCCGCTGCTCTCAGGGCCTCAGTTTCCCCATCTGATACGAAAGTGTTTGGGTGGATTTGAGGTTTAAAAAAGGTTTTTTTAAAAGCAACAGAATGCTTTGGTTAGAAAAAAAAATGTTACATGTAAGACAATGTGTAAAACAGATGACAAGAAGTAACTCTGCCTGGAATAGAGGTGGGGAGGGAGTCGTCCCCAGTCAGCCTCCTCCTTGCTCCCTGTGGACACCTGGGCACCCTTAGGGAACCCTAACTCTCTGAGCAGCATAGTTTGAAGACCATCAGTCTTGATGGACGTAACCAGTATTATAGGATCCTCAGTAACCGATGAGGGGGAGGGGCCGGGGAAGTGACAGAAGGAAGGAAGGGACTGACGTGGCCAAACATGTAACTCACCTGCTCCCAAGGAGGTGGCCCATCTGACAGCTATTCACTGAGCACTAATTTCCTAAGGTCCAAATATCTCTGCCTTTTCCCCTAAATCCTCCCCTCCAGCCAAATCACACAAGACAGAGGCGACCTGGCTGGATTCTTGGGCCGGACAGATTTAGGTTTGAGTCCCAGCTCAGACACTTTCTAGCTGTGTGAGCATGGACAAGTCACTTCATTTCTCTGAGCCTCAGTCTCCTCATCAGTAAAATGGAGATGATAACGCCGAGCTAATTATAATTTCCCATATGCGCCTTGTAGTTCTTTGATTTGATGCAATCCCATGCATTGAAATCCTTAGAAACAATAACAGAATGCCAAACTTTTGTTGACCACTTACTACACGCCAGCCCCAGTGCTTAATTTTAATGCTTATATCTAGTCTTCATGATCACTGAGAAAGAGAGGGGTCAGTATATTTACCTTCCAGGTGAGCCTCAGAGAAGAGAAGCTAAAAACAGCTTCTGGATTTGACCCCAGGTTTGTTTGGCTTCAAAGACTATGTTCTTGCTTCTATACAAGTATCTGAAACTCTTTCAGCTACCCTTTTCTGCTCTGGCTGGGGAGCGCTGGAACACGTTTTTGTTCTTTGTGAAAACAGAGATCCTTGGCCTAGAAAAGAACTTTGAAAGTCATTCTATCTTCTATTTATCTATCATCTATCTATCTAATCTATCTCTGTCTGTCTGTCTGTCTGTCT
>CM053509.1:152231494-152247890 GCA_028627145.1 Eidolon dupreanum | reverse complement strand
GAATGTGAGTTGGTCTAGAAGGCTCCAGAGACGGAGGCAGAGCCTTAGTCTCACACTGTATACAATTAGTTTATAAAATGCTGTCACACACTTTGTTTAATCAATCTACAGCATGACCTTGCCAGTTCGGCAGTATAATCCCATTCTATAGATGAGGAAACTGAGGCTCCCAGAGGCAGTGGACTTCTTCAAGTTTAAAGAGCTTAGTAATGGGCTAACCTGAGACCTGACTCAAAGATATCTAACTCTAAATTCTTTCAAATGAAACAACTATTTATTAAAAAAAATTTTTTCTGAGTGCCTGATATGTGCCAGGTAATGTTTTAGGCACTAGGAGATAGTGTCGTTGCTGTCAGTATATTCACACAGGAGTATTTTAAACAAATAACTCCATCCTTGCCATCTGATCCCAAATGTGCTCCACTGTCCACCAATTTCTAGAAACCTCTTCTAGGAAACAGAATTTACATACTGTTCTTTGTCTTAGCTGTATTTCTACCCCGACAGTGACCACGTCTTTCTGGTCTTAAATTTGACTGAGTTATTTCTCTAAGTTTCAATTTCTTTGTCTAAGAGACAGCATGGTATGTTATTGGGCTTGGACATGAGTCTAATGTGGTGTGAATGAGGAGGGTTTGACGGCTATATCATGTAGGGCTTGTAAGCCCCGTTGGGAACTGGGGCTTCATCTTAGATACTGGGCAGCCATGGTCACAGCTCCGCTCTGTGAGGACCACTGGGTGTTGTGGAGGGTGAACTTGGGAAGGAAGAGGGACAAGACAGAGGCGGGGAGGCTATAGGGATGCTGTCTCAATAATTCAAGGGTGCGATGAGGAGCCTAGACCGGGCATTCAAGGCTGAGGTAGAGAGGAGAGAAGACTCAGACTATTCTCAACTTCGACTCTATGGGACTCACTGACACATTTGATGGGAGGAGAGGGACAATCTGGAGAGACTGGCTGCTGTCGGGGGTTTGAGGAGGCTCAAGCAATAGCACCTTTCCTCCTGCCCAAGTTTTGAACCAACTGGGAAATAAAGCAAAAAATGAGCAATGTAGAAACAAAAATATCACATTTATTATTGTTAAAGCCGATGCTAGAGAATGTGTCTTGCGTCTCAGACAAGTGTGATTCTTAATATGGCACCTTAGAATCAGGTAGCCCTCTCTGCCTTACAGAGATGGATGTGGCACCTTATTCCTAGAGGCAGCCTGCTTCTAAGAAAAGAAGAAAGAACAGTTTGGGTACATGTACGCTTTGTACCCCAAGGGAGAAGTGAATGATGACTAGATAGCAGCTGGAAAGATCACACACACCACCAGGCTTTCTTCTCATGGCAGCAAACATCAGGAGTGGGAAAAGCTTGGGTTTCTGATTTTGTGCCACTTATTTAGGTGGTAAACACAAAATGAGAGGGAGTCTTTGGGTCTGTGAGACTCTTGTATGTCACCTAATGGAGATGGCTGTTGGGTGGCTGGATGTGCAGAGTCCAAGGCTGAGGAGAGATTGATGTAGACGCTGTGGACAGACAATAGTGGCTGGAGTCATGCTATAAATGAAGGTATCCAAGGTGAGAAATGACACTCTTGAAAAAGAAGAGAAGGCAGAAGGCAGAATGGAAGGAAACAAGAACGAGCAAGGGAAAAGCAGCTCGTGAATGAGATGGAGATGGAGAAAATATAGACAGGAAGAGAAGGAATACAGGAGGGCACGGGAACAACAAAGGCGCAGGAAAGAGAGTTTGAAGAAAGAGACAGAGGAGATCAGGAACCTCAGCTCCAGAATGATTTTAACTGGAATTCTATTTCTATCATTCTTGGCTGTGAGATCTTGAGTTTGGTGCTTAATAAATAGTAACCATGATGATGATGATGGTGATGATATGATGAAGATCTATGGGACAGTTTGCAAGTGTTGCAAAAAAATAGAAAGATCAAGTTGGATGAGGTCCAAAAGAGTAGATGAAAATAGTTTACCCCCATAAAATCCATTTTGGGGAAGAAGTTAAACACTCAAAAGATTAGATTTCCTTCCCATGACTTGACTTTATATTTTCCGAACACACTTGTTCTAATAAGAAGTTTTTTAAAAAAACACGCAAAAAACACAAAACTAATATTACAGACATGGAGGCGGATGCATGTACAAGGAAGTTATTAAAACTGCCTTGATTTTAATAAATTTACCACCAGGTAGCAATCTCTCAATGTCGCCTCTTTTCAATTTGCATGTGTAACTGGCATCTCGTTAAAACATCATTAAGAAATTGCAAACCAAGAAGATATAAACAGAAGCAGAGAAGAACTGGGGGGTGGGCTGGGAGTGGGGGGAGGCTGCGAAAGAGGCTGTGGGTAGCAGGAGAGAGGGCTCCTTGCAAAAAACACAGCAAGAAACTGAACTTGGTTATCCAAAACCAGCCTAATTAACACATGAAGGGAATCAGAGTTTACGTAGATACTGTTTACAAACTGGCAATTACGAGGTTGCTGTAAAAGCTTCATTTTCCTGGGATGATTGAAAATTGCAACAAAACCTACTGTCATTTTTCTTCAGTTGGACCATCATGTATGTGTGCGGGAGAGCTTTTTCTTCAAAGGATCAAGAGCTTTTTCTTCAAAAGGACAAGCCCTGTGGTAGCTGGGGCTTGGATTCTGGTTCTTCTTCGGTGACCAGATTAACTTTTTATTTCTTATTTTTTGGTGTGTGTATAAGCTTTTTTTTTTTTTTTTTTTTACTATTATAAAAGGAATATATAACCACTGTTGAAAAAAGAACTGTATGAAAATACATAGGGCCAAACTAATCTTAATAAGTGCGGTGGTTTAATAAGAAGGTCTCAAGCTTTGGAGCTGGGCAGGTGTGGGTCTGACTGCTGTCGCGTGCGGTTCTGCTGCTTACCTGCTGTGCGACGTGGGAGTCGGTTTCCTCATCTGTACAACGGGGAATGTATTTTTGGGAGAGTGAAATGAGATGGTGTCGACGACGTGCTGGGACATGGTATCTAGTACAGACAATAGTGCTCCATGGATGGTAGTTAGTAGTTTAACCCATTTCCTTCCTTTCCTTCCTTCTAAAAATCAGTCCTTGAAATTCTTTACTGGCTTTATGAACACCAATAAACACTGACAAACATTAGCAAACAAGGCCTATGCATGTGCATATTTTACTCGTTCTGATAGACTAACTCTGTTAAAAAAAAACAACAACAACAACTAACATTTCAGTTGCTTAACACTAATCAAACCTTATTTCCTATATGTGCCACAGTCTTACATGATAGGGGGTGGATGGAGGGGGGGGGGGTCACTTTGTTCCAAGTAGTCATTCAAGGACCCAGGTTCTTTCCATTTTGTGGCTCTTTAGGTCCATGGAGTTCTCTCCATTCACCCAGAGAAATGGGTAATGGTGAAGACACACCCACTCTTTACTATCTGGTGATGTACACATCACTTCTGTTCACATTCTATTGGTGAGAAATAGTCACATAACCCCATCAAGGTGCAAAGGAAGCTGGGAGTGGATTTGTCAGTGAGCCCTGGGAAAGGGGAGAACATGCAGGTAGGTGGGTTCTCCCAGTCTCTGCTCCATAGGTAGCTGCAACATGCAGCTTCCAGTCAAACGATCTGGAAAGAACTCTGATTGACTTGTCATGAGTTATGTATGTACCCTCCTTGAGAAGAGTTTCCATGTAAGGAATGACATTCTCCAACCCCAACCTCATGACTCAAGTTAGAAAAAAATTCCTGGAAGAAGAGAAAACAGTGCTGAGCAGACCAACACAGAAGCTGACCAGTACAACGGAGATGTCCAGCACCCAGATGGGCTGATGGCTAAAGACATGATCCTTATCCCCTACATGCCCACACTGACCGAGCCACTGGAGGGTGATTCTAGTTTGAGTATAATCAAGGGCTGGATGATAGAAATTATCTTCTAAATGCAAACTGAAATGCAAAAGGAATTGTTTGTATCGGCCATCCCTGTGTGACCTTGGGTAAGACAATCAGCTGGACAATTTGAGTCTCCTTCATTGTTAAAATGGGGGCTAATTCTACATACATCCTAGCATTGCTGCAAGGCTTAAGGGAAATAATATGTGTGAAAAATTCAAAAGGAATAAATTTGGTAATTGTCATGCTCGACAAAGACTTCGTGGAAGAAGTAAGATGTCTGGAGGTTGGGTAGACCAAGGGTACAGGCTGGGTATGAGAAGAAGAGGGGAAGGGAGGGCAACCAAGGCCAGAATGGTGGGGGCAACGGTGTGGAGGTGGAGTTGGGTGTAGCCTGTGGAGAAGTTTCTTTATGGGCCCCAGCCCACAATGCCAAAACTTCCCATCTCTTTTGGTTTCCCAAGTCCTTCTGAAGACAAGAATTTGGAATCCACACCAGATGATTCTGCTTATGTGTCAAAATTCTCCGTCTTTTCATGAGCAACTGGCAGGGCCAGTTTATAAGATCTATAGAGCAGAGGACCGTGCTGCTGCCCGCTTGGAGATCCAGTGTAAATTTGACTTACTGAGTCTCCCCCGCTCAACTGCGCACACAAAACGCAGATGCCTGTACCTTGTGGGCTGTTTTATCCTTCATATACAATAACCTTCAGACACGAGTTCATAATTCTACTGAGCACTGGGGGCACCATCTCCTGAACTTGGACCTGGAAGTATGAAAGCTAATTGGGGCCAAATGACTCTATCGTATGTATCCAGCTGACAGGAGAGGAGGGTTGTACATGGCTCTCACTGTCTGAACATTGTCGCACTGCTTCTGACGGTTGTCTGTTTTCCTTTTGCACTGCTACCTTGGGAGGACAGATAGCACCCTCGTCGACATAGGGGCTGGCGAGGCTCAGAGCACTGAGCCGGCTTGTTTTAAATCATACAAATATATTTGCAGATTTTTATGGAGTGACTTCTATGTGTCAGGCATGCACTTATATATATGTTGCTTCTAACCCTTAAAAAGTGCTGCATGGGAAGAGTTTGCTTTCCCATTTTATTGGTAAGGAAACCGAGACTCGGAGAGGAAGAGAATTGCTCAAGGTCACACAGTGAAATAAAAGACAACTGGGATTTGAGATCAGATCTTTTCCATCATGACTAACAAACACCGGAGACAGCAGTTACTCTGGTTATTATTAAGACTAGCAGCTAACATTTATTCTGCACTTGCTCCGAGCCAGGCATGGTGTTGAGTGCTGTTATGCACCAGACCTCATTTAATTCTCACAACTATTTCAGGAGGAAGGAGCTAGTGCTCTGATGTGCATTTCACAGATGTGGAACCTGAGACTTGATCACTTGAGTTAAATAACTTGCTCAAAGTTCCCCACAGGAAAGTGGGGAGTTCAGGCTTTGAACCCAGGTATGCCAAGTCTAGCTTTTTCTGGTGTGACCACTGCATTAAACTTGCCTTGGTAATGGTAATCGTTACATTGGTGTAATTTCATATATACTTTGTAGCACGTTTATTTGTTCTATACATAGGGGTCTACTATTTAGTGAGCATCTACCCTTTTCTAAAAGTTCCCTCAGCTAAGTGTCACAGGGGCTCTGTGAAGCAGCCACACCTGCTCTACCCATTCCACAGATGGGAAAACCACAGCTCAGAGAAACAGAGTGGTTTGGCCACAGATACATCTACCATCAGGAGTGTTCTCTCCCGTGTGCATTGCTCCCCTGTGTTTTCGCCCGTGTCCCTACCTTGTTTCAGTTGTTTCAGCATCGGAACTGCCTGTTCTTACCAGTGTTGCTTGAACCAACAAATAGATAAATGTTTCCACCCAAGCATTGTAGCGAAATCCAAGCTTCTTGGTTATAGGGACTAAATATCTTTTTAAAAACCGTATTCGCCCAGATTAAAGGACCAGTGAAATCAACCGGCAACAGATTATTTTTTAAATCCTGGCCTTTATTGTGCACCTACTGTGTGCCCGACACCGGCTTAAGAACTGAGTGTGTTTTAATCTGCCAACAACACCCCGAGGTAGATATTGTTATTCCTGGGCTTGGAAAGAGGGTGGTATTTCGCTCAGGGTCGCCCAGCCAGTGAGGGGCAGCACTGTGATGAGAACCTTGGTTTTCTGATCTGTTTCCTCTGCACCACTGCCCTCGGGGTGGGGAAAAGCTTAGGAAAAGAAAGAGAGAAGTGCCAGGGTGAAAGTGTGCTGGCTGCCTTACAACTTAGAGAAAATAATCAGAGGTAAACTTTATTCGACTCCAAATACTTCCTTATTTTTTTCTTTCTCTTTAATGTACTTAGAATTAGAGACAGGCTTGATAGACACCAGCAGGGTCTGCTAAAAGCCTGCACAAATGACAGGGGAAGATTACACAGCTGGAAAAAATTGCTTCAGTGTTTTCTTGTGACCAAAAAAAAAAAAAAAAGCAAAACTCGAAACAATAAGGCGGAGATAAAGATGGCTTCCCAGCAGTCAGAGTTGTCCAACAATAAGCCAGGTTCCTGAAGATGTGGTAGGATCCCAGTTTCTGAAGGTAGACAAGGCTGCTTACCTGGGACCAGGGAGGCGTAACTCAAACCCCTAGACTAGATCACCTCCGTGAGATTGAGTCCAACCTTGTCTGATCTTTTAATCTGGAGGCTTACAATAAACATGTCCACTTACTGGGCACATTTTAGGTGCTGTGCACTTTTCTCATTCAACTCAAGTATTAGCTGGGCTTATTATCGTGTTTCTTAAGAAGTGGATGAGATAAGATCAAGTTGGATTCTCGTTGCATGATTTGTGGAAAGTCCAAAGCTCTCCCTATGGTTTCTGTGTACGTCTGGGGCAATGTGTGCGTGCATGCGCGCGCGCATCTGTGTGTATGTGTGAGCGTGTGTGTGTGTGCGGGGGGGGGTATGGTAGGGGCTCATGTTTTCAAGGGCATCTTTATTTCTGGGTTTTTCTTTACACCAAATCAGTTTCCCTTCTGAATAGTCTTTCTTCTGTACATATTTATGCTCCGAGACATAGAACTCAGACACATTACGTCACTTCCACAAGCCATGGGGTAGACTATATGAAGGTTTGCAGCTATAGAGATGGTTCATGCTATGGCAATGCAGGCAGCAAGGGTATGTTAGCATTTCCCATTCTTAAAAGCTCTTGACTGTCCCCCACACGGTACTTCCCATGAGTCGTTCAACCTCATGTAGTGTCTACTCTTCTCACCAGCTCTCTGGCTCTTCCTGTCTTCCCTTGCCTGTCAAACAATCAGCCAAACCACCACCCAATCCACATACTAACCAGTCAGCCAGCCAACCAACCAATCAACTAGTTAACCAGACAGCCAAACAATCAAATGCTTATCATTAAAAACAAAAAGAACCATCACATGACATGCCAGGTCAAACTCTAAAATAAACAGAAAGGAAGGAATTCAGGAAGTCAGGAAAACAAGAAGGAAGGAAGGGGAAAAAAAAAAAAAGGAAGGAAGGGAGATAAAACAGAGGAAAAGCAGCCTCTCCTTTACTAACAGAGCAATTCCATGCTTCCTTGGCTCTGAACTTCAGACCTACTTTCTGGTCTCATCATACCCAAATAGTTCATCAAGGTGGTTTCCAAAATTTGCATTCACATTCACTGAGACCTCACTGCCTATGTCCTAGGCACCACCAGGCACGTACGTTAGTCTTTTCAAACCTGTACCACCTCCTTTAATCCTTATTTTTCACATGGGGAAAGTGAAGCTGAGAGAGAGGAAGTCATTCGTCTAAGGTTGCTTGACTGGTGAGGAGCAAAACCAGGAATGAGAGTGGGGAAGTATACCCCCACTTACATAAAAAAAAAAAAAATATGTGTGTGTGTTTGAAGCCACTTTAAAATGGAGTCAGAGCCCAGAGCTGCCATCCCAAAGGAATTGCCTTGCATGTCTTATGCCTCAAACCTCTGGAATGCTAGCACAGAGAAAAAGAACCTTTGGAGGGGGATCTAAAGCCACATCGTGTCCCAAAGACCTGTTTGCAAAGATAACAACAAAGCAGACATTGAGACCACTGGGCTGCTGACTATCAGACTGAAAATGAAGAATACTGTTTAGCATTAGCATCGCTACATTACCTTATTGGCACTGATAGAAATAACTTCCCTCTATCGATGTAATTGTTCCTCTTCCCTTTCTCATAAATACCCCTCGCCCTGGCCTCCTAGCCAGAACACTATTTGGATTTCTGCCTGAATCAGTGATTCCTGAATAGCTTTCTTTTTTTTTTAATTCTCAAATAAATACTTGTTGCCTCTTTAGCCTATTATTTTTAAGTTAACACTCATAAATCAGAAAGATCAGAGTGCCTTTGACCCCCTGAAATCTGGTGCCAACTTTTAAGAGGCATTTTTTAAAAAGTCCACCAAGCAAACGTTGTCTTGTTTTCTCCTTTGAGCGACCCTGGAAAGAGGTATTTTCATCTCCATGTGATAGTCCCACAAAACCAGGACTTAGAGAGGTGGTTTGCCCAGTGTCCCAGCTCCTAGGATGTGCTGTAACCGGGATTTGAATCGAGAGCTCTCTGCTTCAAAACTCCTGCCGCGAACCGCCCTGTGCTGTGTGTGCTTCTGGAAACAGAGATTAATGAGATACAGGGATGCAGAGGAGTTGGCACCGATGGGGCAATTGGCCGTGGAAGCGACTATCTACAATAACAAATGATAGAACAGGACTTGGCACACGAATGTCACAGACGAGGCACAGACAGCTCTGCTGCCCACAGGAAGCCTCACAGAGGAAGTGACCCTGGAGCAGGGTTCATAAGAGTGACTAGGAATTCGCCACATGGACACCTGTGAGGAGGGAAAGGCCGTTCCAGGCAGAGTGGCTCTCCCAGAGAATGACACAGCCTCATGAAATGCCATATTTGTGCTGGAAGCTACGAGCAGGTTGGAAGGGCTGGCTGCCCAGTAGGAGAGGGGAGTGGAGGCCGAAGAGGCAGCAGGGACCAGCTCATGAAAGGCCTTGAATACCAGGACAAGGATTTAAACTTGTCCCTGTGGTGATGGGGAGCTGTGGGAGGTCTATAAGCAGGGGACTGATCTGTCTGTTTTAAGTAGGGTGCCGGGGGTGCCGTGAGCACCACACACACACACGGGCACGCGCTTGGAGCCTTGCCTCTCTCTGCCACATTCATCTTTTCAGGACCGGGCACTGGAAGTTTTAATGAACTCATTACTCATTCCACTGTCAGGTGAGTCCAATTGCGGTGGGAGGGCGGGCGGAGGGCTCCTCCTGCTGAGGCCGAGCTGCTGCCATCTCATCAGCAGCCGTTCTAGCTCCGTCCCTGGCAGAAGCTCCCCCAACCTGTTCCTCCGTGGCCTGTGGCCTTCCCCTCCTGCCTCCTCCTTCCAATCCCATGCTTTGCTGCCTCCTGAACTCACCAACATCCATTTCAATTGGAGTGATTGGATTCATGTCTTTCTGGTACTTGCCGCCATCTGTCGGTCCCTACACCTTGTCTTGGTTGGTGCCTCTGCATCTCTATCTTACAGCTGGGGAGTGGGAAGTTCTGCTTGTGCCCTGGATGGGCAGGCTGTCTGTCTCTCCTCCTGGCACCCCTACCCTCAGCCTGGGCCTGCCCATCCCTCCTCCCTTCCTTCCCCTCCCCTGCCCTTCTCCACCTGGGACTTTCTATGTGAATTGCTCTTCCTTTTCTTACCTTGAACTCCTTGTCTGAATGTCTGTCTGTTTTTCAGCCTCTTCTCATCTTAATCCCTCTGATTGTTCATTCCCATCCCCACTCTTTTCCTCTCTACCTTTTCCCAGGAATTCTCTAGAAATAGATCACTCCAAAGTTTAATCAAGAAGGGCAAAAGGTTTTGCAAATCTCCAACCATTCAGATTGGACCCAGGTAATTCATAGAAGGTGCTTCAGGGCGCAAGGGGACCCGTCTGGTGGAAGCGGTGACAAAGCCACTGGAGACATGAACGTGGGGCACCTGGGCACCTCCTTCTTGTCCTTTAATCCTGAGCCAAATGGCCCTTTCACAGGCAGGAGCTGTAAAGCCAACTTCATGTCCTAAGCCAGCCAGAGGGCAGGGAAAACCCTTCATATCATGGAATCAGGGACTTTCATGGGTTAAAAGACACTTTTAGATTCAACTGTTACATTATTTTCCCCAGATGAGGAGAATGAGGCTCAAAAAAGTCAAAGGTTTGGTGATTGGCCTAAGGTCACTCAAGGAAAGTCAGACTAGACCCCAGGCCTGGTGACCTGTAGAAGAGTGCTCTTTCTTAAACCCAAAGAGGCCCATGGCATGGAAAGTTCCAGCCCAAGGCTTCAATGCACATGGTGTAGGCAGCATCTTCTGTGCCCTTGTGTAGGCCAAATTGCATTCATGCCTCTATGGCAACACTGAGGGACCAAAAAATAACCTCTCGTCCTTCAGTATTTCTGGTAGAGATGCCCAGTTGTTGGTCAGAATGCGTGCTTTCCTTCCTTAGTGTAGGGCTGTTTCTGGAACATGGCTGCCCAACCACGGACTACATTTCCCAGCTCTCCTTGCATCTGGGTGGAAACACGTGGTTAGTTCTTGCCATTGGATTGTGAGTGGAAGCAATACATGTGACTTCTGGATAAAGGTGTTTAAGAAGAGGATGTGACTTCTCCACACACTTGCTTTCCTCTTTCATGAGCCAGATGCAGAAGATCCAGAGGCCTAGGGGGTGTCAGAGCCACAGATGAAAGGAGCCTAGGTCAGTGAATCTGAGAGATACCAGTCAACCAAGAACAGCTGCATTGGAGTGTTACATTAGTGAGAAAGGGCTTATTTGTTACAGCAGTTAGCATTACCTTAAAAAATGCATACGTTGTTTATATATGCACGCATCGAATCTGCTTGTTAAAGTATTGTCATTGTCAGTCCTATTTCATTGGTGAAAAATCCTGCCCTGGAATTTCCTAAATTGCCAAAGAATTGTGCTCTCCTGTCTGCCTCTCTGACCTATCTCCCCACTTCTCCCTTGCTCATAATTTCTTCTACCATTGGTCTTTTATTGCTGTTCCACAAACATGCCAGGCATAGTCTCACCTACAGGCATCTGTATCTGCTATACATTCTTCTTGGATTGCCTCATGCCAAGATCTTCTAAGTTTGTATTTTTCTTCTTTATTTAATCTTATTACAAACACCCCCTCCTCAGTGAGGGCTTCTCTGGTCAGCAGTTGACCCCTGCTCTGCAACACCCATCATGATTGACTTCCCTAACAGCCCTTACCACTGTCTAAAGTGATCTTGACCATTTATCTGTTTACTCTACTATTATCACAGCACACATCCTTTTAATTTTTCTTCAATTTTAGGAAAAAAAGAAAGCCAGAAAGGCACTATAACTTCTAAAACCACTAAATACGCAGGTCCTATTGATTCTACAGCCTGGGTTCTTTCCATAACACCATACCATTCTCCCGAGGAAGTCATAATTGGTGGGCTACACTTATTTAACCAGGACATACTCTAATCATGGAATCCGAGCCAGGGTGGTAGTGGGGGAAAAACATGGATTCTTGGGTCAGCAAGCCTGGATTCATTTCCTGGCATTGATGTTTTCCATTATTTAACATTTCTGAATGCTTTCCCCCACAATAGAATTAATATGCTTACCTGAAAGAGTTAATGTGAAGATTAAAAGAGCAGATAACACAATGCTTGCACACGGTGAGGGCTCAGGCACCATTAGTTTCCTTTTTAATAAAGATATCAACATTTATCCTGAGAGTTCCGCCTTTATCTCAGACCAGGCAATTTATCAATGGGAAGGAAAAAATGGAAATTTGGATAAAATCACGAAAGATTCTGAAAAGCACCTGATTCATCCCTAACTTCTCTCCCAGGCTTTGTTGGGAAGTTAAGTTTAAATCCAAGTCAGAACTCTCAGGCCTCATCACAGTTACTGTGCTGAAAGCAAACAGACTTTGGGATTTTAAATTTTTTTGTATCCCTCACCATCACCACCACCCTGCCCTCCCTGCACCCCTGCCACAAAGCACAGATGTCATGGACAAGGGGCAAACTCATTACAGCTAGGTTTCTATCTGCCTGGTCCAGATGCATGTGCTAAAATAGGAGGCCAGCTCCAATGGCCAACATCCAGGAGTGTGTGCACCGTGACTAATGTGTGTAACACACACACCAGGCACCTTTCTCCCTGCATCTGGACCAAAAAGCAGAAGTTAGCTACAGAGAAATTCTAGGCAAACTCTTCAAAGTCATTGTTGCTTTTCAAGTTTGGAGGCAGCCAGTCTGGCTTAAAGTAGAAGAGCCCTTGATCAGAATTGGGGGTTATTATTTTATTTTTATGAATGTTTTCATACTGATGGTGTACATCCCTCATCATAAGGGCTACTTTTTCCATATTAGTCAGGGTAGACTAGGTTGTGCTCAGATAAAAAGTAACCCCAGATTCTCAGAGGCTTAAACGACAAGGCTCATTTCTTTTCCATGTTCCATGTCCGTTACAGGTTGTTCGGGGGGTGGGGTGCTATGGTAGCCATGATCACTCAGGGTCCTAGGCTGAGTAAAGAGTCATTATTGGGCTTTATCAGTTGCTGAGCCAGAGAGAAGAGAGTTAATTGCCAATGGAAGGTCTCTCATTGGCAATTAACTGCTCATCCCAAAAGTGACACAGGACACTGCCATTTCCACTTCACCAGCCAGAGCTAGTCACATGGCTTCGCCGGTGACAAGGGGGGCAGAGCGTGTAATCTGACTGTGTGCTCAGAAGTAGGGAAACAAAATTTTTGTCCACACCTTATTTCTGTTCTTCCCACTTTCTGGATGGGTCGCCAAGTCCAGGTGATTCAAATCTCTTCATTAGTCAGACAAAGATACATACCACATGATTTCACTTACATGTGGAATCTAAGGAACAAAAAGAACAAACTAAACGAAAACAGACTTAGAAATATAGAGGACGGTCTGGGAACTGCCAGAGGGGAAGGGCTTTGGGGGGCTGGGAGAATGGGGTGAAAGGTTAAAGAAGTACAAATTAGTAGCTGATGGATGGTCACGAGGATGGAGAGCATGGCAGAGGGAATGTAGTTAGCATTAATGTAATGGCTAGGTGGAGAGCCAGAGGAGAGAAGGAGCAATTACGGGAATCATTTTATAAACTATATAAATGTCTAACCAATGTACTGTATACTTGAAACTAATAAAATAAAATTAAAACAAAACAAATAACAACAAAAAGCATCCTACTCCCTTCACGACATGGCTCTGATCCCTGCCTCAGCTCAGGTTTTACGACCTCTCATCTAATTATTGCATCCACTTCTAACCACGACTTTGTCAGGTTTGCTTCTTATAATTCATCCTTGGCGTCTCAGTCAGAGCAATCACCCTGAAGGCCCAATCCAGGTCATTCCCTACCAGGGACAAAGCTTGGGCCCATCAGCACCATCTTACTTGCAACCCAGCCTAGATGTGTGGAGGGCAAGATAAAGGATATTTTGTTTGTTTCCAGGAAAAGACCTTTCAGGACACTTCTGAAGCTGTGATTCTAGGATTCTATTATTATTCTCATCTATGAAATTATAGACACACACCTCCTGTAGGGGGTCCAATCCAGGCGTTTAATCAGCAAAGACAATTAAACGACAAGGAATCAGGATCCGCAGATGCTGGATGACTTCCCAGGTGACCTGATATTCAGCTGGTGAGAGGGATGCTGAGGTGTCAGGGCCTCCATGCTGGAACGTGCTGGCTCCTTTCATAACTCGCCACCCACTACCCTTGCCTGCCTGGCTATCTCGTCCCCAGAGACATCTCCCAGGTCCTCCTGCACATCCACCCACTCTCCTTCCAGAAGCTGTTATTATCCTCTCCCAATAGATAAACACTGAGGGATAAAATCACCAACTTAATCCATCCAAAAAATTCTCACCCTCCATCCCACCAGCATGAGCCTGTCTGACTGACAGTTTTCACCGTTGACTCGTTGGATTACCTCGGCAGCACGGTGAGATGGATGAAACTATCACCCACGTTGGCAACTGTGGAAACTGAGGCTCAGGGAGGTGAGGTCGCTGGCCAGGAAGCAGCATGGGGTCTTCTGCTCCATATCACGGAGATCGGAGATGCTGGATTGCACCTCCCGCAAAGCAAAATGTTTGTGTGTCATGCCTAGACTCAGTTTCCCCAAGTCCTCCTGTCTTGGCCTGGAGCTGTAGCAAGACTGAGAACCACAGGCCCCGAGACAAGCGGCCTGTTTCTTGTCCGCTCCCATTAGCAACAATGGGCCAATTAAGGCAATCACTGCCGAGTTATATAACAGGACATAGAGATCACAGCGCTCAGCTCTTTGAAATCTCCTATAAAAGTGCTAATAATGCGTTAATGTATTAAGCCCCTTAATCCTGTCAAATTACCACAGGCTCACTCCTCGGAGCTGACAGTGGGTCTCGGCTCCTGTCTCACCTCGCTTCTCCCCCCCAATACTCCTCAGGAAGCTGTGCCAGGCTGCAAGGAAGATGACAGACAATGTTCGGCAGGGGAGAAATGCTGATTCTTTTAAAGAAAGATGTTGACATGCTAACAAAAAGATTCTTTCTGGAGTCTTTCTCAGACGGAGAGGCCCAGGGGGCTGTGGCAGCCAAGAAAAGGGGCCCATGACCCAACTCAACTTTGAAGCCAAGGAAGGTTTCCTAGATACGGTGACAGCTACCGTGAGACTCCGAGGATGAGTAGGAATCAATCAGGTGAAGAGGAGCTTGGGGAAGAGTGTGGCAGGCCGGGGCAACTGCTTTTGCAAAGGCCCAGTGGTGAGAAAGAATACATTGTCCTCCAGGACTGTGAATGTGTTTGATGTGGTCACAGCTTAGGAGTGTGTGTCGTGTGCTTACACTTGTGCGTGGAGGGGAGAAAGGTGAGTAAGAAGGACTGTAACGAGAGATAAATAAACCTACGCAACAAGATAACGAGTGACGGTCTTAGCTGAGCACCTGTGCTTTCAGATAGGTCACCTCACCTGTCTGAGCTTTGGGCTCTTTATTTCTAAAATGGGAATTCATTCACTAATTTATTTAACAAAGATCTTTCTCTATGCCAGGCTCTAGGCTAAATCTGGGAATACGATGATGGTACCCAGAAGAGCACACCTTGCTTTCCAGGAGCCTAGAGCTAAGCGTAGTCCCAATAGTGTCTTTGGCGCTCAGCCCTTCGGCCCACATTCTCCTGGGGCTGTGACTTCTCCCTCTTCTTACATCCAGGGTCTTGGACAGGCCTCCTGAGCATGTTGTTGGTAATGCCTGAGCATCTCCTAATGGCTAGTTCAGAAGGGCCCTGTGCTTTGAGTCTGGTTATAAGTCTGCACTCTGGTGACAGACTGCCTGGGTTTAAATCTCAAGTCTAGCACTGGCCGGTCATCTGACTTCGAGCCACTTGCTTCTTCTTCTCTCTGAATCTCGGTTTCTTTATATTAAAAAATGGGAACATGTAACATCTGTGTCAAAGGGTTTCTGTGAGAATTAAGTGCAACACAGCAAGTTACACTTGGGTATTCGGTAACTGCTCAGTAGATGAAAGCGATCTTTGTTAATATTTGTTAGCAGGACACCTTGTTAGCAGGATACCTTGATGCGTGCTGGCTATATGCTGGGACTCTGGAACCTGATTGCTGGCTTCAGTGCCAGTTCTGTTACTTAACAGCTGTATGACCTTGCGCAAGCATTTAATCTGCCTTTGCCTCTCGACTTCCTCCCCTGCAAAATGGGAATAACGAGAGAACCTACCTCCAAAGGCTATAGTCTTTGTTAAATGAGTTAATGTATGTGAGGTGCTTAGTACAAGTGCCTGGCAACCAGCGAGTGCTACATAAGTGTAAGCTATTATTTTTTTTTAATGATGTTACCTTATTCTTTGCAGTTTGCAGGGAGGGGGCAGGCACCAACAGGAGAAATGAGCTGTGTTCTTGGGCAGCTGAATAGAGGGCTGTTTATTACCCCTCAGAGGGCAGCAGAATAAAGAAAAAGAGCCCATTACATTTATCCCCATGGAGTGATCCAAGCTCCGCTCCATCTAGGCCCTGGGCCTCTCCAGGGCCTCCCCTCCTGTGGTCCAGGGAACTCAGAATGTACTGCGGCCCAGAGCCCAGCCCACTGACCTTCACACGGTGATCTTCCATCAGTCGTGTCCACCAGCCTCCGCTCTGCCCAGCATCAGGGACTCAGGGGTGAAGCGCGCTGGGTCAGCATGACACAGGGTGAGCCGGGAAGTGTGGTGGCTGCCACTCCCTCTGCTGCTCCCTGCCATCAGTGGACTGGAGGACATAAACAAGCCCCAGACTTAACTGGCAAAGGGTTCCTCAAGCGGATAATTTCCTTGACGCATGCCATGGGAGGGTCTGCAGGCTTTCATGACCAGCTCTCCTGCTAAATGTGTTTACCAAAAAATGAGTTTATTGATTCCA
>CM053509.1:152208546-152230994 GCA_028627145.1 Eidolon dupreanum | reverse complement strand
ACTCCCCAGATATTTCCAGGCTGAACCACTTGCATGAACTCCAGGCTCATCTGCTTATCTTCGCTTAGACTCTTAACAGGCATCTTAAAGGTAACACACCCCAAACTGAAGTCCTGATCCACAGTCACCCCAAACCTGCTCCTTCCTTAGTCTTCTATCTCAGGTAAGGTGAACTCTGCAGCTTCACCCTGCCAGTTGCTTGGGCCAAACCCTTTGGAGTCATCCCTGTCTCTTCTCTTTCTTTCATAAGCTACGTCCAATTGGTTAGGAACACCTACCAGTTCTATTTCAAAGCATATTCAGAATCCAACCACTTCTCACCATTTCCACCACCACCTGGTCCAAGCCACCAACCATCCCTCCCGGATTACGGCAAACACCTCCCTGCTTCCACCCTTACTGCTTACATTTTGTTCTCAACCCAGCATCCTGTGTCACTCCTCTGCTTAAAAATCTTCAGTGGCTTCCTTTTTCTTCTGCATGGAAGCCAACGTCATTAGGATGGCCTCCCAGGCCCAGTATGATCTTTCCCCCCATCCCTACCCTTCTTTTCTCTGACCTTGTTTCCTACTGACCTCACCTTTGCTCAGTGCCTCCAGCTGCCCAGTCTCAGCCTTCTTACTCTTCCTGGAGCTGACTCAGCAGGCCTTTCACCAGGGCCGTGCCACTGGCCGGATGCCCTTCCCGCAGGCTCAGGCCCGGCCTCCTCACTCCTTCAGACTGTTGCTCAGACTTTCCAAGTGAGGCCACCTTGACATATTTTGAATGGAACCACCATCCACTCCAGAGTCCCTAACCCCTTTCTGCTTCATTTATTCTCATAGCACTCATCACTGTACTTTACCATAGTATAGTAATCATACTATAGATGTCACTTATTTATTCTATTGATCGTCCATCTCTCACATGTTAGTTTTAAACTTCAAGAGGACAGGGAAGCTTTGGTCTGCTTCCTGCTGTATCCCCCATGCTTGTAGCAGTGCCTAACACATTGTAGACACTCATGGGTATTTGTTGAATAAACAGATGAATGAATGACCTCTACGCCATGGATGTGATCTGAAATAGGATATTTTGAATATTATCTTTGGCTGCCTGTTAAGCCTCTGGACCACTTTGAAGAATATTCAAAGATCGCAAAGCCATCTTTACTTCTTTTTTTAAACCTGTCAGCATTTGTAACTACTCATCTGTGCATATAATATTTTCAAGATACCATACAGCCAAAACTAATGAAAGTTATCAGGCTCTTTTGATAAACACAAAAAAGTGGAGTCAGGGGGTTACTGATGACAATTGCAGTTTTATATCAACTTGAGCATCCTATTTATTTAATCAAAACAGCCTTGTTCTTATCGATTGACTTTATAATAAGTAAAGGTTATAATCTGTATTTATAAAATAAATTCACACAAATAAAACATTGCTTTTTAAAAGTCAGCTTCGTATAGTGCATTCTGTGCAAGATTTAAAAAATAGCTTAAAATAAGTGTAAACACCATTGGCTTGTTAACCTCTAAGAGATCTTTCTGCTTCGGTATTTTCTGAAACTGAGCTTGTGATTGCATAGCTAGGCTAGGATCAGGGTGAAGATATTTGCATTTCTCCTGGTCAGTTCACTCATTTCTTGCAACAATGAACTCATATTAGGTCTCTAGAGCCATCCTGACTCCCTACCTCGCTTTCTTCCCATCTCGTACAGCCTATTCCTGCCCAAGCTTTGCGAATTGATCCTTATTTGCATAATTTAACATCACAACATTTGCTCTCTACACTCCTAGAAAGCCCCAAAGCGAGAGCATATCAAACTTAGCAGGATTTTGTGGATCAGATGGGGAGATGAGGCCCAGAGCAGGGAAGCCCCTTGCTCGACGTCACACAGAGATTAAGAGGTTAAGCTGGGTCTGGAACTCAGGTCTCCTTTATTGGAGCCAAGTTCTTTCCATCCTATCATCAAGCATCCTTTTCCTCCAGTTAGGAATCTTGCTCATGCCTGAGGTACATCATTAAAGACTGACTTCTTTTTCTATGACACCACTATAGTGTAATGGTTGGGAACATGGACTTGGGGGCCAGTGTCCTTGAGTTTAAAATCCTGAATCCACTGCTTGCTTAAATGACATTGGGCTAGTTAATCTTTCTGTGCTTCAGTTTTCTCATCTGTCAAATGGGGAAAAAGAGAAAGATGATGCTAAGATATCAACCAACAATATAGGGTTATTATAAGTTTTAAAGTAAGGGCTTTTTTTCATGCTGTAAATATTAAATATGTTAGCTGTTATTGTTATCATCAAAGGGATTGGCCCGTGAAAAGCAGTAAATATTCTTAGGAAAGTGGCAGTCACATTTAAAGTCATATCAGTCACTCTCACTTTAGTATAAATGTATCCATGATGCTATTTCTGGTCTGAGATTCCTTCTGTGGCTCCTTGGTGCCTAAAGGAACAATCCTAAGCTCTTTAATGTAAAATTCAAGGTTTTTCACATTCTGGACTCTGCTTGCCTTTCCAAATTTATCTTTTGCCACCCTTCCCTGACTTCAACCTTTACCCTTCAAACATATCAACCTATTTTTCCATTTTTTACACACTGAGATCTTCCATGCCTCCTTAAGCTCGCTTTTGCCATTTACCTGAAATGCCCTTTTTGCATGTCTATCAGGTTGCCTTTTACCGTTTTCCCCAAATCTAGTTCAGTTGTCACCTCCTCCTCCAGAAAAGCTTTCCTGCTTCCCTGTCCTTTCCATACCACGTTCCTCTGTGCCTGGAGTGTTCTTCTATAAAAGAATCATAATGAGTTGGCATTTATTGAGCATCTACTATATCTGTCAGGCCCTGAGTAAGGCATTTAACATGATTTTTCCTATTTGAGCTTCACTACAATAATAGTCTCCCTAGAGACAGATACTATTATCATTTCAATTTTATAGAGAAAGAAGTGTAGGCAGAGAGAGCAGCTTTCCCAAGGTCACATGGTCAGTAAATGTGAGCATCTCTTCTAGAGTCTGTCTAAGCCACTTTTGCAACCCCAGTGGCAGGCCAGAGTTGGCTACCCAGTAGGGACCCAGTGGAAGCTGGTTGTCCTGACTCGGATTTGGTCCAGCCTGTCCATTTCCTGAGCCCATCGAGAGTGTGTGAGCCCAACTGGTCTTCCAAAGAGTGTTAAGCTTTCTCTGTACGATCTGCATTTTTCATATCCTGTTAATAAACTTGAAATCAGTTTGTCCCAAACAGCCTCAGAGATCCCACTTCTGTAGGATCTTTCATTTTGTTCTGAAAATTGTGGTAGAAAATTTCTGAGCTGTTGATATGTCAGAATAGAGTTTATTATCACTAGCAGACCTGATGTTAGGAGTTGCACGAAAGATCTAGTAAATAATATGACACTGGCTGGTGCTCATTCTAGCCTGTGAGGACCAGGCATGTCCAAGAGGGAATACACAGAGGCGATGGCAGGTTTTCCTGCATAAATGCTATGGCTCTGTCTGAAGCCGCTCTCATATTTCCCAGGAATTGGACCATGAGGAAATGTAATCTAATGTATCAGAGAAAGCTTTGGATGACGTCAGAACAGCTGAGTTTGAGTCATGCAGTATGACCTCGGCGAGATTACTCTTTCTCTCAGGACTTCCCTCAGAAGAGAGAACTTAAGAAACGTAGGCTTGCATGAGCCATCTAGTTCAATCACTGTTCTGAGGCTTGAGTATATCTCTCTCTGTAAATGCTTATGTAGATGTGTATATATACATACGTGTAATTATACATATGCATGTGACACATATGCGTATGCACATATAGCATTACTGGTTGTCCCTCTTGTAAACTTAGCTGATCTGTGAGTGCTGGAGTATAAGGTGGCAGGCTGTGGCACTGACTCAGCCTCAGGGACCCAGGCCAGAAGGCCCTGGTGCAGAGAGAGCCTGGGGTGGTGGCAATGGGTTCTATGCCCACATATAAGCTAAAGAAATGAAGAAAGAAGAAATCTGTGTCTAGATAGAGAGTGTGAAAGTTGGTGGGTGGTATGAGAAGAGAGGAACATGCAAATACCAGCCAAACCACTGCAAGCTCAAAGCAGGATAAGAAAGATCCAGGAGTTCCTGTAGCTGACATCCAAAGCCCACCTTGGACCCAGCACCTTCTTCACTTGTTTGCTCTCCCTGAGGCCTGGCTATTCTGTCTTCTCCAGGTATGCTAATTTCTAGATGCAATCACTTTAAACCTAGTGTATCAGTTAGCTTTTACTACATGACAGATAACCATTTATTATTTCCCACGAGTCTTCAGGTTGGCTGGGAGGTCCTGCTGCTCTGGGCTGGGCTTGGCTGTTGGTGCTAAGCTTGCTTGTATGTCTGTGCTCAGCTGACAGGTCAGCTGGGGGCTGTCTGGTCTGGCATGGCTTGGCTGGAATGCCTTATCTTTCCTCCACATGCTGCTCACACCCTCCAGCAGCTAGATCACAGCAGTGGCAGGATCCAGCTGAGGAAGAGAGAGAGAGAGAGAGACAGAGAGACAGAGAGAGACAGAGAGAGACAGAGAGAGACGTGGGGGAAAAAAGTACAAGTGCCTTTCAAGTTTCTGCAGTGCTAAGTCTGCTACCCTCCCATTGGTGAAAACAAGTCACATGGCTAAGTCTAGGGTACAATAGGGACAAACTACAAAGGCTGGACATGGAGGCCATTACTTGGGGCCATTAATGCAGTTGGTCTGTTACCTCTGGGGTCTCTTAAATGAATTTCTGAAGAATGCAAGCAAAATTAATTAATGAAACAAAGGTTTATTGAGCCCCTGTACGTACCCATGCCTTTTCTAGTACTTCCTGTGCTGGGGTTTCAAAGGTGAACAAAAAAGAATGTGTATCATTCCAAGTTCTTGTTGAAAGTGAAGTCCTACAAGAATCTTAAAGAGCATCCATTTAGGCTCCTCATTTTTAGATACACAAAGCAAAGGCAGAGTGGAGTGGTGGGTCTGAGGGCAGGCACGACGTGACAGAGGGCCAGGGTCTGGATTGCTCTCATCCCCTGCTTTCGATCTCCACACTTCTGTGTCCTCTACCATCATTGCAAAAGGACCCCTTGCACATGGGACTCATGCCACTCACCTCCCGCCCTCCCGCCCATCTGGGCCTCCTTAACATTTGACTTATAACAGAACCCCGGGCCGTTACCAAATGCGTTTAGAGGTATGAATCTCCGAAATTGTGGAAGAAAGGGCCCAGAGAGGAAATCTATATTCGAAAAATCATTAATTTCACTTAAAAATCATGTCTGTGCTATTGACTATGTCTGCGGCTTGGAATTTAGTTTATGGTTCCACTTCATGGTTTGGATGCTTTGCCTGGGAGGAGGAATCCAGAGAGAGAGAGGGACTGATACATCAAAGTCATTTTTGTGTGGCGACATTCCATGCTTGCTTAGAGGGGGGTGGTTCAAGGGGCAGGGAACTAATATTTGTGGAGCCCTACTAAGTTCCAGGGGGCACTGTTCAAGGCACCAGGTTCAAGGTCATGACTTCCCCAACTGGCGGAAACTCAACTGGGTTCGACCCTCAGCCCACAGCCTTTTTCCTTGAGCCACTGACCTCCCATCTCTTTAGGTTTTTGCCCAGGGACTTGTGGGGACCATCTCCCAGCCCCACTCTCTGTTTCCTCTTCCTTCCCTGGCAGTACAAGGACTTTATTTTCAGAAGGCACAAACTGTTCCCGACATAAAATCATCACCAAGAAGATATACTTTCCTGGGTGACTTATCGTTCTTTGTGTTTTTAGTGCTTTAAGAGTTTTATGTTTCCAATAACCCAAAGAAAGATGATGGATATATAATAACACTGAGCAATAACAGACTGTATTTACAAACACATATATATGCTCCATCAAATGTACATATTTTTATACCTCTCACCCATCTTTCCAGGGCGGCTGCATTTTTTGAATTACACGGTGTAAGCAGTGAGCCCATCATCCTGTTCACACATCCATAAATTACCCAGAGGGAGCGGGGCGTCCTGGAAGCAACCTCTTTTAAATCACCTGCAAACATGTTTCTCCCTCCTTTTCCTGGGGTAGCTCACCTGATAAAGGGGTGGTGGGCATTCTAGAGTTGGGGGAAGAGGGCAGCCCTGGGAAACAAGAGTTCTTGTTCTCTTTCTGGCTCTATTATCGACTTGCTGTGTGACCCTGGAAGAATAGCTTATCTACTCTGGGGCCTCAGTTCTCCCATCTGTGGAATGGGAAACTGAAAACAGACGCAGGAAGTCCCTGGCCCTGGATTATTCAGCCAGACAATGACAGCAGGAACCAGACCAAAACCAGGTCTCTCTTATGTCCTCATTCTGTGGGGTTCCAGGGATCACTGCTCTTGCAGGGTGATAATGACAATAGCTCCCCCGTTTCCTCTGACTTCAATGGTATGTGCAGACACTTTGGTCCAAACACAGCCTTTAGAAAAAGTCACAAGTTTGCAGTTTGGAAGGCTGACAGGGCATCATTCATCATTCCTGATATTGCATGAATGTTTTTAAGTTTAATCATAACTTCCTACTAAGCTGTAGAGGGAATGGGACATTGGAAGAGTAAGTTTTTTTTTTTATCATTTAATTTATTGGGGTGACATTGGTTAATAAAAATCATACTTTTCAAGTGTCCAATTCAATAATACATCATGCGTGTATTGCGTTGTGTATTTACCACCAGTTAAATTTCCTTCTGTCACCTTATATTTGAGCCCCTCTATCTCTGTTTACTTCTCCCCTCCCCTTTTCCCTCTGGTAACCACTTAACTATTGTTCGTGTCCATGAGTCTCTGTATGTTTGTCATGTGCATTTGTTGCTTTCAGTTTTATATCCCACGTATAAATGCGATCATGGTTCTCAACTTTTTCTGTCTGACTTATTTCCTTTAGCATGACAATCTCAAAATCCATCCATGTTGTAGCAGATGGCCAGATTTCATCTTTTCTTATGGCTGAGTAATATTCCATTGTACAGATGTACAACATCTTTATCCAATCACCTGTCGAAGGACACTTTGGTTGTTTCCATGTCTTGGCCATTGTGAATAATGCTGCTATGAACATTGGGGTGCATATATCTTTATGAATAAATGTTTTCAAAATTTTCGAGTAGATACCCAGAAGAAGGATTGCTGGGCTGTATGGAGGGGTAAGTTTTAAAGGTTGCCACGGGTGAAGGTCAGAACTGGAGCACTGCGGAGGCTAGCAGGCCAATGTGGAGGACTTTTTTGCAGGACCGAGAGGAGGTGGGGCAGGCCTCCCAGGCAGAGAGTGGATAACCACTAGGAGATCATGCATAGCAGAACTGCCTGCTGTGGTCACAGCTGAATTCAGCCTGAGCATCCAGGTTTTTCATGCTCATCTTTAATTTACCCGTATGGAGTTTTTCAGGTCACCATACATTATTCATGAGCCCCTTGTGAATGTAGCATCCGAGGCTTTGGATAAAGAGGTGCCAGAACCAATGAAAACAAAATCTTATTTCTAAAGAATTCACAGGCACAGCCAGGTGACTCTCAAACAAAGGATTCGCTGCTGGGCCCTGTTTTTGAGGAACTTCGCTCCAATTTTTTCTGGGGCAGCATTTGCAACTGAATCTTCCTTTGGGGGGGGTCTCTCCTTGGAAAAGCAATGATGAATAATAGAACCCTCATCCCCCATGCCCTCAAGAGAGGAATGCTACCCAGCCCTCTCCAGCTTGGTTCTCTCCAAAGAGAAAAATGTTCCAATTGGTACGTTTGTGTAAAGGGTGCCTACCGGGACTGAAACCGAAAAAAATGGAACAAGATGAAAACAAGCCATTTTAATAGTTTATTAAAGAGGTTGTCAAATAGTGCTTCATCCATTGTCTCGATTCTCTTACTACCTGCGTGAGCCCTCACCGTCTCTGGGCATCAAGCTCAGCCCTTCACATTTCATGCTCACAGCAACCCTGGGAGGGTGGGGCAATTATTATCTCCATTTTACAGAAGAGGAAACGGAGGTTCAGAGGTCAGGTTATTTTCCCAAGCCAGTCTACAGTGATGTATTTATTCTGTGATCCCAAGGAGTGATAGGGGCGAAGGGTAGTGAAATAAGAAAATCCTATCCGAGGGTGTATGATTGACCTTGTCAGTGCATGGGGCAACTAGGGCTCGGTTCTACTGAGGAGCCATGTAGAATGTGCCTCAAAATTGTCCACTCAAGACACAAAAGGGAGATATTTATGCTCTAGTTTCTGGACCCTGTTGGTCAAAGGATGCTTGGGTGGCTGTTAACTTCCTCACACTTCCAAGTTTGTGCATTGTGGTGGTTCATTTTTGGTGTCAAGTTGACTGGCCCACAACTGACCAGGAATGTGGTTAACTATTATTTCTGGGTGTGGCTATGAGGGTGATTCTGGATGAGATTAGCACTTAAATCAGTAGACTGAGCGAAGCAGATGGTCCTCTCCAATGTGGGTGGGCCTCATGAAACCAGTTGAGGCCTTGAGTAGAGCAAAAAGGTGGAGGAAGGGAGAATTCTCTTTCTCTGCCTGACTGCTTGAGCTGAGACGTTGGCCTTCGCCTGCCCTCAGACTGGGACTTACGTATGACGGTAGAGGATGCAGAATCCCATGTGATGCATAAATCCCATTGATGTTCCTGATGCTTATCTCTTTGAAGTTGAACAAGAACATAACATCATTGCCTCTCCTGGGTCTCAGGCCTTCAGACTCAGACTTGAACTACATTACTAGTTTTCCAGGATCTGCAGCTTGAAGATGACAATGTGGGACTTCTTAGCTTCCATGAGGATGATGAGCCAGTTGGGGGCTGAAAAAGGGGAAGGGATTAAGAAGTACAAATTGGTAGTTACAAAATAGTCATGGGGATGTAAAGTATTGCATGAGGAATTTAGTCAATAATATTATAATAACAATGTATGATGTCAGATGGGTACTAGATGTATCAAGGTGATCGCTTTGTAAATTATATACGTGTCTAATCGCCATGTTGTACACTTGAAACTAATATAATTTTGTATGTCAACTGTAATTGAAAATTTTAAAAATTATTAGAACTCAAATTTCTTTATCTATCTATCTATCTATCTATCTATCTATCATCTATCTATGTGTGTAACATCTATCTCCTATTGATTCTGTTTCTCTGGAGAACCCTGACTAATATATGCATAAACCAGAATAACTAAATAGACTTCAAAAGGCATTGTGTCGAAGCTGAGAAAGCCCAGGGTAGAAAGCAAGAGATAGAATAGCTGAGATGAAGTTCCATCAGGTTATACCTGGCTATAGCTGGTTGCCACAGCAACAGCTGGGGCAAAAAAGTACACCGAGAGGAGGTAAGACAGGTCATAAAAATGTCTAACACAGTCCATCTCTTGGACAGCTGTGCTCACCATCAAGTCCAGTCTACAACATAGTAGTAGGCTGAGATCTCTGTGGAACTCTCAATATAGATGAAGTAATCAAATTATAGTGTCTACTACTGCAGCAGGTCCTAAGGCTATATAACTCTCTTCATTATTTCTTACCTCTAGTAACCATTCTAGATTTCCTTTACCCTTGGCAAATACTTCAGCAGGTCTAAATTTTTTGGTGAGGAAACAAAAATCTTTTTCCTAAAAAGTCAGAGCTCTTAATTGCCTTACTTTTGTCTGTTATGGTTGTTGCAATAACATTTGTTACCATATGTCATGAAAGCACCAAGAGATGTTCCAGGGAGTTCCCTGGGCATACCTCTTTCTGCCACATTAGTAGAAGCATCAGGATCAATTACCATGCCAATGTGTGTGTGTGTGTGTGTGTGTGTGTGTGTGTGTGTGTGTCCCTCAGAGTATGTTTCCATCCTCCATCCCATGGGAACAAGGATGCAGGAATGGGAAGCACAAATACCATGAGTGTATCACAAAATGAGGATGAGAGAGACCAGCCCTACTTTCACCCTTGATTTCTGGACCTGTGTATCCTAGCGATCAGTGACCGAGCACCAAACACCTCATCCTGGAGGACAGTGTTCCAGCCCTGCAGAGTATCTCCCAGAGTTGGCTCCTTAACTGAGCCTTTCATAGACCATTTAAATATTCAAATGTCCTGAAGTCACACACCTATTGTCACAGCGCTTTCATGGGTCCAAGGTGATATTACGTAGAGTCCCACATTCTTTAAATAAATCTTTGATTGGTGGTGCTGGCAGAGGCAATGCAGACAGAGATGATAAAACCCATAGCTAGAGTGTATATCAGTTCCCATATGGATGATTGCTGCTTTGTCTTCAATAAAAAAATGTTCGAGATAATTAATCTGCCACCAAGTGGCTAGCTAGTGTCCTTGTGGTGCCATTTTGGGGGCTCATGTTCACTCTCTGCTGCTATTAGTTTAGGCATTCATCAGTGGCAGTAGCTAGATAAGCCTTAGTGAGAAAGACCCAAGCTGCTGAGCCTATGTTTAATCTCCATCCATGCTACATAGCTGCTCTGTTTATAAACCCATTGCAAAACACTTGAGTGGCCAAGGAAGGAGGCTGGCTGATACCACTGGCTGAGTCAGCCTGTCTAGCTAGCTGTTGAGTGCTTCTTCTGCTTGGATGATCTTTTGTGTGCAATAATGCAAGACACAAACATCTGCATGTTTTCTTTCCATACTCATAGATCTAGTCGGATGATTCTTTCCCCTTCTCCATAATTCTTTATCTCTAATCTCTGATCATGCTTCTTTCAGCTCTCTGATCAACCCCTTGTCACTATCCAGCAGTCTATGTATATTCACACCTCAGCACCTTTATGCCTCGAAAAAGTGAACCACCAAGTATACTGCTCAAAATCCCATGTACTGGGAGGAATCCCCTCACCCCTGTCCTCCAGGGTAACCCTGAGTAGGGCTCCAGTGTGACAGCCATTTATTTTGGATAGCACCAACATATCTGTGAACCGGGCTTGAGTTTGGTTGATCATAAGGAAATTCTCAGGAGGCCACGGGTGTAAGTTGAAGGAGAGAGGGAGCGAGACACGAGGCGTGGCCAGCCTTTAATCCCACAGCAGTAGCTGCAGCAGCAATGACTGAAGTGAAAAAATGGGTAGAGAGGATGTAAGATGAGATATTCAAATTACCCAAGATAGTATTATAATTTCCACTGTGCTCATAGAGAGATTAGCACTAGGAGACCTAGTCATTGTGAGTGGAGAGAAAAACAGAATCTGACTTTTATTGAGAGCCTACTGTATGCCTGGGCTTTTTATATATGTGATAATATTTAATTCTCCCAACATTTCTATAAGGCATGTGGTATTATTTTTATTTTATAGATCAGCAAATTGAGGTTCGAAGAAGTCAAGTCACCTGCCCGAGGACACACTGTAATCCTATATCGTCCTCCTTCTGAAGACTGCTCTGCTGGCAGGAATCAGACTGCTGCCCAGACAGGAAACCCTTTCCTTCTTTAATTGTACCTTTCTGACCACGAATCCTCCCTTAATTAGGGAGAACTTAGCTATAGACATCTTCTATTTCCTTCATTCTTGGGTTCAACACCCATGATGAGCAAACTCACACAGCAGCCATACTTTTGTGGCTCCTTCGTTTTGAGGCACCCGCTGCATCAATAGCATCTTCAATCCTAGGATGAAGAGCCATCCTCCAAGGGTATCCATCACTAGGGCTCCCCAGGCTCTGAATCTGTCAGCAATGATCAAAGCTTACTCTTCCAGGGTCTAGTTCTCAGAGGGAAGACATTGAAGGAGTGACATAATCAAATTTCTGTTAAAGAAATCTTAACTGCTCACATTTATTGGACATCCACTATGTGCCAAGTACTGTTCTAAGTGCTTTACATGTATCAACTTGACTCATTTAATCTTCACAATAATCCTGTAATGAAGGTACAAGTTTTATGCCTAATTTTCACTTGAAAAAACAAAACAAACAAACAAACAAACAAAACCAGGTACAGGAGTGTTAAGGGTTTTACCTGAAGTCATGTACCTAGAAGGAGGACAGGAAGTGCAAAACCAGAGTTTGCACTGTAACCATTATGCATGCAACCTCACTTAGACTGCAGTTTGAAGAAGAATTGTAGAGTGACAGTCTGGAAGCATGGAGACCAGTTGGCGATGATTACAAAAAGCCAGATAGTGGCCTGGACAGGGATGGAGGAATCCAGAATGGAGAGAATGTAGAATGTGGGAGAGTTATCTAGGCAATAGACTCCATAGGACCTGATGTTATAGCAGACTTTGCTGATGCCCTCACATTCTTTGAGTCCCATCATTTCCTAGCTTGCTTCCAACTGCAGTATCTGTAGTTCTTTGCCTGCAGGTTTTATCTGAAGCTGGGGAACTGCCTATGAGTAAGACAGGATGTAAGTACCCGAGAATTAACACCCCCCAAGAGCACCCTCCGCCAACAAGTAACGTGACTCTGAGGCTTGTCTCTACATCATTTCCTCAAGTGTCCATGTGGAATGAAGCTTCAGTTGCCCACAGCACAGACGGCTTGATAAACACATCCTTGGCTGATTTCCTCTTCATCCGCGTCTCACTTGCCCACTTCTTTACCACGGATTCCCAAATAAATGACTCGTCTTTAAATCCTTCTCAAGCTTTTCTTAATCGGGGAACCCAAACTAAGGCAGAAGTAGATGGTTATGGGTTGTGAAGGAGAGGTAAAAATCAAAGATACTCTGGTGTTTGGCTTCGGGGACAGTCCCTGAAACTGGAGCTCTGGGGCAGAAGTACATTTTGGTGGGGATGGAAAGAGACAATGCTAGGGACCTGGTAAATCTGAGATGCCTGTAGGACATCTTGGAGGTGATGCTTCACAGGAAGTTGGCTCTGTGGGTCTGGAGCTCAGAAGAAAATCCTGGGCTGGGGAGAACCCAAATTGGAATCATCACGGCAGTTCGTGACTCACCACAAGGTGTGGACGTGGCTGTTCCTGTACCACCTCCTCAATCATGTCTGATCTCCCCCAATCCTAGCCAGAAGGAAGGAGAGAATGTGGAGGTGTTTAGGTGGGTGGGAGCCAAGGAAGTGCTGGATAGAGGGAAGAGAGAGGAAGTGCGTGTATACTGAGGGAGCATTTATTGAGGTTCTGTCAGCGGCTGCAAGCAAATCACTGCTGCATTTCTAAAAACGTCTAGAAGATTTTTTCCTTCCCTGCAGTGAGTGCTTTTTAATAAGCGATGTGATCAGGAGTGTTGGTGTAATTTTTCTCAGCTGGCGCTGCAGTCACTCTAAGTTTGTCGGAGAAATCATTTGGGCTTCAAAAGGGCAACCTGGAGATATCGCCATGCCTTGTTTGCATCCTACACTTTCAGAGAAGAACATGTCTTTGAAAGGGTCTGGTCAATATCCCACCTGACAGTGCTGGGATCCCTCTGTTGCATCTCTGATTGAAGCTTCTTGTGCCTGAGCTTGGGTTCCTTGATGATAAGGAGCTTATTTCTTTACAAGGTAGACCATTTTAATGGTCAGACAGTTTCCCTTGTTAAACTATTCTTTTACTAAGCTGAAATATGCCTCTCCCTCACTTCCACTTATGAGCGCTGAGCTTACTCCCACCCAAGTGCCCCACGGACTTCTCCTCTCCGTGTGTAGGGAGCCTTGTAAAGAGCTAGAGGTAGTGGCTTGCCATGTTCACTCGAGTCTTCTCTTGTTCGGACTGAGTTTGCTTTTGGGAGTTTTGTTCTCAAAGCTGGGGACTCAGGCCTTCCTAGCGAACGGCCAACCCAGAGTCAAGAACTCAGGCCAGAGAGTACGACAACCTGGAAAGCGCAGACTGCTATGTAGGCTGCTCCACACCAGGGGGCGCCATTCACACTGTAGACATCCTGCACAACCATACCCGACAGCCTTAAAAGGATGGACCTCCACCTCTCCTCTTCTCAGAAACTTTTCAGATGCTGGTCCCTCTGTCAGAAATACACAGTTGCTTGTTAGAGAGGCCATTATGGAAAGATATATATAGAGAGACAAGGTCTATAAAATCAAAGTGAATGATCCTATTTCCAACTTGGCTCTCGGGCCAGAAGAATGGCAGTCATCTCTAACACCTCCTCCTTCTCACCAAGTCCTGTCGAGTTTGCCTTTTTCTAAATAGATCACTATTCTACCTCCTTGACTCCGTCTCCCGTCACCCTGTTTTTCAAGTCCACCATCATGTGGATTACCTCGGGCAGCCTGCCCGCTGGTCTTCTTCCACACCTTCCATTCCATTCTCCACACGGCAGCCAGTTATTTTCTTAAAATTCAAATTCACCACATCTCTTCCCTGTTTAGAATCCTTCTGGAGCTTCCAAACGTCTTAGGCCAAAGACCAACATTTTAAATAAGGCATTGCGTGATCTTGTCCCCCATTCTCCTGTCCAGCTTTCCCCCAGCTGAGGGGCCACTGTGATTAGACAGGTGCAGCAGTAGGAGGTGGGAGACTTTAGAGCAAGGCTGCTGACCTCAGCAGTATTGACATTTGGGGCCAGATAATCTTTGCTGTGAGGGGCGGGGGTTGTCCTGTGCATTGTAGGATGTTTAGAAATATCCCTCTACCATTAGATATCTTTAGTACTCTTCCAGATTTGTTTCCTTCCAGATGTGACAATCAAAAATGTTTCTAGACATTTCCAAATGTCCCCTGGGGGACAAGATAGTCCCCAGTTGAGAAACGTTGCTTTAGAGAGAGGCCTGGATCTGAGTCTAATACCAGCTCTGCCTCTTGTGTGATCTTTAGCAGGTCACTCAATCTCTCTGTGTCTCAGTTGCCTCATCTATGAAATGAGGTTGTTATAGAAGCTTCTGCATGAGACTATGACAATCAAGTCAGATAATTCGTGTACAGTGCTTGACAACGTAGCGCTAAGTTATAAGTGTTTAATAGACACACGTCAGTTATTATCATTGCTATTATTGTCATTGGTTTTCTCAACGTTCCTGCTCAAACAGAACTTTAGGGGTAGGTTGATGTTAAAGAGAAAAGTTCTTCAGATGTACACAACTGACATGCTCCCCACCCCCACCTCCATAAGAAACATCAGCTTCTTTCCAAGCTAGGGAAGAAATCAACCTGTATATTTTTTTTTCTTTTTTTTCTGAAAAGTCAGTTTCTTGAGGGGAACGAGCATAAATGGGCTCTCCTCCTTTGGGAACCAGTGGCCTTTTCCTGGGGACGGTTTAATCTTCTGGAGACAGATGACTATGAGCTGCAGTAATCCTGCAATGCTACCAGGAGAGTTGGGAAGAGGGAGAGAATTTCAATAGGGCCTTGGAGAAGCTCTCAGGGTGCTTCAACAATAGCACTTTGTGCCTTAAGCGCCCTCCTGCGAAGCATTCATGGAAATAGCAACTGAGGCTGGTACTTGAGAATTTCATACGTGGAAAGGGAAAAGGTCATGTCCTTCCCAGGGTCATGCCCAGTTCTCTGTAGCAGGTAAGTGTGCCCCTTCAGATCTGCTCTGTGCCCTCTTCTCCCTTGCTCTGTGTCCTGGAGGGCCACCCACCAAATCTTAGGGACTTAGCAACAGTGGGTTCCCTTTGCATTTTGGATTCCTGACAGGTTAGCAAAATGGAAGCAACAGCAGGGAATCAAAAAGTGGGGGAAAATAGAGATCAGACTAATTTTTTTCCCTTTCCTCCCTCCCCAGACAGACCTCTGCTAAGCTCAGACCTAAGAGTAGTGACTCCAAAATACTGTGCTAACCTGTGTTGTTTTCCCCTAGCCTTGCCCTGGCCTTTGGAAATAAGAGACTTTATTAAACTCATCTCAGTGACCACGTTTGAGTATGCCATTGGATTCCTGCAGGGCCTCTGACACTGTAGGCGTTCGAGGAGCCCAGAAAAGGAGGGCAAAATCCAGTCTTGGATTAATCCTCCCCCAGGCTCTGGATTATTATGGAGCATGTTTTTCTTCATCTCTGGTTCCTCACTGCAGCACCTGGCACAGAGTAGGTGCTCAGTGAATATTTGTTGACCTGAATTAATGGGATTTAGAATTAAGATAGGAAAGAGAGGTCAGGGCCGAGTGCTCTGCCTCCTTGAGCTTGGCAATACATGCCAATGCTGTGGGCATCACAGGGGCATTTTGGTAAGTGGCAGGAGACGTGGGTGGATTCTGTGATCTAGTCATGCAATCTGAACCTCAGGCCCTGTTGGTCTTATAGAAAGTTCATGAAGGAGATTGATGACCTATTATGACATGTTTGGGAAGAGCGGCATCTTAGTGGAGACTCTGGAGGTAAGGGGAGTGGGAAAAGCTCAGAGAGGGGAAGCTACCTACCCAAGGTCACACAGCCAGACAGGCAGAGCAAGGCCAAAGCTTGCGACCTGTTCACCAGTGATTACAATCACCGTCCGAGCACTTACTATGGCCGGATGTGCTGCTTAGCTTATCTCAGGTCTCACAACAACCTTGCAAGGAAGGTACCACTAGCCCTTTTCGCAGGTGGTAACACTGAGGATCAGAGACGTGAAGTGATTCCAAGGTCACACGGGTGGGAAGACACATAGCTGGGATTCAAATCTGAATTTAAAACTATGTCCTTCTACTTCAACTTGCTCTTTGCGGCCATTAAGAAGTTTCTAAATCTACACTCCTAGAATTTATTTTCTTTCGACAGTTTTTGCCAAGTCTCAGAAACAAGTTGGGGTTTATTTATTTATTTATTTATTTATTTATTTATATTTATATTTATTTTAAATTTTTGAGGGAGGTAGGCAAAGAATGACCAGGACTGGACAGCTAGACAGAGAATCTGTCTGGTTCCTGTCACAGCACAGTGGAATTATTACTCTGGCCAGCAGAGGGCGACAAACTGGGCAAAGTAGAAAATGGAACTGACAGCTCACCCAGGTGTTGGGGCCGGGACAGAGCAGCCCTGACAGGGTTTGTGGGAAGCTAGGAAGACCCTTCTTCCCTAGGGCCACAGATCTAACAAGAGATTCTATAGTTTTAGAATCATTTATTTGTCCATTCATTCATTCATTCATTCATGAAGTTAAGATCAAGCACCTCCTTTATGACACCCCTGGCACTAGAGGACTGGCTGTCTTCGTGGGATGTAGAATCGGCTGGGGAGGGAGACATTAAGTAAGCTATCATGATTAAATATTTTGAGTGTTGTGAGAGGGGAATTATAAGAAGGGACCCCAAGGATGTGACTTTTAACCTGAGAGCTGAGTTCAGGATGTAAGAACACAGTGGCAGGAGAATCTATATAAGCCAGTGGCCCCGGAGGAGGCTGGGGAACCTGAGGGTTGAGAGTCCAGTGGGGCTGGGGCAGGAATGTGGTTGGGGTGGACTGGGGAGGGATGAAGCAAAAGAGGCTTCTGGGGCCAGACATTGGAGGCCTTAGGAGGACACATGGGAGCCAGTGGAGGGTGCAGAGCGTCACTGATGGGAACTGGAGGCCGACTGTGTCTGGGTGGTGGAGGGCGGCATGAAAGGGGTCACACTAGAAGCAGAAGAGCCCGTGAGGAGGCTGCAGAGAAGTTTGGGTCATGATGAAGCCAATCTAGATGAGTATGGGGGAAAGGATGGAGAGGAGTGAACAGGCATGAGAAATTTTTAGAAAGCAGAGATTACTGGACAGGGACTGGTAGAGAAGAACCAGTCAAGAATGACCCTTTGGAACTAGTTGTCCTGTGCTTTTCCGTAGCCTTATACCTTATACAGAGAAGCAAGACCCCACATTTTAGACAATGAACCAGATTCTATGGCTCATTCTGCCTCTAGTCCCTCTGCTCTGAAGGCCCCTATCTTTGACCCATCCTGTGACCCTAACTTCAGCATTATTCCTTTAAAAAAATTTACTGAGCACCTACCATGTGCCAGGGACTGTGCTAGCTGCTGGGATCTACAGCTGTGAACAAGCCAGACAAGGTCTTACCCTCCTGGCTGCTAACATTTCAATGGGAAGAAAGACAATAAACAGACAGAAGAAGGTAATTTCAGAAAGAAGTGCAACGAAAGCAGTAAATAATATAGGGCAATGTGACATGGAGTGACTGGACAAAGGAATGGAGGACCCAGTGGGCAGGTGTATGGATTACATATGGGGGATTGTGGGAAGAAGCCAAGAATCCCCGTCGTCATGGACAAGCTGCTGGGGTCACCTGTCTGAAGCCCTTTGCATCTGTTCTTTCGCCTACTTTTAGGTTCCCAGGCCACCATCTCAGTGTGTGCAATGGAATGGCATTACTTGCTTATCTCATGTTGGCCATGAGATGCTCTCCCCCCTCTAGACGTCTTCTTCTATTCGAGGCTGAAGTCTTCTTCCCAAGACTGGGCCACCTTGTTCCAAGGTAGATATCTCTTACCTTTGTTCTTAAGAACATCTACAGGGTCTCAAGCTTTCCTTTCTGTTTTCTCATGGTCAAAGTGATTAAAGAAAACGAGAGGGTGGGGACTGCTATAAGTAGGGACCCAGAAAGACTCAAAGAATACTCCTGGCTGATAGAGGTCCCCCAGGCATCTAATAGAGTGCCCAAAATTCTGCTATTGAGCCCGTTCTTCAGGTGAATCACAGTTCTCTTCAAATGCAAATATGGCTAGAACAGGCACTGCACTGTAGTCTCACTTTACATATCTGCCCATCCCTAATACAAGGAAATCAGCCAGCTTGTAAATGCCATCCCTGGGGATGGCAGAAAAGGCACAGATTTTTGGAACCAGAAAAAGTCAGTCTTTGAGTCTTGGCTTTGTCACTTACCAGCTGTATGGCCTTGGAAAGTTTCTTAATTTCCTCGAACCCCAGATTCCTCGTTGTAAACGGGCCTCAAGAATACCAACCTTGCAACTTTACTTGAAGATTAAAGGCAATATGAGTGAAGCACGCAGCACAGTGCTTGTCCCATGTGCTCAAAGAAGTGCCCTTCCTTTTCTTCCCTTGATCCTTGTCTCGTGCTCCCTCCCGTCTGCTCAAGCTCCTCCTTTTCCTTTGGGTTTGCAAGGTTTTTAAGTAAGTCTTGGCTGCGACGTGGCCTATGGCACCTTTCCTCGCAGAGGCTACCAAATGTCAGCCTGTCTATAATAAAACTTCCCTTCCCCTTTGGGTTTGGAGCAAGGCTGGACAGTTTGATTGTGCCCGTCCCTCCGTGATTAAGGTCCGCCGTCAGCCCAGCCACTTGATGGCATCGGAGCTGGCTGATTAGCAGGGTGCACTCTGGCCTCGGGTTAATGGATGATCTCACACTGTGGCTGCGGAGTCGTTACCAGCTGAAAGGTCCGAGGTTGGGGCTCCATGGTCTTGGGGAGGTCTGGCCCCATTTAAATGCAGTCAGGAGAATTATCTTATATCAGGCAGCAGCAGATAGCTAAGGTGGGAGCCCATGAATGTGACCCCAGATCTCTAAGCTCATTCTCAAACTGGCCAGATGGACTTCACTCGTATTCAGGGAGGCAGCTCAGGGCTGTGGCAAGAGCAGGATTTAGGAATCAGACAGACTTAGGGACCAAGTTCAGCTGCACCATCTATTGCCCATGGGATCTTTGGCAGAGCATTTGACCTCATCTGTGAAGTGGAGTTAAAAACGCCAGCTCTATCGGGTCAGTGTGGAGCTTGCTCGGGCCTGTCCAGCCCCTGGTGCGTAGCCCGGCTTGGCACAGACACCCTCTTCCCCTGCCCTGTGCGTGTCCTGGATTGGTCTGAGATTCTCCTTCCAATTCTCTGCCCAGACTCTTTCTGACAATTGCTTGACTTTACAAGTATTTACTGAATATCTATTGTGTGCCAAGTATGATGCCAGGTGTAAGGATAAGACACTGTCCACAATTCAAGGAGCTCATGGTCTCGTGGGAGCATTAGGCTGAGAAACCGAGACGTGAGAGAGAGAAATAGGAGTGCGCAAAGCCTGAGCCGCAGCCCTTAACCCAGGCTGTAAGTCAGAGGTGCGTCCTGGCAAGGCCGTTTCTACACCCGGCACAGCAGGCTCTGCGGACGGGGATGAGCAGAAGTTGCGTCTCAGGTCGTGAGAACCACTGACGCGAAGCTCGGGAAGAGAGGGGCGTGGGGCACGTGGGTGGCCGGAAATGAAAAGGGCTCAGTGCCGGAGACACGGCTGGGTGAGCGAACTCGTGATCTGAATGAGACAGTGAGCACGTAAAAGGGAGAGTGAGCAAGTAAATAGCGGAATCGTGGTTTAGGGGAATGAGTGAGTGAACGAGTGAATGGGCAATGGGGAGAACGTGTGAATGCATTTAGAGCTTCGCTCTGATAGCACTGTTTCAGTAAGGGCTATCTTGTTCACTTTATTGGAAATCATGATCTCCCACTCCAATCGCACACTGTCAATAACCCTTTTCCTCTGTTGCTCAGTTTTTTTTTTTCCATAGCACTCAACACTCTCTAAGTATATATAATTTCCAGATTTATTATATGTATTGTTTATTGCCTGTTTCCCCTTTATCCACAAATACCAAATCCCCAGGATGGATTTTTTTTTTTGTCAATTTTGTTCACTTCTGTATCCCTAGTATAGTGAGCGCCCTGGCACATAGTAGGTGCTCAGTAAATGCTTGTGGAATGAACAAATCTCATGATGAGAGAGTGATGGGACTGGGCAAAGAATTTCCAGAGCTCGAGCTTCTCGGCCCATTCCTCAGGCCCCACAGCCAGGCTCCAGTGAATGAATGCACCCCGCCTTCTTTCCAGATCTTTCTTTTCAGAACTCAGCAGCCCAGGCACCTGGATCCTCAGAGATGCCGCCCAGGGTCTGTTGGCACTGCTTTCCCTGGGGCGGTGACAGCTCCTGAAGGAAGGGAGGGAGGTGACGAGAAGGCAGGAGAGCAATTCTGTCTCTTCCAGCAATCTTGGCAATGGCCACTTGTCAGAAGAACCAGCAGGGGGAAAAAAATGACAAAAACTTCAGGTCCGATTTATCACCTTCCAATCGTGTTGAACAAGCTACTGGAGCTACTTGGTTTTGAAGCACTCCCACTCCTCCCGCCATACGAAACAAACCCCACAAAATGCCTCTCCACGGGCACAGCTGAGTGTTGGCAACATTGCTGCCAATTAAAGGGTTTCCTGCAGTGGGGGTTGATCCACGGTGGCTGTCAAGGGGGCGCAGTGGAGAGAACGGAATCATTAAAATGGGAGAACAAAGGAGGCAGGACAAGTTCAAAAGGGATTAAGGCACCGAGAGAAAGTCAGTCTTTCGAGAGAGTTTATGCCCAGGGCTGGGCTGGGCACCTCTGGCAGAATTTACATCTAGCCCAGGCAGATGGCAATGGCCAGGTGTCTCAAATAGCCTCGCGACTGCTGAGCCCCCTTCTTAGTTTTCCAGCTCTGCAGGAGTAGTGGTTGAAATGGTTCCTGGACCTCGTAGATGCAAGCTTTGCTCCAATCCAGTGCTTCAATCTGCACTTCTGCAGCCAGTCCCCGAAAAGGTCTGATGACGGCCTCCCGTGACAGGGAGCTCTTCCTTCCTGCATAAGCACCCTTCCCATCTTGCTATGACCCCGACTCCTACAGAGTCCTTTACGACAACATCGTTATCACCTTTATCGTTGTTAAAGGCTACTAGATTTTGAGCCGCCTATTTTGTGCCAGGCGTTCTATCAGTTGCTTTACATTTGTTTTGTCTATTTTTCCAAATAACCTTTCCAACTGAGGAGGCTGAGCCTTACAGAAGCAAAATAGCTCACCAAGTTTCCAGTTATTAAACACCCCAGTCAGAATTCAAACCCACGTCTGTCTGACTTCATAGCCTGGGTGAGTGCTTTTTATCCAGCTGTAAGTCCATGCATCTTTAGTTTCCTATTCCTTCCGTCAGTTTAAAAAGATGCCTCTATGAAATTCTGACTATACCTCTGGCTGCCACGCATTTGGGACAACTGTAACAAATCAAGGTTTAATTCAGGGCCAGCTTCCCCAGAACTTGTGGTCGTTTTTTACTTTTAAATCTTTTTCATATAAACTTCTCTTTCTGTGTTTCTTCCATCTTGGGCTCAGGCAGTTGGCTTTGGGAATCAAAGTGCAAATGTTTTACATCCATCTTTATGCATCAAGTGCTGCATGGCTTCTGGACTCTGCCTTAGTCGGAACCCTGCCCCCCCCCCCCTGGAGCCACCTGAGCCCCACCTGTGACTTCATCCAGCCACCAGGGCTACCACCGTTCCTGACATAGGAAAAGTGGGGCCCCGACCTCATGCTCTGGGGTTCAGCTTCCCTCTCTCCACTTCCATTCTGGCCCAGATCTGAGTGTCCCGTTTTCTCTCCCGAGTCATGCTTCTATCTTGGTACCTCCCGCTTATCCATGGCCTTCAGCTGAAGCGCTATTCTTGCAATAGCTGGGCTTCACGACTGTCCAGCCCCAACACAAGAACTGGTGTTTGGGGCCAGGGCTTAGCTGAAAGGTCACCTCACCTATGGAAGTTTTCCTGACCCCAGCCCCTTGTCTCCACTGGTAGAACTGGCTTTACTCTCCTTTGTGACCTGGGACACTGGGCAGGTTCCATCCTAGCACCCAACATCTTCA
>CM053509.1:152140817-152208046 GCA_028627145.1 Eidolon dupreanum | reverse complement strand
CTTCCTAACTCTTGAGATGCGTTCCTTCCCTCACACCTCACACCCTCTTCCCCCGGCCTTCTGTCCACCTCCCTGGGCCCCCCAGGCTACTTCCTTAACCTTCTTCGTTGGCTCCGTGGACTTTTCAATCGGGACCCCATGCCCCCGTCCTCACCTGCTTCTCTTCTCCAGCTGCGTTTGCTCCCTAGATGATCTCAACAAATGTTGTCATTTAAAAGCTGAAAGATTTTCGACTTTATATTTGATTTTATATTTTAAGCCTGAGCTTCTACAGTGAGCTTTGGACCTTTACATTCAAGTGTCTACTTTAATGCTTGAATGTGTACACGGACTTCATTTGCCTCAAAACCTTAGCGTTGCCTGTAATCGCCACCTGGTTGTCGCCTCGTCTTTCAGATTTCAACTCAAATGATACTTTTAGAGAGATCTTTCTTTGTCAATCACCCTGGCTAAACTAGCCACACAGGAATTCTTTGTTATATTAACTGATATTATCTTCTTTATGACACGGATCAATACCTGAAATTTTTCTTCCTTTCCTCCCTCCAGTCTTCCCTCCATCCCTTCCTCCTTCTCTCCTCCCTTCCTTTCTTCTCCTAGTCCCTTTTCTTCCTCCCCCATTCCTTATTTCTTTCCTTCTTCCTTTTTCTCCCCGTTTACTATTCTTTCACCTCACTAGAAACTAAGCATATCGGGGGCAGGGCTCCTCTCTGTCCTGTTCACGACTGTGTCCCCAGGGTCTGGAACAGTGCCTGGCATATAGAAGGAGTGTCATACTATTTGCTGCCAGACTGGCACTCTTATGTTCCTAAGACTGACAGTCTTGAATTCTAGAGGGAACTGGAGTGGCTGGGTGTCCACGTGTCTGTCAAACACCAGCCTGCCCATAACCACCATCGTGATTGCTTAGAGGCACCAAGAACCCAAGCCGTGGGGTTAGGTAGCTTTGGGTTCAAATTCTGGCTTTGCCACTTCCAGCTGGATAAACTTGGGAATGTCTCTTGATCTCTCTAGATTTCGGTTTCTTAACTATGAAAGGAGGTTCTCAGCATACGGTAGGTATTAATGTCCCCTTGAGGCCATGGCATCCAAACCTGGACACAATGCTCCAAGCGTGGTTTGCCTAATCAAGGCTAAATTGAGTGGGACTGTCCCCTCCATCAATATGAATGCTCCGTTTGTGGGATGCAGCTCTGTGAACACATTCTTTTTTTTCTCTTTTTTTGGCTGTCATATTACACATCTGATAATTCAATTTTGGGGGTAGAAAAAGGTAAACATTTCTACCCCTTAGTCCTTGGTTCAGTTTGGACCTAGGGAGGATGGAAATTTCACTCTAGCATCTTCTTCCCACCCGGGGAGCACTGTGGACCTTGCTTCCTCCTCAACTAATGAGCCTGTCCCCATGGGGACTTTATGAAAGGCCGTGATCCCCAACGTGTCAGCTCCCTCTGTGTCTGTGACACGGGAGAGGAAGTATCCAGTCTGAAGGCAGAAGGCTCAACCAGCCCCCACCTCGCTCTCCAGCCTGTGACGTTGCGAGAGGCAGGTGGACTTCCTCTGCCTTGTGGCTATTTGGGGCGGGCCCAGGTGGCGGAAACAGAAGCCATTCCTGGCTTTCTGGCTGAAGCCTCCTCCTTGAGCTCATTACTGACACAGAAGCCCTGCTTTGGGCGTTGTTGGTTCCTGCTTTTCTGTTAACACAGCTGTTACTGCATTGGACGACCTAGTGCACAGTTCCTCCGAGGAAACCTCAGAGAGGAGTCGAGTCTCTTTTCCAAAGTCATCCAGCAGCTAAGTGGCAAAAGCAGGATTTGAACTCAATATGTTTGGCTTCCAAGGCTGTATCCTTCTACCATGCTGGGACTTTCAACACAATGTGCATTAAGTTATACTTAATTAATTTTGTCCCTTTAAAATCTGTAATTATGTAACTACCAATCAGACTGTCAATCAGTGTGAAAGCACCAGTGTTTTTACATTGAGTTAATATAATTACGACTTAAAAAATGAGTCATTTTAGACTGTCAGCTCTTCAAGGACAGACACAATTCTTTAATCTTACTCATTTCTGCACCCCAGCATCTAGTCAAGGGCTTGTGCATGGTAGGTATACTGATTAGCTATGCTGCAACAAAGTATGTAATAAACCTTACTAAATCTCAGTAGCTTATAACAGTAAGTGTTTGTTTTAAGCCAGCTGGTCAACTGTGGCTCAGTTGATCTAGGCTGAGTTTTCCAGGGTGACTTTCTTCCAAACTGTGGTCTGCTGGGCTTGCTTGGCTCTGTACTGTGGGACTGTTTCAGGGTCTAGGCTGAAGGATAGCAGCTACTTGGGATGCTGTCTCACGACTGATCACCAGAGCACAAAAGCCCAGCCGGTCCACCCAAGACATGCAAGGCCTATGCTTGCTTCACGTCTGTTGGCCTTCTATTGGCCAAAACAAGTCACATGGCCCAGTCCAGCATCAACTTGTGGGGGGCGGGGTGGGGGATGTGTGTGTGTGTGACTATTAAGTGAATACTAATCTGTACTATGATCCGGGTCTTTGAGGAAGGTTGACTTAATTTTCGGGGCCTGTCTTTGAGTAAGGGGCATCCCCATTCCCGGGCTAGGCATCCAGAGATTAATTTCTCTGATTCTTGAAAAACTGAGGGTCACAGATCAGGAGCCACTGAGCATGCCAGTCTCAAATGACCCTCTTAGGGCCGTGCCAGTAACTGTCCTGCATGTGTTTTTGGGATCGTACAGACTTGTACCCGAAAGCATGAGCTCCAGAGTCCAACGGACTGAATCTTTTACATGAAAGAGAACCCAGGCTCTCTGATGATGTATAAGGGCCTCATGGCTTGGCTTTGCTCCCCAGTCTGACCTCACCTCTCCTTTCCTTTTCTCCCTGCCTTCCTCAGCCTGGACTTCCTCTGGTTCCTAGGAAACAGCAAGCTCCTTCCTGCCTTAGTTTTCTACTTGTTCTCTTTGTCCAGAAGGTTCTCACATGACATAGTTACATGGCTGGTTCCTTCCTATCACCTGGATTCCAGCTCAAATGTCACCCATTCACAGAGGTCCTTCCTAACCACCTGATATAAAACAGCACACCCATCGCTATCTCTTAACCATGTGGCCTTATTTTCTTTCTTGCTTTGTCATTATCTAAAAATAATCTTGTTTATGTTCTTATTTTTGTCTGTTTCCACCTTCTAGAAAATAAGTTTTGTGAGGGGAAGGATCAAATTTGATTCAGAGATATTTCCGGAGACTAGAATGGTGCTTCATCCATAGAAGGTGCTGTATACCTATTTGCTGAGTGTTGAATGAAAGAACAAATGAATTTGTTGACTCACCTTATGGCACTTATGCAAGTGACTCACTTGTGTCACTACTTATGCAAGTGACTCTGAGAACTGTTTCTTTTTCTGCAAGATGGGACCACAAATGTGGACGTTGGTAATTGACAGGGTTTGCGGAAACATGTGTACAGCATTCAGCACGTGCCAGGTACATCATAGAAGCTTCTGCAGTAATAATAGTTACTACCTTAACCCAGGGCTTTCTCCACTACCTGCTGCAGGCTTGATGCTCTTCTCTCTACCCAGGGCTTTCCTGGAAGGTCTTAGCAGTCCCCATCTCTCCATCCTCAAGGAGTCGCGAAGGCCAAGAACGTGGCTGTGGCAATGAAGTGAAATGATATTGGAAAGGATGCTTAATTCTAAAGGATTGTCCCCAAACCCAGAAACGACATGTTAAATCAGAGTCCTTCCCATTACTCATAGTCTATCTCCATGGAAATGGGCACCATATGGAGTTAATTAGTAGAACAACAAAACAATCAATTAGTTCCTTAATTAGTTTTACTAAGAAATGATAACAAACACAAACACTTTATTCCAACTAATGCCTGAGCTGCAGTGAGAGTTTAATGGCCTCGGGAAGCCAGCTCAGGCACTGGGCCACAGTGAATGGAGATTTATTCCCACGATATTGACAGGTTCCCTGGTCTCTGTCCAGTTTGTGTGTTTCATCTTTATGATCAATTATTTATAATATCTGAACACAGCCGAGGGATGGTCTGGGAGCTTTTCTTTCTAGATAGGGGGAAAAAAGCAATAACTCAAATCATAGGAAGCCACCAGGCACTGGAATGATCAGTCCCTGAATCATTTATTTGACAAACATTTACTGAGCATTTTTTAGGTGCCAGACACAGTGCTGGGCCCGGGGTAGAGAGGGGAATAAAAAGCGACTGGCTGAGGGGCTCACATTAAGAGTAGGGGAATCGTGAGAAAAGTAAATAAACATGAGTGCTACCCATCTGGTTACGTGCTGGGGTAGGAGACTCACAGATCACAGGGTAGGACTCGAGGCTGTAGAAGGTCAGGGAAGGGATCTGGGAAGGCTTTAAAGAGGAGGTAGATGGTGGCTGAGATATCAGAGATGGGTCCAATGAAGATCCTGCCCAGGAGGTAGCCTGATCAGTGGAAGGAGCACAGGGCTGGGATCTAGAGGACCTGGATTCTCCAGGCTTGCGGCTGCATCAGAATCCATCTGTTTTCTCATCTGTAAAATGGGGCGAATAACATCCAAGCTTCTCTCAAAGGGTTGTTATGAGGGTCATATAGATGCAGAAGCATCTTGTCAAGCGCCAGGGGCTTCACACAACCAGATAGAAGACCTGAACAGAAGGCTGGAGGTGAGAGCCAGGTCCCAGAGATGCCTCACCTTCCCGAGGGATCTACAAGAGAAAGGGACATGCCAGGAACACCTGGGATGTATCTGAATCTGTAGCTATACCTGTGCACACACATACCATGTGGATACACACATACACATATGTATGCATATATATGGCATACGTGAATATATATCTATTTACTTTTCTGTCTATGTATCTATCGCCTATCAAGGAAAATTTATTTTTCAGAGATAACGTGATGATAATGATAAAAATAACCGAAGCAGTAAAAACTTAACCTCGTCCTTCCTATCCCTGTCCCCCGGTTGTAAAATCTCCAGAAGCATCCCTGTTACTTGTTTCTTCTACAAGTAGAAACCTCAGAGGCACCCTGTTCAAGCAACATATTTTCATCAACTCTTTCTTTTCCCTTTTCCCTGTTGTGCACTTTTACTTTTTCACTCATTACACCCTGGCCGATGGCCCACCTGAGTATCTTTGGATCTGCCACATTCTTTTTAATGGCTGGATGCTATTTTATCATACAGACGCATCTTAATTTATTTAATAAACATTTAAATTGTTTCCCACATCTTGCTACCATAAGCAATGAACTCTTCTGTTGGTTACCTATGAAACTTTACATAATAGATCTAATTTTCTGTTTCTTGGGGTCGTGTCTGTTGACTCACTTGATCCTTATCGATAATCTGAGGGCTAATTAATACTTTCCCTTTATTTTTATGCCCTTTTTTTTTTTGCGGGGTGGAGAGCGGGAGTTGTTTGTTTATTGCCAGTGAGAACTTACACTAATCTGAAATCATTGATTAAAAAATACACACATGAAATTTAAGGTCAAGGTTGCAGGTATCTGGGCTCAACTCACTACTATTGCAAGAACAGAAGCGAGCATTAACGCACTTGAATATAAACATTAAATAACAGTCTAGTAAAGGGAGGACACAAGTCCTCTTTCTCCCCATCTGCCATCCCTCCTCAAGACCTCACAGGTTTTGGACATTATAATCTTCCGGTTCACTAATTGGCTGGCCTCTGAACAATTCTCTCAGGACAATTTGAAGAAAGAGAATGAGTAGTGAGCACTGGAGGATGTGTCTTATGGGACAGGGAGCTGCCAGCCACATTGGGCTGGGGAAAAGCGGAGGAACTTGGATGAGGAAGCAAGCACAGGGAGAAGCAGAAGCCATGTGGCCGGCAGCCTTGATTCGTGGTGTGTTTCTGGGCCTGCTAAACATTCTCCTTGGCTGAGCTCACTCAGGGAAGGAGTCTGTGCCTTGCTATCAAACAACCTCTAAGTCAAACAGTAGCTAAAAATGTCATTCCTTCCTATGAGGTTGTAGAGACTGGAATCACATCTAGATACAATGTGTTAATTTGATCGCTAGTCCTTAAATGCCATCAGTTGTGACTTAATCGAATGTTAGTTTTTCTCTCCAGGCTTGAAGAACACGTATCTTTCTATCTCTATTGGACATCTTTCATTGAAGACATTTCTTCTGGAGCTGGTCCATAGGCTATAGGGTTACTATGCCAGTGGGGTCTCAAAAGCTTGGAGAGGCTGTTTGATGCAGAGGTGGCAGTGATACAGGACAGGGAAGATTTTCCCAAGTTGGTGGCAGGGAGAATAAGCCTTTCACCGAGAAGAAGAGGGTACTTTGGCAGAGAGTATAGAAAGAATTCAACACACAAGCCAAAGTGAGAGTCAAAATGAAAGTTCATTAGAAAAGGGGTAACACTCCACAGAGTGTGGGCTCCTCTCGGAGGCAGAATGAGAGGGACCAAGAGAGACGTGGAAAGACAGTGAGTAGGGGCCCGAGTGTTCAGGGAATTCAGTTTATATATCATTCTTTAGTTCCTGTGAGTTATTGTTTAAAAGACTTTGTTAACCCATTTCCTTGGACATGAACATACAATGAGGAAGAGGAAGAGTATGCAGTGCGAAAGGTAAGAATTTGTAGAGTGAAAGGCCTGCTGCCAGTTCCCAGCCTTTAATCCACAGGCTCCCATGATTTTAGCCATAGAGAATGACTCTTGGTTCCTGTTTCCCCTTCACAGGTGTGGGGAATGGGCTGTTAGCAATCCCAGTAGAAATCTTCCTTTGTTCTGAAGGTGTCCTCTGGCCTGGCTGGAGGGCTGATCAGCACCTTGCAGTCTCTGAATTTGGCTTTATTCCCATTTTAATTCTCTTGCTTCCTCCCTTCTTTAGCAGCATGAATTCTGGTGCTTAGATGCCTGGGTTCTAATCTCAGCTATGTCATGTGCTATTTATGAGATCTTGAGACACTTATTTAATCCTTTGCAGTTTTCTTGTCTGTAAAATGGAAATAAGAATAATAACCTCATTGGGTTTTTGTGAGGCTTAATGTGCTAATACAGGAAATTACTTAGAAGAATGCTCTTCTATATAGAAAGCAGTATGAATGTTTCTCCTGTTATTAGTGTCTCATACGTGCTGGCTTCAGGATTGTTAGAAAAATTTCCCTTTGAACCACAGTTTCTCAGTGAGCACAACAAACTTCCCTTCTCTATGAGTTTCAGCTACGTTGAGGGAGAGAGTACTATGGAGAATGTAAAGCAAGCATCTTTTCTTCTGTTTTTAGCATCTCCAATTAAACAAAGAAAAATAGTACAATCACAGCCTTTCTCCACCTTGGGAAGGGTGAACCTTCAGCCAGACCCTCAAGTTTTTCCCCAGTTTGAAAAAATATAATTTTACCCTCTCACACCCAATCAATATCTTTGCTGGGTCTATTGTGAGCTGATAATTTAAATACAATTGTCTCCCTAGCAACCATCGTTTCACAGTCTGTCTTCTTGCCTTTGAAAGAGCTTGCAGTTAAAAAATTCACAGTTTCAGCCAGAAAGTTTTTTTTTTCCTTGCAGGAACTAGCTTCTCTTCCAAAATAAACTCTTTAAAAAATGAAAAAATGGAACAAGATTTCTAAAGTAAAAATTTAACTTCTTTTTCTAATTATAAAGGTAATGGATTTTAAACACAGATGAGAGAGTTCTTATTGCCTCTGGAGTCTTAGGTCCAGAATGGTTTATATGGGGCAGAAAGTGGAGGACAGGTAGAGGCTAGTTAGACTCACAGAATGTTGGAATTGGAGGAAGATGTAGAGATAATTTAGTCTGATTTCCATTTTCTCCCTCTTCTGTTTTATAGTTGAGAAAACAGAAATCCTGAGATTTAATAGCCATGTCCAAGGGCACGCAGCTTCTAGGATTAGAGGCCTAACTTGGATACCTGCTCTGTCTTCTGTCTCCAAGAGCCCTGTCCTTTGTCTCCAAGTCCAAAGGGTTCTTGTCACCAAAATGGGCCCTCTGAGTTTTCTAGGGGAAGGTGGTGATGTACAAATACTAAGAGCACAGGGCTTTGAAATTAGGTAAACTCACATTTGAGTCCCTGGGTATGGTGACCAACTGTCCCAGTTTGCCAACATGAGATGGGGTTTCCAGGACATGGGACTTTCGATGCTCAAACTAGGAAAGTCTCGGGCTGACCTGAACAAGTAAGTCACCTTGCTAAGCCAATCTCTACGTGATCTAGGGAAAACATGGGCCTCGATTTCCTCACTTGTGGTCAATCATATTAGTTTATCTCTTGGAATGTTGAGAGGATAAAAGAAAATGACTATGGTGAACATTAATTTCTATCCTTCCTTCTTCTCCTGATTTATCCTGCCCAGTAAGAAGCTCTTAAAATTCTTTAGCTGGAAAAAGCTAGCCTCAGCTTAAAAGTGATAATGATGGTTCTTCCTTGGGTTAGTCCAGATTGGGAAAGGCAGAGAAATGAGATCTTCATTCCAGAAGGTCTGATATTCAGAGATACAGTCCTTGGAGACTCCCCCAAATGCCACCCACAACGTGAGAAATCAAAATTAGCTTCTTGGCTGCTTTTGGCAGCTGTGATTAATCATTTCATAATGAGACAGTCAAAGCGCAACTATTTATTTGCTTTGGATCAGGAAGATTATGGAGTATAACATTTTCATAAATTTGTTAGGATTCTAGATATACGTTAGTGTGATGAATAGTTTAGGCTGCGATAGATGTTTTCGTTTCAATAAAGTTATTTTGGGGATATATTTACATGATGAAATAACCTATTATTTATCCAACTGCATTTTTATGAACTAATTTTTCTTTTCGTACCGACTTGCAATGGTGATTCATTACTTTCTGCCTTTCACTTTTTCCTTCCTTACAAATGGTTTCTTGTTTATTATTTTAAAGTGTATGTCTCCGTTCAGATCCATCGACCAATTTTGCATGGGGTCTTTGCTCTAAAGCAAACTGCTTCCAAGAGTCTGGGGAATTCAAATAAAATGATTAATTTTGTTCTAATTGTGTCTGAGCTATGCCATTTTCAAGATCTGTGACCTTGGGCAAGTCATTCTCTCTCTCTCTGAGATTCAGTTTCCTAATTTGGAGGGACTTTGGTGCACAATAGATGCTCAATTAATACTTGTCAAAGGAATAAACAGATGACTGAATGAGATGAGAGTGAAGACATTTGTTTGGCTATGGGAAAGGTTTAGGTTGGGAGGGTCATGTCAAGGCCTGCTTCTCTTGGTGGGAGTTTTGTCTGTCGTCTGTCAGAGGGAGATAGACTGAAACATCTCTTTTTGTACCAGCCTGCCATTTTTCTTCAATGACAAGAAGAGGCTATCAATTCTTTTTTTTTTAATTATTAAATTTGTTGAGGTGACATTGGTTAATAATATTATACAGGTTTCAAATGTACAATTCTATAATACATCATCTATATATTATTGTTCACCACCCAAAGTCAAGTCTTCTGTCACCATATATTTGACCCCCTTTACCCTTTTCTACCTCCCCTCAACCCCTTTCCCTCTGGTAATCACGATAATGCTTTCTGTATTTATAAGTTTTTGTTTGTCTTGTTCATTTGTTGCTTTCAGTTTTATATGAGTGCAATCATATAGTTCTTGACTTTTTCTGTCTGACTTTTTTCATATGGGGAGAAATTTTGTACTTCCTTCCTTCAGATAAACCAAGTCAACCAGCAAAAAATGAAGTAGAAGAAAGTTGTAGTTATATGTGGAGAGTGTGATTAGGTAGAGTAGCTATCAAGATAATTCAAAGAGAAAGTAAATTCAAGAAGAACTAAGTACCAGGAGTTCCAGGTTCTAATCTGCATTGCTGTGTGACCTTAAGCAAGCCACGCCTCACTCTGGGTTGCAGCTTCCTCATCTGTATGACAAGAAAGCTAGAAGAGGTGGTGGCCTTAAGTTATTTATATTTCTGACAGTTTAGTCCAGTATTTCTCAAACTGGGGTCATGAGACTTTAGGGTCTGCAAACATATTCTTGAGGCTTCTTGAGTTATGAGAATTTTTTTCTTTCATTTGTCTCTTTATTTTTTACAAGTTTTATAGACAGAGCTACTCTAGCAGTACTAATTCATCATTGAAAGACATTTTCATAGAATAAGACTTCACTTTATTAACTCTATTTTCAAACCCAGCTTGGAGGACCTGAGGGAGCTGGGGGTGGTCGGTGAGAAGCGCTTTCCTTTAAAGAGGATTTATATTTTATTCAAATCCTAGAAATGGTGGTTAGCTTATATATATCAGCCCAGAGTTTTCACATCACAAGAAGGAAAGATGAAAAACTTGATTCATGAAATAACCAAGAATGAGAATAAAATACTACAGAGCAGTTGGTAGTGATGGGAAGATGGTGGTTGTGTGTCATTGTTAGTGGTGTAAGGGAGACAGGAGACATCTTAAGTCATTCATTCATCCAACAGATAGTCACCAAGTGTTTACTATGTGTTCAGCACCCATAAAGCATAAGCACTGAGGAGACAGTAACATTATTCAGTTCCTGCCTTCTTAGACAGTCATAGTTTAGAGTGGCAGTTGGACCAGTAGAGCAAGTATTGTAGCTCAGTGTGATAAGAGCTGTGAGAACAAGCATTGTTGCCATGGAGTCCAGAGGAAGGTGGATTTGGGTATGTGAAGCGTGGATGGGGAGAGGGGGGGAGTAACTTCTGAGCCAAGCCGTGAAGGAAGAGTAAGAATGCTCAGACAGAGAAAATGTGGGAGATGAAGCTATAGGCAGAAAGAATTGCTGGTGCAAAGGGTGAAAATGAGAGAGAAGGAAGTGAAAAAGAGTCACCAGGTATTCACTCTGACTGAACTATAAGGGATGAGGGGGGAACATTTATAGGGCCATATCTTGAAGGGCCACGTGGATCAGATGAAGGAACTTCTTCCTTTTCCTAAGGCAATGGGGAGCCATAGAAAGTTTGCAAGCAAGAGGGTGACACAGTCAGGCGTGTGTTTTAGAAAGATCTCATTGGCAGCACTTTGTGTTGAAGATAGACTGGAGGTGGAGGGGGATGAATACGGGGTGGAAGGGGTGGCTGCCATTGTCCAGGGGAGAGGTGACATATGCTGGCTGGGACAGTGGCAGACAAGGTGGGCAAGGGGAGTGGAGGCTGGGCTGAGTGATATTTAGGGAGACTAAAAGGAGATTAGATATGAGAGGCGAAGGAGTAGGAGACTCCAGGAAGACTCCTAGGTCCCTGGCTTGAGTGCTTTTTGTCATGTGGAAGGCTTAAGTAAGGTAATGAATATATGGTAAGTGGACCAGAAAGGGTGGATCTCTCCAACTAGCTTTGTGTTTACACTCTAATGAGCTCTGCTTTGCATAGCAGAGCAAAATATTAAAATTTGGGAAGGACCTGAATTTCTTTTAGGGATGACATTGTCTTTGTTTATAAAAATACCTTATTGTGGGGTTTAGAGACCATAGGAAGTAAAGCACTGGAAAAAGATGCCCAAAGTGCTCTGTTTTATTCAGGAGGAAGAGTTGAGACAGAAGCAAAAGAAGGGAGAGGAGAGGAATAGAGGAAAGAAGGTAAGGGAGGGGAGAGAAGGAAAGGGAGAGGTAAAGAGAAGAGAAAGAGAGCGAGAGGTAAAGAGAGCAGAAAGAGAGCTTGAGGTGGTGAGAAGGGTGAGGGAATGGGAGAAGTGACTGGTGAAAATTCCTTGATGTTGGTGGGAACAGAGGACTTATTAAAAATTGTGATTTCTGATGTTTGATACAAAATTGTATTCATGTACTATAAATTCCCTCTCTAACTCCCTAACACAGTCAGTAAAGTTGACTATGCCCAAGAATGCTCTGTGTGCATGAAATGTTTTTAGTGGAGATTGTAGAAGGATTTGAATTTCTCCTTGGGTCTAGGCAATGTGGAATAAAGGCAAAACAGGAGCAGAAGGGAGATGTTCCATAAACAGAGCAAATTCTGCAGAAGCAAGAGGTTAGGGTTAGGATGACTCTGGAAGGCTCTGTGCTTCCAGGTGTGGAATGGAAGGTCAACCTGATCATATCACATCATTCATTCATTCATTCATTCATTATCTTCAACAAATACTTATTAACTGCCTACTATGTGTCAATCACTGTCATGGGAACTGGGGATATCTCTGTAAGCATAATAAAGTTCTTACTCTTAGAGAGCTTGCATTATTATCGAAGAGACCTACTAAAATTAATAGAAAAATATATGATACCCAGTCTGGTAGTGATAAGAGTTATTAACAAAAATGAAAGAGAATAAGGGAAAGACACAGGGTGGCAATTTAGGAAGGGTGACATAGAAAGGTCTCCTTGAGGAGCTGGTGTTTGAGCAGAGACCTAAATTAAGTGAAGGGGAAAGACGTAAGGAGATCCAGAGTATAGCTGCTAAGCAGAAAGAGTAAGCCCTTTCTCCTCATCTTGCTTGTTGCCTCAGGCAAGGAACAAGCTCTCAGCCCTCAGTGTTCTCATCTGAGTTTAGGGTTGACATCAACCTCCTACGGTGGAGGTAAGCATTTCAAGAAAACATGGAGATTACTAGGAAATAGAAAATGCAGCACATAAAGAATTGTGGTAGGCCTGGCCAAAGATGGGATTAATTCCACTTTTTGCTGTGAGGTTGGTGGGGACCATGACCTAGGATGTATTGTGTGTGCTCTCTCAGGGGATTTGCCAGGTATGGGGACTCAGCTCAAAGATGGACCATGTACTAGAATGTCCAAATTCTGCTGATGTGACCTGGGAGAAATGCCTTAATATAGACTATTTCCCGAGGCTCATGAATTCTGTATTACAGTGAGTCGTCCTCTGATTTTCAATTGTCTTGCTGATAATACAGTCCCTGATGTATTTATCATCACAACTCAGGCAGAAAGACCTGATAAATCTTGTCTGCGTAAGGGCTTGGCTACTTTGATCTCATTTCCTGCTTAACCCTTCACCCACTGCCCAATCCCTTTTGAAGAATTATATAGAAGCGTTTGGTGTTGTCTTCACCTTTCCCTGGCCTTGTAGATATTTTTCATTACTCTTGGCTGCTGTGGCAGACACTGTTGGTTGCCTATCCAGTAGCCATTATTCTTTCTCATTACTGAGGCTGAAAATACCAGATATTGTTTTCCCACCCTCCCTTGCGGTATGGATGTGTATACCAATTATCTATTGCCATAATAATGTTGTGTGACGAACCTCTCTAAAACTCAGTGGCTTAATACAATGAGCATTTATTTAGCTCATGAGTCTGGAGTTGTCAATTTAGTTGGAGCTCAGTTGTGTTTTTCTTCTGGTCTTAGCTGGCCACACTCAGATGTCTGATGGCTGGCTGGCTGCCACCAGGAACAACTGGGGTGACTGAGCTATATGTCTCTGAACCTCCATCTCCTCTCACCCCAAGCTCCAGGGGGATGTCCTGCCCAACTTTAAGGGGCACTCCCTGATGTGGGTGTCAGCTGGGGCAGCCTTGCACTGCCCTTTGAATCTCAGATCTGTCCTCCTAGAGGTTTTTACTTAGACAGAAACAAAACAAAACAAAACAAAAAGTTGTCTTTGTTAAGTTTTGGTACTTAAAAAATCTGGACTAAATTTAGACCAAAACTGAAACTCTGGGAAATTTGTTAATGACATCCAAGTTTGCCACTCATCAGCTATGTGTTTAATTGACCCTTTGGGCCTTAGTTTCTCCATCTGTGAAACAAGGACCTTTTCAGCTATGAAATCTCTGGAACTGTCTGGAATAAGCCCCCCACCTCATTAGCCTGACAGTGGCCGTCTCTCATCTAAGCCTAGTCCAAGTGTCATTGTCTCCTAGTGGCCTTCATTTATACCACCACATTCCCCCAGGCAGAGCTGGTTGTACTCTGGTTTCTTCTATCTATCGTCTGTCTGTCTGTCTGTCTATCTATCTACCATCATCATCATCATCATCATCATCATCATCAATCCATCTAATCTATCATCTATCTATTTACTTTCAGCTATTTTATATTATTATCATTTATCTTCACGCTTATGTTCTAAATGCCTGGACTGACTTATCTCTGCAACCTTTGTTGACTAGAATAGAGCTCAATCTAAAATTTGTTATTTAGAATCATTTAATCCTGCACATTACAGCTGGACTTCTAATCTCCTCATTTTTACCAGCAGGAAAACCGAGACCCAGAGGGTAGAAAGGGCCTTATCCTGAGTCCTGCACAGCACGTTTGAGGCCTAGGCTAGAACTCAGTTGTCCTGATTGATGATACAAATTTCTTTTATTCTACCATGTGGCATTGCACTTATCTGCCTTGGTTAAAGTGACACTAGCTGCTGTAATGAGAAGTCCTGAAACCTCGATGGCTTCTTCACACAATAGAAGTTTATTCTGCATTCACATAAAGTCCTCTGGTGGTGGGATTGACAAAGGCTGTCATCTTCGACATGTGACCTCCAAGGTTATATGCTCAGCACCAATGTCCAGCTGGCAGTCGGAGAAAGAGAGAGAACACATGGGGGCTTTTTGTGGGCCAGGCCTGAAAGAGACATAGCCCGCTTCTGCCCATGTTCTGTTGGCTGAAATACAGACCGAGAGGCTTAGTCCAGCTGTGAGTCGCAGAGGAAAGCAGAAGCTGGTGTGGTGGACAGCTGCCAGGATTTGCTGTGCCATCTTAGTTCCTTGCATGAGGTTCTATTTCTATCATTACGCTTTAATTTTTTTTGTACCTACCTCGATGCCTCCCATAGGCCCCGAGTGAGCTAAAAGTATATCAAGTAGTTTTGATACTATTATTATTGTTGTTATTTATACTAATGGCAGAGGGGAAGTGGCAGACAGGAACTAACTCGAACTGCTTTGTAGTATTTAACCCAAAGCACGTTTCGCTAGGCAATTTCCCTTTAATCTTTAAACCTATGTGTATTTCAAGGGAAATTTAATCCTTGTGTTTCTGATTCATTTGCACTTAACTCATCAAAATGTTGCTTTGTAAGGCGTGTTTGATGTACAAGAAGCCTCATAAGCCCTTTCATAAGCCTTTCAAATGCCTTTTCTCTTTGAAGCGAAAGTTTGCGCTCTTCCAGCGCTAAACAGAACTAAAACCTGGAAAGTCTTCAGCTGCCGTCCCACCCCAGAGGCTGCAAATTAAGGTGGTTTGTACAGGTCAGCAGGGGAGGCTGCTCCCACTTCTCCAGGAGAGGGAAAACAACAGCCTGTGGTTAAATGCCCGTGGGGAGCGAAGACTCGCTGCTTCATGCTTTCCTGCCTCTGGCCCTTGGCTCCTGCTGTTTGGCTGTCTGCAAAGCCTGAGCTTTTCCCTCACTGCTTACTTATAGAAAAGCCCTCCTCCTGCTGCAGCACTCAGGCTTGGGCACCTCTCCGGAGACTTCTTGGAAAGAACTAAGTGCTCCTTCTTTTGTGTCTCATTATGTCCTACCATAATAATAGATGTTAACTGAGCACTTACTACGTGCTAACTCATTTAATCCTCTCGACAGCCCTATAAAGTAGGTATCATTTTCAGCTTCCCTTTGCAGACATGGAAACCATAAAACAGGGTGGGTAGGTAGCTGGCCCAAGGTCTCACAGTAGGAAAGCCAGCAAACCACCTATAGCATTGACTACATTTACTTGGTGTGCCCCCTTGGCACTCTGCGGGGAGGCACCATTCCTCTCTGCACCAATATCAGAGAGCCTGGCCCTTGGTGACCACTTCAGAGGCTGGATGGTGCATCATTGAAGAGTGCGGAGCCAAATCCTACCTCTGCCGCTTGATTTGCTGAGATCCTGGACAAGATCTTTAACCTCCAAATGCCTCGCTTTTTCTTCTGTCAAATGAGGATGATGCTAGCATCCATCCTGTAGGGTTATTGGGAGGATTAAATGAGCTAATACATAAAGCTCTTAAAACACTCCCTGACGCATGGAACTTGCTCGGTAAATGTTAGACATTATAACTGAATGAAGAAAAGGTGATGTGGATGCCAAGCTTATCTCAGTTTTCCAGGAACAGGATGCTGGGAGGCTCCATGAATGTTTTGGAAGACAGACTCAGACTCAGCAAAGGTCTCGGCAGCTTACGGCTTGAGATGGAATCCTACAGAGTGAATCGTAGTCGAGGTAACCACTGCACCTGTGCTCAGGTCCCAGACGTCAGCAGCACAGGCTTAGGGTGGGGGGAGAAGTGGCTAGGACCCAGCACACGCCAAAGGTGCGTGAGTTATGGTGTTGACAGCTGGCCCAGTTCTGTGATGTGTTACCATCCAGCTTATGCTCTGTCATTAGGAATGCGTTGTCTAGAACAGGCTGGAGCTTGTCCTGCTCTCTTATACATTCAGTCCAGACCAGAAGAAGTGCAGACATTTAAGAAATCCCACTTTATGACTTTTATTTCTAATATATTTTTTGATTATACTATGGATTTGCTGTCGACAATTTAGAAACTTAAAGAAAAGGAAAGAAGAAAAAAGTTTATAATTGTGCGGCTACTTCTCAATAATTTTGTATATTTCCTTCTCTTTAGTCTTTTACAGACATATTCATATCATACATGTGAGTTAGAAGTTTTTGGCCTCCTAAGATCTGGATAAATTTGGCTGAAATCCTCATTCCATACTCTGTAGAAGTCCAAACATCTCAAGCTTTCTACAAACACCTTGGGAACTCACATTTTTACCACTATCTCTGACTCAGATGTCTTGTCTCTCACAAATTCCTATTCTTGGATTTGCTTTTGGTTCTTTATCTTTGGAAGAAGTCTTCCTGTCATGCAGCAAGAGGCTGGTTCCTTCTTCTTGCTCGTCCCGGCCCATACGAACACGCATACATAGCTGTGGCATGGAGCGCAGAATCCTGACCGAAGGAGCGAGGATTACAGGGAGGAGCAGTTGCATGGCATCGCACCCTGCAAACAACCCAGGCAAATGGCTAGAAAGCGCCCTCCATCTTCACCTGTTCTTTTTCAGTTCTTTGAGCTGCCTGACCCCAGAGCTTGCTCACCTGCCACGCCAGTGGTGCTCAGACACCTACCGCCTCTCTGGTTTCCTTCCCTTCAGACTCACACTCGACTTCTTCCTCCCCTAAACTTCAGCATCTTTGACTCCTGGTGGTGATGATGCTGATGAAGAAAACTCGTGTGAATTGAGCCAGTACAAAGTGCAAGCGCTCTTTAAGCACTCTGAGTGCATTCGTCGTCGTCAAGACTATCATTATCCCCATTTTACAATGAGGAAGCTAAGGTAGGTAGGTTACTCAAGGTCACTCAGTAAGTATCGGAGGCAGGATTCAAAACTAGAGCTATGAATGACATTTATTAAGTGCTTATTATTTGTCAAGTGCTTTTATATAACTTATTTACTCCTCAATTCAACTCTGGAGGTATGCATCATGGTCTCTGGTTTATGGACGAGGAAATAGATGTTCCCACAGTTATGGGAGCCCAAGGTCACCTAGCTTTTAAGTGGTGGAGCCTAGCTTTGAACGAGGTCTGCTCTGCCTTCAAATGAAGTCTCTGTCTGCATTTCAGGACTGCGCCACATTGTCCAGATTCAAGAGGAGATCATTAAGCACATAGCCTCGCCCCATACCCACATCCAAGCATCCCACGCACTGGGAAATAGCCCTTCGTTCATTACATGTGGTTGGTAAAGTTTATACGTAAGGAACTGTGACACTAATGCCACTATATTAAAAGTGTGAAGATTCCAATAAGTTTCCAAGCACACGTGTGTCACAGTAGCATCTTCCCTCTCTTTCCCAAGCGAGTACACAGCTTTCCGTTGATTTGCTTCACCTCACACAGTTATTATAGTGAAATTTCCCCCTGTGTCCCAGCCTCCCTTCAGCTCTCATTTAGATTTCCTCCTAGATGTGGTCATTTAAATGCACATGGGCAGCAACCGAGCTAACCAGATCCCCCCGCCCCCGTTAGTTGGGAAGATAGTCCTGTTAGTTATCTATCTGTGAGCCGCATGTAAAACCTGTCCAGCTGGGCCAGATTGCTTTGTGACGTGACCTGGTTTTGTCTGCACTGGCAGAGGGATGACTTGCAGTGAGATCCTAGATGGTGTGTGAGGAGAGCTTTCAAGAAGTGTGGGGGCCTGTCGAGGGGGTGTGGAGATGGAGGTAGGGAAGGAAATGGAGAGAGATGTGTGGGTTTGGGTGTTCGGGGGATGGGTGGAGTTAACACGTGGAATAGATTGTACATCAGAGTTGGTTTAAGATGAGAATAGAGATGTGTGCATGTAATGTGGTGGATGGATGTAAATTGTTTGGGCGGGTGCATGAGTATGTTAGCGGGGTCTCTGCAACAGCTCATAACAGGGCGAGGGTCTGCAGGCTCCGTTCCTGGACACTTAGCTTTAGAAAGGCTCGCCCTTCCCGGGTGAGGAGCGCTGGGTAGGGGACATGCCTCCTGACATGGCAGCCCTCCCAGGCAAGATTTTGGGCAAGGAGGAGCAGAGGGGACCTGTGTGCTCGGATTCAAGCTTGTTCCCAAGAAGGAGGACTGAGCTAAGCTGAGCATGCTCAGTTTCTCTTCCCCAGTTCACAAATCAGATGCCATAAGTCTTCCCATGTCCCCTGGGCAGAGAGAGTAAAAGATAGAGAGGGCGGGAGTTACACTAATTGTGCTCTTACTATTAAGAGGAAACATCAGGGGCTGGGAAGAAGGGTTCCCTATTATCACATATGTAGACTGTGAGCTCTACACTGTCATCCTCCCAGCACCCAGCACAGGGCCCAGCCTCTAGCAGACACTCTATCGTGGGTGGTCGAAGAGCATGACAATGAGAGGGCAGTTACACTGTGGGGAGCAGTGTGGATGTGTGGGTGTTGGTGCAACGTGCAGTATGTTGGTGCAGTATGTGCATGCCTAGGGTTCTCCTATGGATGTGGGTGTCACAGGACAGACAGACATGTGATCCTGGAGCTGGAAGGCAGTTGCAGAGACCGGCGGATGGACGGGTAGTGAGTGATGTGTGGGTTTGATGGTATCTGGCCACAGGTATGTGTGCAGGGCCGGGGGAAGGGCGACTATTTGGGAAGGTCAAGGAGTGTCTGGATCAGGCTATGGATGCATGTGGGAGGGCTGCGTGTGTGTACACGGGAGAGTGTGGCGTGTGTGTGTATGTGTGTGAGAGAGAGAGAGGAGAGGAGAGAGACAGACAGATACACAGACACATGCACACGTATACACACACATGTACACAGACAAAGGGAGGGAAACAGAAACAGTGAGTTTTACAGATTTTTTCCTTTCTTTTTCTTTTTCTGTCTGCCACTCTCTCAATTTTCCCTTTTCTCTTTCTATCCCCCCCTTACACTTTTTTTCTTTCCCCCTAAAGCACTGCGAGGACAGACAGCACACTCACCTCAACACACACACTAGCTAGCAATCACACCGCATGCTCACACACGACACTCATACTCCCACGTACCTGCATGCACAGACAGACCATGCACGTGCAAATGACACAGGCGCACACGTTCTAATTGGAGCTCCGCTGTGCGGGTGTTTCCACCCGGATACCCAGGGCAGGCTGCCACGGGGAGCAGCTGTTTACTGAGCACCTCCCACCTGCCAGGCTCTCTGCAGAGCACCCTGCACCCTCTCGTCTAATCCTGATGAGCAGGTACCGAGTCCACGTCTGAGAGGAAAGAGGCCCAGATAGGCGAAGTGAATGAATTCGCTGACTCTCGCCTCATGAATCTTGAAGGCTACATTCCCTGACTATTCCCTCTCTCCTTCCTTCCTTCCCAGGGGGCAGAGTCCCCGTCCCCTTTCCCTGCTGCCCCTTTGGCCTCAGCTCCATCCTGACCACCCCCCTCCAGGCCTGACAGCGGGTGCCTAAGGCATTAGGGCAGCCCAGGCCCTGCCTCAGACTCAGCACCCGGCGTGTGATGCTGAAGGCAGCGGGTTGGCCTGGCGGCCCAGTGGGCCATGGGCAGCGTGGAGAAGGCTCAGGCTCTGTAGTCAGGAGGACTTGGGTTTAGAACCTGGTTTTGTGACCTAGCGATGTGGTTCTCAGCAGGGCATTTCACTTCTCTGATCTTTACATGCCTCATCTGTGAAATGGAGATAATAGAACCTACTTCCTGGGGTGGCTGAGGGGGTTGAACAGGGGGCTGTTCACAGAAGGCTTGACGCTGAGTAAATGTCTAATAAGTCAGCTCCCTCCCGCCAGACCACCCTCTACCTCCATGTCACCTGTAACCTGTTTGTTCTTCCATTTGGGGCACAGCAAAAGGCCAATTCACCTCTTTCTCCTGTCTCGATTTTCTTCAGAGCTAAAGTTTATTTATTTATTTTTATCGTAATCGCCAACTTCCTCCTTGATGTCTTTGTCAACCCCCTAACTCAGGATGGCTGAGGTCAAACTCAAGTCTTCGTCCCCAAGGCTGCTCCTCTGTTACCTCACCTGTGTCTTATAAGAACCTTATATAATAGGTACCATTATTTATTCCTATAGTACAGAGGAGGAAACTAAGGCTCAGAGAAGGCAAACAACTTGCCCAAGGTCACACAGCTAGTTAAATGTTAGGGCTGGAATTGAAGCTTGAGTCTCTCTGGAGCTAAGCTCAGGCCCTCTCCCTATTCCAAGCTGCCTACCTTATGTGACTGTGCCAATTGTGAAAGGGCATACAGGTGGGAGAATATCACACGGGCCACCCCCCTCCCAGAGGGCACAGCCCATCTCTGGCCCAAGGTGAGAACTCCTTGTAGAGCCTTGGAGGTTAAGTCTAGGTGCTTTCTCGCTCACTCCTTGGTCACACCAGCAGCATAATCAGCCCATCACCAAGTCACCCAAAGAGAAGTCTTTCCTGACAAGCTGTCAGAGGCTGGCCCGGAGTGGGCGAGCGCTGGAGCCTGGCAGGGGGAGGGTGCAGGCTTCCACCCTGGCTCGAGCCATCATTTAATACCAATGCGATGTCTTCGATTAGCTTCATCTCTGCTAAACACTCAGTGCATTTTTTTCTTTCCTTCTGTTTTAAAATAATGGAGTATTACAAGAAGAGGCAGCCTGGGGTCATGGGGAGAGCTGGGGCCCTGGAGCCAGCCAGACCAGCTCTGCCTCTGGCTGGGCCACACGGGAGTTGAGCCATTCGGCCTTGAACAAGCCCTTTCTTTGCCTCCCTGGGCTTCGGAGTCCCCATTTGCAGGGCAAGGATGAGAATCTGTACCATTACAATCCCGGTGCAAAGAAAGCGTGCTCGTCTAGGAAAGCCGAGGAGCAGAGTGACTGAGACTTTGTCTGTCTGACTAGATAAGGGACCTCAGGCAAGTCATTGGCCTCAGCACTTCTCATGCAAATCAGGACAAAGGGACCTTCCCCATGAGATAGAGACAGGGATTAAATGAGCTAATACATGCAAACCTTTAGTTGCCTGGCCTATGATAAGCAAGAAACAACCCCCCCCCCTTCAAACAAAACAAAACAAAACAAAAAACAAAAACAAAAACAAAACACAAACTCCCAGAGAAACTTGTGGTTTTCAATCCTTCTGAGACGCTTGGGCTGCAAGGTCGTTCTCTCATTCTCTCTTTCGTACAGAGGAGGGGGCAGAGTCTCTGAGATTTCCAGGACCTTGCTTGAGGTCATGCAGCTCAGGGGTGGCAGAAGTGAGATGCATCTGGGTGGTCACACTCGAAGACCCTCCCTTCTCTTTCTTCTATGTGACAGAGGCAGAGCTAGGGGCAGCTGGATTCACTCAGCCAGGAGGCCTGAGACATGCCAACGGTCCTCCTGGGATGGGAGACACTGCTGGTCCTGCCTGGACTCAGGGCTGCAGGGAGAGCTGTCCTGAGGGTAGAGGGTGCTCGTCCTTCTCGGAAGAATCAAAGCGGAAGGCAGATTCCTCTCAGGGATTTCGAAGGAGTCAGGAAATAGAACCATGCAAAAGTGGCTCTTCACTGGTGGTTAATACCCGCCAGGAGCAGTTCTGGGAGCCTGAGGCACGGGGGAGCGAGGTGCGGGGAGGTTATTACACTGGACCCCTTACCTCACTCTGTAACCACTGGACAGCAACTTGTCCTTGCCCCAAGCCTTGGTTCCCATCTGCTCACCTCCTCCGACAGGCAAAAGCCCATGGGAGTGTCTTGGGTGTCTTCCCCACCTTGGCCTCCGAGCCTGGCCCACCATGTGAGAGAGGAGACCCTGAGGCCCAGGACGGGGTCAGGGTGGGGAAGCCATCCTTGGCTCCAGGCGTGTTCCTGGAAAGACCCCTGGTGATGTCCTCAAGCTCCCTGGCGGTCAGCAGTGCCAAGCACAGAGTTACTCCAAGACGCTCAGGAAACCTACTGAACATGTTTTCATCCTTCCTGCCAGCTTTCTCTGTGACAACCATCCCTCTTGAATAAGGGAGGGCAGAAGGGAGACCCTTTACTGCCTCGGGCTGGGAGGGCCACGTCTCAGTTACAGAAAGATCAGGTGTTCGATTTACGAGGCATCTGCCCTGCCCGCACCTTCTTTCTAGTCACCTCGACCTGGGGTCTGGGTCTCTCTGCTCTTGGTTATTGGGACTTAAATTCTCAGCAAGTTAAACCAAAACAGAGACTTAGAGATTGCCTTGTTCCTCTCCATCACTTACAGTGGGCAAACACACTACAGAGGTGGGGGAATCTCTGCAGGTTCACAGAGGAAGTCCATGGTGCAGCCAGAACCACAATCCGGGTCTTTTTTCATTTCCTGAAGGGTGAGCAAGGGCTGAGGGCAAAGGCCACTGGGCCAACTATGGTGCCAAACAGTCATCACTGTCCTTCTCTCCCGACCCTTCTTCCTTTACCATTATTATTATCATCCAGCAACAGCAGCAGACACAGCAATCCATCAGGGAGAACTTACTGTTCATTTAACCCCCATTACGACACAACAAGACTTTATTTTCCCATTTCAGAGATGAGTAGAATGAGGCTTAGCAAGGCTCAGAAATTTGGCCCAAGTCACACAGCTAGCAAACCAGGTCAGTCTGGCCAGACTTTCAACTACTCCATTATGCTGCCAGCAACTCTGAAGTGGGTGGAGGGTGGAATATGAGAAGTTCTGCCACCTACCTACTGTGTGACCTTGGGTAAGTCACTTTACCTCTCTAAGCCTCAGTCTCCCTATCTATAAAATGAGTCTCTTAACGATATTGACTCCAGCTTGCTTCAGAGAGGCATTGGGAGGGCCTGGTGTGAGTCGAGGAGAAAGGGCTTTGTAAACTATAAAGTGCAGGGGTTTTGAGGGTGTGATGAGAATGGGCACACAAGCAAGGTTCCTTTCTGCTGCTTATCCCTGTATGCCGAGAGCCTAGCTTGGCATCGGGCATATGTATAGCAGATAAATAATGCAGCCTTATAGAATGAATGAATGATTATCAATTGATTTCATTCATTCCTCTCTCCACCTATCCTATCCTCCCGAAAACATGGGATGCTCGCCTTCGTAAAACTGGAGGGACATGGAGGACCATTTGTGTCCAAAGCCATTGCATCGCTCTGTCCTACCGCCTGTGGAAGGTCCAGGGTCTGGGAGGAGTTATAGCTCTTTTCCTCCAGCCCCAAGCTCAGCATCCCCTGGGGGTTATCAGTGTGGGCTTAGAAAAGAGCCTGGAACCACAGGAGAGGGAGGCAGGCAGGCTGTCCCTTCAAAGCTTTTCCTTCTTCCTTTTTTATTTTTTAATTTCATTTTTTTTTCTTTATCCAAAGGCTGCAGAGCTGAAATAATTTATTTTGGATTTGAATAGGATGCGATAAGCCGAAGGAGGGGCAGCTGGGTGGACGCAGTGGAAGCATTAGGTTTTAAATGAGTCATTTGATGCTGGTTTGGGGACCAGAGCAAGGGCTCTGGCTGGCAAAGAGGCGCCTGAGTCCTCCGGGCTGACCGCAGTGACGGCTGGGCAGCAGGGGACATGATGGTGCCAAAGGGATTGCTGTAATGGATTTGGGGTCAGGCATTCTGGGGCCACCTTACAATTGTCCCAAGCCTCTTTGCCCACCTGCCTGCTTTCACTTACAGGCTGTGTGACCTTGGGTGAGTCACTTCACCTCTCAGACTGGCAGTTTTCTCATGTGCAAAATGGGGATAGTGGTGGTTCCCTCTAACGCAGTCTTGGCAAACTTTTCCTGTAAAGGGGATGATAGTAAATATTTTAGGGTTTGCAGGCCAGACAGTCTCTGCTGCAATGATTCAGCTCTGCTATTATACTGTGAAGCAGCCATAGATATGGTGACTGTTTAAAAAAAAACAAACAAAAAAAACAACGTAATTTATGAAATCAGGCAGCGGGGGGCATTTGGCCCAGGGTCCTTAGTCTGCAGACTCCTGTCCTAATGTCAGTGGGAAGCTCAATGGGATGCCTGTGTTTAGTGCCCAGTCTGTTACCTGCCCAGTCTATTACCTGACCCTTGGAAGCGAATATCCCCTTAATAGCTGCAGCCTCAAATCAGGTCTCCGTGGACGGAGCTTTCTAAATCCCAGCTGTGACTGTGTTACCTTATCTGCTTAAAAACCCCCTATGGCCCCCTGCTGAGCAGAGGCTGACGCCCAGATATCTTTTCCTGGCACTCAAGGTCCTTCAAGATGATCCACCATTTCCACAGCTCTAATCACTTTATCCCCGGACTCACCAGATCCCGGACCCCCTCGGGGGATAAGACCAAAACTCTCCTGTTCCTGGTCCTCTGTATTTGCTGCTTTGGGGCTCGCTCTGTTTCTCTCCGTGGGCTTCATGAACTGCCCCGTCCTTTAAAGCCCACACAAATGGTCCCTTATCTACTAAGCTGTCCCTGAGCCCCAGGCAGGATGAGCTACCACCTCAGCCTAGGAAGGGGATCCAAGGTGAGCGTCACATTTTATGCATCTCAGAATGGGTACAAGTGAGGATCCGTGTCTTGAGATCAGGCACTGAGGGGACTCGCTGGGGGCAAAGAGAATTAAGAGGAGAAAACACAGGCTTTGACCTTCCGGAGGCCACTTCCTGGGAAGCTTTTTTGCTTTTGCCTTGGGGAAAATCGGGTTTGTTGCATTAAAGACCATTTCCGTTACACTCACCTCATCCACAGAGATGGGAGGTGGGTGGTTTTGTGGTGGGCAGGCAAAGGGACTTTGCTGGCAGTGAAGGTTTAAACCCCATTGTTAATTATTATTTACATAGTCAGATGATTCGGGGCAAATTGCTTTACCCTTGCAAATCTCTTTTTTAGCTCTAAATGAGGAAAATACCTGTCTCACAGAATTGTGAGGGTAATAGAAATAATAACAGTGGCAAACATTCATTTAGTCCTTATCATGAGCCAGGAACTGTTCTATGCACTTTATAAGTATTAACTAATTTAATCCTCACGATGAACTTTGAAGTGAGTGCTATGGTTATCCCCAGCTTCGAGTGAGAAAACTGAGTTGCAGGGGAACCCCCCAGCAAGTGGCCTCGTTGAGTGAACTGACTCCAGGATCCATGCTCTGCCGATTCGCAATGAATGAGAGAATATGGGCACAGTGCTTAGCGCATAGTAGGTACTCAAGAGATGTCATGTCCCTTCTATTCTTTGCAAAAATGTCTAGGGGCCAGATGCGAGGAATGGATTTGGCTTGTTTGGGGACAAGGCTGGTCTGGATAGTTTCTCGTTTCATTTTTATCTTTTTGCTGGGAAATAGGGAGCATCTGGGTGTGCTGTGGATGGGACTGAGGTGGGGGCACTTGGGGAGGGTATGCAGCACCTTGCTCAATCTCACCTGCACCCATTAACCAGATGGAACTTGGAAATGAGCCTGAGAGTGCAGTGGGGACAACTTGGGAAGGTAATAAACACCTGGTGAGCAAGATCTCCGTGTTCCCTTTAGAGCCCATTAAGTTTATGGAGACTCGTCAACTTAGCACAAACCCAATTAAGCTCAAATCGGGAGGCCCAAGTGAAGGTGGCAAGTGCAGGGAGGGTCTTGGCGGTGGAGAGAAAATGCAAGCTCTGGAATAAACTGAGGCTCGGTGGAAAGGGGAAGCAGCCCTACAAGAGGTGGGACTCAGGGTAGACGTCTGGGTCTTGACCTTCTGGGTCCAATTTTTAATTCTCTCACTGATTCCTAATGGATGTGAAAAGTAGTGGGAAGTGGGCAAAGGCATGGAGGGCCTTGTGTCTAACAGACCGGGGTTTGAATCCCAGCTCTTCCATCCCTTAACCTTGATTTATAAAATGGGAATATCTGCTTTCTATGGTTGTTGTGCAGCTGATATGAAGTAACAGTGCCATGTGACTCATACTATGCTCAGCACACTGCGGATACTCAGCACATGGCCACCGTTGTGGTGACCAAGGCGTCCTCTGGGCCAGATGGGGGAGGAAGAGCTACCCGCCCCCCAATGGCTCATTCAGCCTTCCTCTGTCTGTTCTCATCACTTCTCCTGTGCAGACTGATTGCATTAGAAGCCTCTGTTTCTTCTCCTTTTCCTGTGCTCTGTAACTTAGCAGCGTCCTCCCTCCTGACATTGGCCTTGGCCATGTGACTTCTGATGGCCAATTGATGTCAGTGGGTGTAACACAGCAGAGTCTTGAAAAACGCTTGTATAGTGCAGCTGGCTCTCACTTCTGTGCCTCTGTGATCCCTTGGACACCATTCCTAGGTGATCTTGCTGGAGAATGGGAAGCCTATGGAGAAGAGCCAAGCTAGCCCACTTGTCACAGTCAACTCCATTCGGGACCATCTCACTGCCAGCAGACGAGCTATGTGGAAGTGCCAGCCAAGACCACCCAGTCAGGCACAGACTCAGGAGTAAAATGTATGCTTATTGTTTTAAGTCACTGAGTTTGGGGCGGCTTGTACATAGTAGTTATTGTGGCGTAAATAACCGATCTACAACCCATCAAGTTCAAGCCATCTTTCAAACCACGGTTCAAATTCCCACGCCTCCAGGAAGCCTTCCCAAGAACACAACACAGTCTGGAAGTGATCTCCTGCCTCAGTCTCTCTATTCTGCAGCTACATGCTGAAGCCTTTGGTAGATCTGTGGGTTCTGTAAGGATCTGAGGCTAACTTCTGTGGCCTCGGGGCCTAGCTCAGGGCTTGAACAAGAGCATGGAGCGAGAACATTTTAGATGAATGAATGAACATATCACACAGAAGTGAGTGAATGAGCACATGAATGCATGCATGGTCCTCTTTGGCCACTCCTCCCCCAAGGTGGCTGGTAAAGGGTGATGTTGGGATCTTATATTTCCTCTTGCATTTCCCAGAGCAGCCACCAGGAGTCACCCCACAGGGTGGGCTAAGCTCTCTTTTGTGTATTACATTATGTGCTATTTACACTAACTCCATGTGGTGAAAACACCAGCAGTGAGTATTTACGAAACTATTACCATATGCTAGGCTAAATGCTTCACCTTGGTTATCTCAGTGAATAGCCATAACCCTTATGAGAGAGGGACCGTCATTACCCCCATTTCACACATGAGGAAGTGGAGACTCAGAAAAGCAGAGTAATTTGTCCATGGGGACATGATGAGTTAGTGGGAGAGCCAAAGTTTGAACTGAGGTTTGCTGACGACGGAGCCCGTGGTGGTAGATGCAGTCCTTGGCTTCTTGTCCTGCACAGTGACAGAGTGCAGAACTGGGGAGAGTGGGTGGATTTGAAGAGAAGTGAATTTCAGCTCAATTAAAAAAAAAAAAAAACATATCATATTGATTGATTCAAACAATCACAGAGGGTAGAACCACGCTCTCTCTCCCCATGTATTGTGCCCATAACAGGATGTCTCAGAAGTTTAAAGGAGAAAGCTTCCACTGGGCTTTTGCCTCTGGCTGGCTCCGAGTCTTAGGAGAGGGAGTGATTCACCCAGCTGGTGACATAGTGAGAGTCTGAATTTGTTGGTCCCTAAGGTCGAGTAGACCAAAAGCCACATGCCACTCATAAGGTCGAGTAGACCAAAAGCCACATGCCACTCATAAGGCAGCACAGTGCTACATACCCATATCCTCTGGACCCAAGTGGAGCGTGAGGCAGTGAGGGTCTCCCAAGGAGCTGGGTGGGTGGGAGGCTGCTCTGAGGCCTACCTCTCACTATAAGCTGGCCCTCAGCTTGGGGGAGGTATAGAAAGCCCAGTCTGGTCTCAAGTCCTATTTGCCTGTTCCATTCCTCCTTTATGAGCAGTGAAGCTGATCTATTATCCCCCGCTGACTCACCTGTCTCCTTCCTAATTGATTCAAAGTAGGAGGGGAGAGGGGTGTGATTGTTAATCACCTCAAGGCCCCAAACAAAGAACTCTAGAAGAAGGAGATAGTGAACTTACTATCACTATGGAGGTGCAAGTAGAGACTGAATCACTAGATGCTGGCTTTTTTTGAGGATGGATTAAATGGCTTTGGGTTCCTCTAAAATGCTAAAATTCTATAATTTTTCTTTGAAACTACTAGTAGAAAAATTTTAGATAGTACACAGTATTAAAACCAGCGCAAATACTGTAGCAGTTTTGGTCGAAGAATGACTTTCATGATTACATATACACCGCAGCCCGTGTATTATAATAAATAGCACATCAATGTGTTTTGTATTTTTTCCCTTTCTTTTGGTTCTGGCAGGATCATTATCAAGAGAAGAAAGGCTCTAATGACAATTCTCTGCATCTCTCTAAAAAGGCCTTTCATGTCTGGCCTCAAAGCAGACAGGGAGGAGGATGTCTGGCTGTGGATCTTCATGTGGCCATCGTCCCCCATGCTGTCTATCATCTCTGCTCTGTTTGGTCCAAGGCTGGAAATATGCCTTTGCTGCCATGGGCAATGGCTTGGGGGGATGACGCAGGGGGGGAGATATCATAAAGATAAAGGCAGACAGGGGAGAGATGTGTATGAAATCACAACGGTGTGTCTCCCCTGAGTGCAAGTCACAAAGAAGCCTCACACCCATGCTTCCTGAGGGCAGATAAGAAAGATAGAACACCACATCTGGAAAAAAAAGTGAAATAGCATTTATTGAGCACCTCCTGGGGGCTCCACGCTTTAAATACACTTTCGTATTTATCCTGACGGCAACCCTGTGAGGTAAGATGATGACCCCCCCCCCCCATTTTACAGATGGACTAACTGAGACTCAGAAAAGATGAAATGACATGTTACAGGTCGCACAACAAAGAGATGTCTGAGCTAAACTTTGAACACAAGCCAAGGAGGGGCTAAAACCAATCTCTTTTCATCAAATTAGACCTGATGTGAAGAGAAAAAAAAAAAAAATCCAAAGAAAATGTGCTTTTTCCTACCGTGACTGGCAGAATGGTGGCCAGCCCAAAGATGTCCATCTCCTAATCCCCTGGACTTGTGGATCTTAACTTGTATAGAAAAAGGGACTTTGCAGATGTGATCATGTTAAGGATTTTGAGTAGGGGGCATTATCTGATGGGCCCTCATTGTAATCAAAAGTTTTCTTGTAAGAAGAAGGCAAGTATTATGAAGACAGAAGCAGCACTTGGAGTGATCCAAAAGCTAAGGGATGCAGTGACCTTTGGAAGCTGGAAGGAAGCAAGGGAGAGATTCACCTCCTGAAGCTTCCAGAGGAAACTGGCCCTGCTGTCACCTTGACTTTGTTCCCTGAGACTCATATTGGTTTTCTGACTCCAAAACCATAAGAAAATAAACTTGTGTTGTTTTAAGCCACTAAGTTTGTGTTTATTTGTCACAGCAGTCACAGGAGACTAATACACATACCACCTTTGAGAGAAGATGCCATTTGACTATCACATTCTTGTTGACTCCCCCAGGTCCTAAGTCTGTCTTGGCCTCCATAAGTCTGAGAAATTAATTAAGTCAGCTTTGGCTTAGCAAAGTGCCACACTCTTGAGAAGAAAGGATGATACCAGGTAACTTTTAAATGGTTGCCTTGACCGTTGATGGTCAAGGATGGTCAAAGTATGGTCCACAGACTGGCGCTGGTCCCTGAACTGTAGAGAAGAGAGCATTTACCTTGTCCTACCTTGCTCACTGGCTCCACTTCATGGGAGGAGGAGTGATAAGTTCAGAAAATTGGTGGAAATAAGTGTTCAAAACTTTTTGCAGCAATTTGGCATTGCTGAGACATCAAGCACGTGATCAGAGGGCCTGCCTTATTGAACAAGGTACAGACCAGTTTGGATATGGCAAAAAATGAGTGATGAGTTGCAGGCAGAGTGAACCACGTCTTGGTCACATACAGCAGTCCACACTGGCCCATGATGGAGTGGAAATCAACAACTAGTCCTTCACTACAGAAAGTTTGAGAAGCACCTGTCGAGGGCCCTATGCATTGTATGTGCACAGACTTTGTGAGATCCAGCCTAGGACTATAAATAGAATCATACTAATGTCTGTATTCATCTTTTACTGACCTAAAGGCTCTCGATTGAGCCTCCCAATTGGCTTGTAGATGCTCAGGAAAATTCTACTCTTGTTCACCTGCTCTGGCTTCCTCTACAAAGGTCTCTGCTTCTGTTTTCTATGTTCTTCTTGTGATTTCAGCTCCCTCGGCAGCCCCACACCAAGAGGATGGCCAAGGCGCATGCTGGCCTTTGGTGAAATTGGAGAAGAAAAGTTTTCTCCCCGATTCTGTGTCACACACAGTGACACAGTGACCCAGTGACCTGGATCTCAAAGCCACACTGCTTGCACCCTAAGTCCCACTTGGCTTGTAATCAGCATACCTCCTTAGTTCAAACTCATCCAAGGCACTAGTGGGGAAGGAGACAGGGACCATGCCATCACCTTCACTGTTCCCGTCATCTTCTTTGTTGCCATCTGCAGTCTCCTCCCTGGACAGTGACTCAGGCAGTCAAGATCCAGCAAGGACAGTAAGACCTCTAGCACCCTGAGCTTAATCGGAGGCAGAACAACAGGAGTTATGACAGGATTAAATGTCAGCGGGGTGGATAAGGAAAAGGGAAGAGGCTAGCATGATGCCCATAATCTCACCTGGGTCCCGATGTGGGAAGTGGTTCCACTTATTCAGGTTGGGAGCACTGGAGAGGGGACACATTTAAGGGGAAGACAGCAAAGTCAGCATCGAACATTCTGAGTCAAAGTCCAAGGCAGGTAATCTACAAATGATTTTCTTGTATGGCTGTGAGAAAGTGAGGAGCAGTCTCTGCTATCTGGGAACTGGTCTGCCACTCATATGAGGCCCCGCTGCTCTTAGGAGCTAGCCTGGCGCTCCCGTTGGGACTTGGCGTTTTTTTGTGGGACATAAATATCCTCACAGAACACTATGTGAGTGTAATGAGATACGAAGAAAAGCAAGATCCCTTTATAATCTCATCCGAGCCCAGACAAAAACAAGGTCACTGTGCAAATCACAGAAGTGTCAAATGGCCCTCACCTGCAGCTAAAGTGACTGTTTTTTATCTATTTCAGTTGTAGCCTTGCTATGTTCTTTTCTCTTTTTACATAAGATTTATTAAAGTACCCAGTTGTAGAATTAACTCCCAGTTCCTGAGCAGCCAATCAAGTGAACTTCATGACCTTCAACCCTTCCTTCCCAAATCACCTAACAGAGGCTCAAATCCTGTAATAAGTCAATCTCACGCCCTCTCATTGATACTCCTCAGTTCCCCATGGGACATGTTCTTCCTCAATTCAATGAGTTAAGAAGTCAACTTTGTTTGACCACAGGAGTGTTCTTGGTGCCTTTGGATGGGTGACATTGACAACTGAAGCAGGACAAGCTATTGAGGGACAGCTAGAAACTGCATCTCTCTCTAGAGAGCCTGACACCTGTTTTCCAGGGGTTCTTGTTGGCCCCAATTGTGGGCCTCACCCAAGCAATTTTATTCTCTAGGCCATGACAACCTTACAGAGATTTAAAGGCAGTGAGATTGTCCCCCATCACTCAGAGCCTGCTTCGACTCTCCTGGTTCTGTCTCCTACCAACTCATCATACGGCTTTACCCCTCTCATTTTCCCTGAGTCTGGCAGAACCTGAGATTTCTCAGGATAGTTTGTGTTTTTTTCAAAGGGTCTCAGGTATTTCCCTTCACCCTAACTCTGTAAATAAGCTTTGCTAAACACATCAGCACCATGGAATAAAAAAAACACACCCTTTGGCCAAATCCATGTAAAACCAGGAGGCAGATTCCTGACTCCAGACCTTACCCAGCAGCCCTGGCCAGCCTGAGAATGCAGCTCACATCCCTGGAATGTGGGCTGCCATTGATCTTTTCCTGAAGCCTGGCAGATCTGTGTGGCTATTAAAAAAGAGCCTGCCATGTTGATGAATTATTTAAACCTTAGCGGCACCCAATTTATGCAAATCCGATTATCTGTTTAAGGACAGGTTGGCCTGGAACAGCTTGTAGTTGTGATACTACCACTACTACTACTATTATTATTATTATTATTATTATTATTATTAGGCTGAAAAACTGGCAAATTCAGTTGAAAGCAGAGTTTAATTTCACCCGAGGACTGCTTAGCCTAGAGCTGCATCATTAATGGGAGTGAGAGGTCCCTTGGTTTTCCGTGAGACTACTTCCCTCCCTGTTGTTTCCACATCATTTGGGCCTAAGAGGGACCTTCAAGACCAATTGGTTCAGTGCCTTCCAATTTGAAAGGCGGGAACTAAAACGCAGAGAAAAAAATTGACTTGCCCATGTTATATGCAAATTTTGGTGGGATAAGGGCTCTAAGTCTTGCTCCAAATTTGGGACTCTTTCTGCATAAACCACACTGCCTCTGTGCTGTGAGGAGGTGGCCATCAATGTTAGAGCTCAGTGCTTAGCCTTTCGTTCATGTATGTGGGTTGAATGAGTGACAGCTTTGTGGAGCAGTGCAGAAGGAAGAACCCCTAACCTGGAGAACCAACCCTGACCTGCTCTAGGATCTTGGCCAAGATCTTGTTCTTTTCTGAGATTTGGACCCAACTCTCTGCGTGAAAAGTGAAGGGGTTAGATTTGGTCTAAATGATCTCCATCAACTTTTCCAATTCCAGCCATCTGATAACTGATGGTTAGTCTAAACACAAGGACTGGCTTTGTGAGTGTGTGGCTTAGGCAGTCGCTCAGAGCTCCACACTCAGAAAGGTCTTGCACTTGGCTTAATGCGCTGTTGTTGTCATCTTGAAATTTCTAATCATTATTCAATAAGGGGACCTGCATTTTCACTTTGCAATGTAGCCGATCCTGACAATACTATTTTAGGGGAATGAAACTAAAAAAGTTAAAGGACCAAATTTCTTTGCCCCGCATTTTCTCAGACTGTGGCCTGGTGGTTCGGGAAGAGAGCACTGAGCTGATTCTCTCATCTGCAAAACCCCAGAGCAACTGGGAGCCACTTGCTGTACCAAGGAGGATGTTCAGTGAAGGTTTGAATGGCTGAGCAGGAGATTTGGAATGGAGGAAACAACTAAATAGATTTGACTTTAGAAATGTCACTCTTGGTGACTGGGGTAGAGGACAGAATGGAAGGGATAGGGCTGGAGGCAGAGAGGAGTCAGGAACTATGCTCAGTACTCCTAGCAAGAAATGATGGGATTGAATTGAGGTGGCAGCAAGACGAATTTATCACACAAGAAAATCATAACAATGAATGAAAAATGCTCATCAAAATGATAGTTAGCTCTCAGGCCCTGGATACAACTCTTTAAATTGTCCATTAAATACTTATGGAAACATGAGATAAAGACTCACAAAATCATGCAAAACTAGAATTGGAAACCAGCCGAATACAGAATTGAAGAGAGACTTTTACTAACTCAAAAGCAGATGGAGGTGGACTAAGAGAAGTCTGCCTTACTTTGTTTTATGTAACTGAGACCACTTGAAAAAAAGTAAGAAAGAATTATGTACTGCCTCCTTGTCTCTGAGACCCTGAGACCCTAAAAGTTGGAAAATATGTCAAACGTCCTTTTACTGAGAGGTAACCAGAATACTGCTTTTCCCCTCCCACCTCCGACTTCTCCTGCCCTTGCTCCTCCCTCCCTCTCCTCTGTCTGCATTCAATAGGGGACAGTAACTCAAATTTTCAACAGAAAATTGCATGTATGTGTGTGTGTGTGTGTGTGTGCACGTGTGTGTGCACACGTGCACTAATTGTTCCATATTCCAAACATTGGAGTTCAAGCCCCACTAATGAGGTGCTGTAGTCAAAAGAAGGAACACAGGACGACCCACTAGTGTGGCTTTACGCTGGGAATTGTAATTCTTCTATGTGTCTTACCTGATTGGAGAACTAGTCCTCAGTGCAGGAGAAGAAGTCCTTCAGTCAAGCTGAGAACTGAGCTGTGAGCTGCATACTTCAGTCCATCCTCCTGAAGAAGACTGAAAAGAGGGCTTAGCCATTGCCCAGGAGAACAGAGTGGGAGATCAGTATGTTTCTTATACCCTACATTATTTTAGGGTTTAGATAGACTCTTTCTTTAAGATGAACAATAGGAAAAAAAATTAAAATCTTATGAAAAAGTGTTACAGATCAAGAGAAGAGATTTATGATGAAAGAATATCTCTTTGGATTCTAGGGAGAAGAGAAGAGAAGAGAAGAGAAGAGAAGAGAAGAGAAGAGAAGAGAAGAGAAGAGAAGAGAAGAGAAGAGAAGAGAAGAGAAGAGAAGAGAAAAAAGAAAAAGAAAAAAACTCAAGGAAACTTCTTCATATTGGCAGACAAGAAGACAGGTCTGCTTGAAGATACATCAGAAAGCCAAAGGAAGCAAGTTGAGCTGAGAAGGGTGTTGGATAAGGATGAGATAACTCTTTAGTCAAGGACTGAATCAAACGAACTATAATTACAGACTGCAAAGAATGCACTAACAGTGAGAATACAACATATCAACACAGATGAATATCTCCAAGGATTTACACAAAGAAATATTCGTAGCCTTGAATAAGTTTCTTATTAGACATGAAAGAGGAAAAGAAAATGAACCAGGCATTCAACTTGAGAAGTGAAGGATAGAACTGCCCTACTGACTTAGCCCAAAGTAAGCAGAAAGAAAAACAGAATACATTTAAGACCAGAAATTAACAAATCAGAAAAGAGAAGAGTGGTCAAATTGGGAAATAAATCTAAAAATTAATTTAAAAAAGAATACCAAACCATCTTTGACATTCCCAACAATTAAAAAAGGCATAAAACATAAGCATTAGACATTGGATGAAAGAAAAGGAATCTAAACTCTGATAAAGTGGACATTAAAATACTAAGTAAAACTTTTTGTAAAAGAATTTGAAAATCTGTATAAACTGAATGATTTTCAAGAAAAAATAAAAAAAGACCTATTTCTAGAAGAGATAAAAATGACCTAAGTAGACATGACATAAAGTGACAATAAATCTGAGAGAAGTTTGGATGGGTTGTGGGGCGGGGTGGCTGGAGCGAGAATCTCAAAGAACTACCTCTACAAATAGTGAAATCTTAGGTAGTTAGACAAATTCTTCTAAACTTTCACACACACACAAAAAATGCCTATTCTGTGTAAAATTTTTCAGAAGACAGAAAAACACGAAAAGCAAAACTAAATATTAGAAGGCGATGTAGCAATTTTTACAGAATTTTGAGAGAAAAATCTGTAATTCAAGATTTTCATACCCAGTCAAATATAGTCGACAGAAAGACCTTTTGGCTATGTAAGGACTCATGAAATACCACCCATGAGCAGAGGTGACATGCCACATTAATGGAAAAAATAAATCAGTCAATTAATTATGTTGGGATTATCTATAAAACACATGGCTTTAGATTACTACATTACATAGACTATTCAATTCAGGTAGACTGAGGATAACATTTTTTTTTTAGAAATGAAAGCATATTTTGGTTAAAAATAACAAAAATTTACATGATTACAGAATGGGGAAAACTTTTCTAAGCATTCACTACATATAATATAGGAAAATATTAATAGATTTAACTAAATAAAATTAAAGCTACTATGTTTCAAAAACTCCATAGACAAGTTAAAAAGCTAAATATAAACCAAGGAAATATTTACAGCATATATAGCATATAAATGGTTAAAGTGTACAGGGAAAAGAAAAGAAGCTCCAATAAAAAAAAAAAAATGGCCAAAGGACACATGCATAATTCGTAAAAAATGAAATCGAAATCCAACAGTTTATAAGTAAAAGGAAATAGTTAATTTTCCTGGTGAGCAAAAAAACAAAAATTAAAACAATACTGATATGCCATTTTCACTCATTAACCTGGCAGAGATGAAAGATTATTATCCCGTGTTAAGTGACATGTGAAGAAAATGATCATTTTTCAACATGGCTGGTGGTGCATAAAATATGTATAATATCTGTGGAAGGACATTTGGCCAAGTGTGGTGAAAACCTTAAATATATACATTCCTTTGGTCCAGCAGTTTTATTTCTAGAAATGGATCTTGAAGAAATAGCCATGTATATATAAACAAGGGGATACGAACATACATTGGGGCATTATTTAGAATAGTGAATTTCAAAATTAAGGGGTTGATCAAATTATGTACTCCCATTAGGTGGAATACTATGCAGCCATTAAAAATGAAATAGAAAGAGAAATTTAGTGCCACCTGAAATGCTCATGTTATGTGGCTGAATAGAAAAAACAGAGGGCGGAAAATGTGATGTGTGCGACCTTATACATTTGCGCGTGTGTGTGTGTGCATGGGTAAGTGTGCAAACCAGCATGCATACTTGTGGGAGAAGACCAAAGTGACATACACCAAAATATTAATATTGGGTTTTCTTCTTTATGCTTTTCAGTATTTTTCAAATTTCCCACAGTACCTATATACGGCTTTACAATTGGAAAAAAAAGTATTAGAAAATCAACCACAATTTTTTCATCATAATATACCACCTGTTTTCATTTTTTCTTTACATCTTTGTTCATGTATAAAAATGTAACCCAGGGATCAGCACCAGCCCCCTGATTTTTTGACTCGATGCCTCGAGAGAGTGCAAACTCTTTTCACAACTTCTGACAGCTTCTGTGTTCCACCGCTCCCTGGCTTTGCTCTGCTCCGTGATCCCATGTCTGTACGTGTTATTTTCATTTATCTTCACATCAGTCTGAGCACAAACTCCAGCCGCGTCCCTTGATACCCTAGCAAGCCTCCTACCACCAACTGTGCATGAGCTAATAACTTGACTCAACTGTGGGGTATTGTGGGAAGGTATGGTTTCCTTAGCTTACTTCTTCCCAAATAATTTACCTAAACAAATGCTGTTCCCTTATCCAAAGGAATTCTGGAAGGAGTGGAGGGAGGGGAAGTAAAAATTGGTCTTTTGAGGACATATCATATAAAGCCTCATGCAAATGTAGTGCTATTCGCTGCCTCCCTCCCCCCCGCCTTAAAAATTTATCTTATTTTATTTCCACTGCCTTTTTAGAACATTTTTCATATTGCTACCCAGTTTCCAAAGTTATTATTTCTTTTTTCAAAGACTAGGTGATCTACTTATTAAGATGATTTTTCTCTAAAAATACCTACATTTTCCTAATTCATTTTGGCCGCTGCATTCTCTCCACATCGAATTAGACTGAATTGCTGAGGTTTTCCTTAGGAAGGAAGGCTAACGTTGATTGAGGACCTATTACATGCTAAGCAGCGTGCAAAGTGCTGTGTCTACATTATCTCATAGGTGCTGCAAATCCTTTCCGGAACAAGGCAGGTATGTAAATACATTCTAAAAATAAATGATCTCATTCAACCTTCACAGCCACCTGGATAGCATCCTATTCATAGGTAAGGAAACTGAGGCCGACAGGAGTGGGCATTGCTGAAGATTGCACGGCAGGTAATTGCAGGTTTAAGATTCAATCACAGGCTAGACGGCTCATCCATCTTGAGTGACTACACCTTCCAGGTACCAGACAGCCAGCAGCCATTTCTATTTCTCTCTTTCCACTGCTAGTCACCTTTTTGGGACAATATGTACTCTCACTTGAAAGAGTCATTATCTCCATTGACCTGGACTAACTCCAGGCTCACAGGAGCTGGTCAAACAACAAAACAAAACAAAACAAAACAAAACAAAACAAAACAAAAACAAAACAAACCCACCTTTGTCATTCTTCAGCCCTGAAACCACTTGACTTCCCTCCTTTCGCCAATAGGCAGAGGCAAGGATCAAAATCAGTGCATCTCGACTAGAAAAGTATTATACATGCCACATGAGAGAGCCTTCCCCTTTCCAACTCAAGAACGTGGGTGCAACTCACTGCCAGGCTCCACGGTAGGAGATAGAACAGTCTGGAAGCTGAACAAAGCTTGTGTGGTGTTTCCTGGCCAGGGCCAGTGCTCACCTCTGGCCTTAGGGATGTTAGCCCCAGGTCTTGGGCATTTTCAGCACAGAGAAACAAAACCTTCCTGCCTCATTCTCTTTGGGTCATTGGCTCTTTCCCCTCAGGAGCCTGATGTTTAGTCATGTGAAGAGACACACACACCTGTTTTCCTGCTGTAGGTAGGTGACGAAGTGGAAAGAGCCCCAGTTTGGTGTCAGGTGACCCAGCTTCTAAACCCCTTGGAAAAGCCACACTCACTTTCCTCTGGGCCTGTTTCCTCAACCACACTCAGCAGTGAAGGAAGGTTCTCTGTCCCACCACCCACGCATTTCCTGATCCTGCACTTCTGGTAGTGAATGTCACAGAAGGTAATGTGTGATGAGGTCACTCAAGGCCAGGTAAGAGAGAGAGTCTATTTTAGCATTATTAGGTACTGGAGAAATTCTAGCAAGAGCTTAATCTTCATAGTACAAATGTCTCATTTCATTTTAATGCTCTTCTCCAAAGAATTCTACCCCTTGTATTGGGCTGAAGAGCATCCCCCACAATTTCTATCTACCTGGAACCTCAGAATGTGACTTAATTTAGATATAAGGTCTTTGTAGATGAAATGAATTAATTTAAAATGATGTTACACTAGATTTGGGTGGTGCCCTGATTCCAGTGACTGGTGTCCTTATAAGAAAAGGAAAGGGCACAGGGACACACATACACACGGAAGGATGACACCATGTGAAGACAGAGGCAGAGACTGGAGGAATGCAGCTATAAGACAAGGATTGCCAGGGGCCATCAGAAGCTAGAAGACACAAGGGAAGATTCCTCCCTGGTACCTTCAGGATTTACAGCTGTGAAATCCGCAAGCCTCTCTCTCCTCCCCTCATTCCACCACCTCTCCTATTTCAGCCTGGCCATTTTGACAGGACTGCACTCTGCTGGGATAGCAAAGAAGAGAAAATCACTGTGTTATTGTTTAAACTTATGGAGACAGGAGAAAAGGTGAACAAGGGTGCTTTCCTTGATGTGCTTCCTTGGGGTGCTCAAACACCCAGGAGGTGTTAGAAGCAGAGATTGGTCTGCCTCCACTCCCTTCTCAGCCACTGCAACTGGTTCTCCAGGCTGGATCAGCATGATCTATCTAAAACACATTCTAACCATGACACAGCCCTGGCCCCAAACTGCTCATGACTCTCCATTACCTTGGGGACCAAGGCCAAGCTCCTTCATCCCCCTCACCCCTCTCTTGCTCACTCCTGCCCCGACCACCTTGACCTTTCTGCAATTCTTCCAAGCACCCACCATATCTCTGTGCCAGAGCACAGCTCTTTTTCTGTCTGGAACATTCTGTCCTCACTTTTGAGCAGCAACCTCCTTTTTCTAATACGAGACTCAGTTGCCCTTTTTTGATGTCTCTTCAACACCCCTGGTCCCTTCCTCCCGCTGGGTCCTGCGCTCACCTCTGTGTTGCACCTCTGCATGGTGTGGCCATTGCTTGTCGAGCCCCAGTCTTCCCTGTGGATGGAAACTTCCTAGAGGATGAAGAGAACACTCTTCCTTTGTGTAGCATCACAGTTTAGCACAGCTCTTACTGCATAAGTGCTCCTCAAAGGCGTGTTGAATGAATGAATAAATCATGCAATCTCAGAATTAGAGAAGTAGAAAAGATCAGCTGAGTCAATCCTCTCATTATTTACTAATAATGGAGAGTCTTAACTGGTTGGGATATAAACACAAACTGCTTAAATTTCCCCCCTCGTAACTGCCAACAGCTGTGCCCGCTGCATCCCCGCGTTCGTGCTGAGTGAAGGGCTCGTAATGACAGCTCAGGCTGGTTCCAGGACTGTCAGTTACTTTTGGTATTAAAACAGTCCTATTTTGATGATTACAATTCGGTTCTGTTTATTTTTAAAACTCCAATTTCATATCAGATTCAAAGCTCCCTTTACCACCCTGCTAAGTCTAGAATTGAGCCCTCTGTGGTTGGCGTGGGGTTTGCAAGGAGGGGTCCCCTCTCCCCTGCGTGGTCCCCTCTGGCACCGAGGTGGAGGGAGGGAAATAGGAAGGGGAGAGTGTTTGCTCATAGAAAGTGAGTCTCCCTCACTTCGGTTGGTTATTAGTGATCTAGACCTTGGGTTATGAGCTCAGAATGGACGTGGTGACTCCCATAGGTTCTCATATTGAGGCACTCAATCCCAAATATACCCTTAGGCTTTGGAAGTGCCATATGTGACAGAGCTAAATCCTCCAGCTGACGCCCTCCGGGTGGCCTTGTCCCAAAACTCTCATAAGGAAGCTCGTCACTATGGTGGTCCCAGAGGAGGCTGCAGCCCCCAATCTTTCTCTGTCTCAGGACCCCAACTCTAAGGTTGTGACATCCTCATGACCACCTGGCTAGTAAGTTTTGGTACTGGAACTAAATCCCAAATCTCTTGTGCCCTGATCTTAAGTTCTTTCCATGAAATCACACTCTCTCCCCAGATGAGTCAAAATAAAAAAATGACCATAGTTAATTAATAAATATATAGAAGTAAGAAATGAATAACAACAGATGTAAAATTCCACTTTTCACTAAAGATGAAAGTGATTCCTAGGAGCTGGTCCTGGTGAGAATGTCGAAACGCACACTCACGCGGGAGCACAAACTGACGTCACTTTGTGAGGATTATCTATCAAAATTAAAGGTACGAATGCTATTTGCCTCCGTAGTTCCCCTAACAGGAACTTATCTTACAGATGTACTTGCTCAGCACAGTGTGGACCCGAGTGTTCATCGTATGTTGTTTGTTATCATGGAATACCAGAAAAGACCCAAATGTCCATTAATGGGGAAAAGGTTACATAAATTACGACATAAGATACTACATAATATGCCACCTGTCAGTCTACTTTAAATAACACTTACCCCTGCCTCCCAGATTGTGAACTCAATAAGGACATGAACCCTAAGACACTATGGGTTTACTTAGGAATCTGAGATCTGGAGTTAGACTGCTTGGGTTCAAATCCTAGAGCCACCAGGAACTAATGGGGTGACCTTGTGTGACGTACTTAACTTCTTCACACCGCTATTTCCTCTCCTGAAAATGGAGATGTTAACAGTACCTATGTCATAGTTTGTTCTAATGAGAAGGTTAATGTGAAGGGCACATGTCAGCTGCTCAGATGAAGGCGATGACAATGGGAAGGCCAAGTCCTTCGCCAGTGTGTGCTCAGCACCTCACACAGTGCCTGGCATGATGCAGAGTTCCATAAATATTTGACGAACGGACGAAAAAAGTATATGTACTGGTATAGAAGGATGTCTAAGGCACACTGTTAGAGGGGAAAAAAAATCAAGCTGTGGAACAATTTGTCTAACCTAATCCTATTTGTATAAAACATGTTAAAATTTCTGTTGGGGTCAAGACATAAATTATATATAGTGGTTACCTCAGAAACGAGTTTGGGAACCAGATGAGAAGAGGGGAAATATTCACTTTTCACTTTATTCCCTTCTGTACCACTTTATATTATAACAACGATGGTGCATTACGATTAACATTAATATTTAAGAATCTACCAGGTTCAAAGGGCCATAGGATGAATTCTTTCCCAGGAATAGTTATTTTTGTCATCTCAGGATTTTACCTTTTGGCATCAGTCATCAATGAGATTAAAAATAGACGTGAACATCAGAGAGGAGATGGGGCAGGCAGGTGGGGAAGGCGTTTAAGAGAGTATGCGGCCTTCCATCTGACCCTGTGAAACTGTTAGGTCCAGGATGCTGTGGCCTCGGAGGCTGGCTGAGAACAAATTAGTGTTTATCATTTCATGGCAGAGGCCACGTGTATGGTAAAGAGGGACAACACAGTGGCCTTGTCTAGTAGGAATTCCTGTGACATCACAGAAAGAGGCATGGGCTTTGGAGCTAGCACATTGGGGCTCACATGGATACATTCACCTTTGACCTAAGCCCCATTTTCTCACCTGTGAAATGGGGATGGTAAGTATCACTGTCTCAAAGGGCTGTTGAGAAGATTAAATGTGATGCTACGTTTTGTTCAAGATGTTGCTCAAGAGTCGACACTCCATAAAAGGCAAATTTTGATAATAATAATAACTGTGTGACCTTAGTAAAGCAAGCTAATCTCAGCCTCTGAGCCACAATTTCCTCATTAACCAGTGAAGATAATAACACCTATTTAAGGGGTAGATATATAACCATATAAATGTAACTCAATATGGTACATATATATTTATGAAATCTTTGAGCGATTTACTACACAGTGTGCAAACATCGATACCCTTGACATTCTCTTCATCCCAAAGGCTCTTATTGGCTGTTCATGTTGCTGTCGCCTTCTCCATAAGGGCAGCCTTGCTTCTGACTGTTCCATGTAACCATAACGATGTGACAGGACCTAAAAGCAGAGGCTATGGGCTTTGAGTTAACTGACTTAGATGCCCTTTACTGAGCTAAGGAGCTCCAGGGAAGTGATAGCTGATCTGTTTTTGATTAGCTTCCATACTGGTAATCCAATTTCATCAGCTCACATTCCAAGCAGGAAAGAGAAATCACCCACGATGAGTTCCGGATGGTTCAACTGAAGAGTGTTTGCTGGAGGGACCGCTTACACAGGTAGGAGCAGGGATGAGGGAGTAAAAACACAGGGGGTCGAGGCACCCAGAGACTGGCATCGGTGGGAGGCCATTAGCATATCTAGGAATGAAGGGACAAGGAAAGGGCAGAGGGTTCTTGAGGGACCCTGGTGGAAGCTGCAATTGCGGAGGGATGTTGTCATGGCTACGGAGCTGGTGCTGAAGCAGAGAGGGCAGGGTGGTGGGAGAGAGGCCCTTGCTCCTTTCTCTTCCTATCTGGTGATCCTGTGGGGGGCCTGCCATTAGCTGAATGCAGGAAGGAGGAAGGCTGGTGATGAAGTCCTCAAGGATGAGTTTCTTGGGCCCTAGGGGAGGGCAGAGGAGGGCTGAGCATGGATCTGAGAAGGGAAGGTGTGGCAGATGGAGACTCACCTGAACATTAGGCCGTCTGCACCTCCTTTCCTTTCCCTTCCCTCTCCTTCTGTCACGTTCTCCTGCTGACCTGGCTGCCATCTTCCTCCCTTCCTCCTTCTCCTTCCTCTCCCTTGTCTGTTTCCCACTTTCCTTCATTGGTTCACTAAACACTTGCTGCAGTCCCAACCCTGTCACTGAAACTTTTATGCCTCAGTGAGCCCATCTGTAAAATGGGCAGACATTCTCCTCCCTTTCAGAATCTTGGGGATTAGTTGAGATAATGAATGAAAGCGCTTTGTAAACTCTATTGTGCTGTGCAAATGTAACAAATTACTATTAATATTTTATCCTAGAAGTATTAATGTGACCAGGCAGTTAATTAGGACAATTTTGCCTAAATTTCTTCCTTCGAAATTGCCACCAGAGATCCAGGAGGATGAAAGGGACAGCTCTCGGCTCTAATTTAGAACAGATGTTAATGTGATGATAAAGTTCTTTCTTCACCTGGGTCTTTTTTTTTTTTTTTTTTAATTACTGCTGAAGGGTGAAGAAATATTTTTTCCCTTTCCTCTGGCTTGGAAGCCACAATAATATTTCATCGCCATTGCTTACCCTAAAAAATAGATTTCCTTTTCATCTTCAGCTGGTGATTTGGTTTGCATTAATGCCTTTCATAACTCATACATTTTGCTATTAAAAATTAATGCTTGGCACTGACATAAACAAATGAAATTTGTATTATTAATGTTTTACATAGGTAAGGCTCTGTAATAACAGATTCATCACAGCAGACTGTTTTAATTAAAAGATTCACTGGTTCCTTGAACACATCTAAGAGACGGGTTTCGGGAGAACCAGGGATGTGAAAAATGACAGGTAGAAACAGGGCATCTCTGATTACTCAGAGGTTGAGTAGCTTGAAGCTACAGGTATTGAGAATGACACCACATGTAGACACTGTCAGCAGAACACTTAGCACAGGTGCAGACAGCCTAATGTTCAGGTGAGTCTCCATCTGCCACACCTTCCCTTCTCAGATCCATAATAAGTCCAGTAATGGCTGGACTTATTATGAAGAAGAAAAAGAGAAGGAAAGAATATTTATTCCTTGAATAATGCTTCCCATTCATTTGTTTTTTCATTCAACAAGTCTTTAGTGAGCACCTAATAGGTGTCAGGAACTGTTCTAGGTATTTGGGAATATAGCAGTGAAACAAAGATTGCCATTCTCATGAAGCCAACATTTTAGTGGCAAGTGACAGATGATATATAGCATGTCAGATGGCGATAAGGCTTATAGAGAAAAAATATAGCGGGGTCGGGGGCTAGGGAGGGCTTGGTAGGATGTGGGAAAGTGGGAAGACAGGTTTGCAAGTTTAAATAGAGTGATCAGGTAAGGCCCTAAGAAAAGGTGACATCTGAGACAAGGCTTGGGGGGGGATGAGGGAGCCAGCAAATTGCTATCTGGAGGAAGGCTGCTCAGGAAGAGAGAAAAGCAAGTGCAAAGGCCCTGAGGCAGGAGGGTGTGGACAGCTTAGAGTGGGTGAGAGTAACCCTGGGAGGAGATGCTGTCAGAGAGGTGGGGGGTGGGGCGGTTACAGGACTTGATAAGCAGGGCAAGGACTTTAGCCTTGGCCCTGACAAGTGCTCTACAAGGTTGGGAGAATTTTGGCACAAGGGGTTTCACCCACCAGGAAGTAGCCAGGGCTGGGATGCTAACCCAGGCCTGTGTGACTCTCCCACGGGTGTCAGATCAGTCATCTCCGTCCAAAAATAGACCCACACCTCTAACGCCTTAGTTCGGATATGTAAATGGAAAACGGCTTTGGCTGTCACTCCAACTTCACAGATGGGGCGCCCGAGGCCCCAGATGTGAGTTCCCCAAGTTAGCAGCAGAGTCAGAATCAACCGCAGAACACAGACGAATAACCTCAGCAGGAAACCTATACCAATGATTTGGGGTCTATGAAGCATTCTTTGAGTGAGGACCAGAGGGGAGCTAGGTAAGGGACTTGCGGGAGGTCTCCCAGTTAGGAAGTGTCAGAGCTGGAAAAAGAAGGCCCCACGGAAAGAGACAGAGCTGGAGAAGCCCGGCTATTCCCACTCCCCACCACAGAGTGGGCAGACTCCCTGGGAGCCTCGGTTTGAATCCCAGCACTACGGCTTCCTAGTTGTGTATTCTTGGGCTGGTCATCTCTTCAAGTCTCTGTTCCTTCCTTGAGCAACTGGGAAGGATGCTCCCCCTACTGAGCAATGGGAGAACTGGATAACTCATGAGAAAGGCTGGAGAAGTCAGAGTGCCTGGCATGGCACAGCTATGATGGCATAAATGAAGGTCCTGCAGGCTCGGCCAAATGACAGGTATGCTGGAACTTCAGCAGCCTAGAGGACACAGAGAAGACATTTGCCCAGGTGAGGAGTGTGTGCAGGGTGACAGCCTCAGAAACCTATGTGTATATATCTCAAGATCTTGTTCCACAAGAAGAGGTGAGTTTCATGATAGTGGAGCTTAGAAGGAATGAATGTTTCGATCATCCCTCCTCCACTGTCCTCTGTCTGCCATCAGGACGTCTGGAATAGTCAGAAAGCAAAGATAGAAGCAGCCTCTCAATCTCCAGCCCCTTCATATTTCTCCCGAGAAAGTTGGGCTTTTTAGTCTCTGAGAGATAGGAAGTCCTTGGTGGGTGAGGTGGTGACACTGTGGATTAGGAAGAGGGAAGCGGCTGTAATTGTCGAGGGCGCTATTTCATAAATGCACATTGTTCATTGACTTTGAGAATTGCAGTGTAATTATATTAGTAAATGTACTGTACTCTACTTGGTAAAGGTAATGAAACTTTCATTGCACATGACTTAACCAGCCCTGCCTGGGGTCCATGCTCTGCAGGGGTATGTGATCAGACCATGGCATTTCTGGAGAGAAGGACCAGGAAAGAATTGGAATGACTTGTTGAAAGACCCACTGTGTACTAGCCACACTGTGATTCATGTTGTCTCATCCTCACGACATGCCCAGGGGCTGGTCCTGTTTTGTAGATGGGGACCCTTGGGATCAAAAAGGGAAGTGTCTCTTCTGAGTCCTCAAAAGTAAGATTAAACCAAGCTGGTGGCCTCCAAGTCAAGAGTTCTTTCTTTTACATTCAGAAGCCAGAGAACTAAGGAACTGAAGCTGTATCCAGTTTCCATCAAATGTCCCATTTATACAAAGAAAAAGGAAACGGATCCCTGGAGTATTACCCATTTGAGATCACAATGCTGAGTGCACAGAAGGGGATAAGGAATAGTCAAGTCTTCTCATCAAGGAGCTGTTGACTCATGTGACCGTGGAGACTTCATAGGACAGAATTCAAGATGCTGGGATAATCAGGGAAGGCTTTTTGGGGGAGGTGATGTTGGGGATGATGCCATCATGAAGCATGAGTGACTAACCCTGTGAGAATCTGCCACTCGGAGTTGTGTCCTTGCCTGTTTTCTAGTAGACTGTGGACAAGGACTGTCTTATGTATCTTTGCAGGTGCCTGTCACAGAGCCTAGAACACAGTAAGTGCTTACTGTTGATAAATCAAATTCAAATCTCACATGAGCTCTGGTAAATGCTTTATAACTGTGGAAGCCTGGACAGGTGAGGATTATGTTGAGGGGACACTCAGACTTGGGTGAGAATTTCTGCTGGGAGCAGGGTGCACACTGAATTAAAAAGGAATTGTTAATATTACTATTATTACTACTAATGATTATAATATAGATAATGATAACAATATAGCCAGGGATTATAGCCAATATTTATTAAGTACTTACTACACGCCAGACACTATGCTACATATTTTACATGTATTTTCTTATTTAACCTTCACAAAAGCTTCTGAGGCCACTGCCATTATTATTTCTATTTCACAGATGTGGAAACTGAGGGGCAGAGATGTTTGGGATATTTGCCCCATATCCCACAACTAGTAAGGGATAGAATAAGGGCTTGAATCAGACCTGTTGAATGCTAAACCTCACACCATCTCATTGCTCTTTATTATCTGCTCATCTAGGAGGGCAAAAGAAATGGTCAGACCAATTTATGTTGACCTTCAATGTCATTGAGAATAAAAGCAGGGTGTTCTAAGAGAAAAGCAAATAGAGGTTCTCAGCAGAGGGCATTGCTGCATGGGTAAGAATATGTTAGTTGATCCAATGCTATGATCTGCCTAAATCAGAACTAGAGAATGCCACAGTAACCAAAGTGATTTGATTCCAGAACCCCCGCCGCCTAAGTGCAAATCCCAGAGTAGCTCTCTATATCTATTTGAGGCCAAGATGTGAAATGAAGTGTGGCTCCCTATGGACTTTTGCTCGGTATTCGTTCACAGGTAGATTTCTGGCATATCCTTCAAGAGGCCACAAGAAGATAGGAGGAGGCCTGGGCCTGAAAATAAGAGCACATGTCACATCGGCACCTTGTTCCTCCAGTCTCTCCCATGAGTGCCCTAACTACTTATTATGGGACGCTGGCCATTATGGAGATGGGAGAAGAAAGGCAGATAAGGAGAGGACTGAGTAAAGTTGAGAGAGGTTCAGGCAAGAAGTATCAAAATGGAGCTCGAACCCAGGTTCTGAGTTGACTGCTCCTTCTTTTACAGCTTTATAGATCAGAGAACTAACGAACAGAAGTAGAATCCTGTTTTTGCTCAAAGTCCCTTTTATCACAAATGTAAAGGAAAGTGATTCAGGGAGAATCAACTCCCTCGAGATCTGCAGAGTTGGCGGGCCCAGGAATGTAAGAATTTGTCAGGCCCTCTCCTCTAGGAACTGTTAAACCATATGACAGACCTTATAGCAGGGAGCTCAGGATGGGCTGGGCTAATCAGGAAGGCCTCCTGAAGGAGGCGATGTTTACTATACATGTTCAATTGAGATAGGCCTGGGATGGCTATGCCAGCTGCTGCAGTGATACTAGCCCCCCAAACCTGCACATCCTGCCAATCAGACCAGCCTCTCTTTTTGTCACCCAGAAACCTGAATGAACAAGACAGTCAGTGAGGAGCTGTGGGCACCTTGGTCCCAGGGACAGAAAGAGCATGGCCTGGGAGTCAAGGGGCCTGGGATGTAAGCCTGGCTTCTGCTCCATCTTGCCTTTCACTGTGAGCTTGTTGATTCTCTTCTGGGGCTCTCAGGCCCTTCATGTGTGAAATAAGAGCAATGGACCAGATTATCTCTCAGGTCCCCTTGCCTTCTGAAAAGTCTCCTTTATACGATGTATCCTTATAAAAACACATGTATCGCCATGTAAGCAGTAAGCGTGTCCAGGAAATGCTGCAGTGTGTTGGGAGGGAAGAAGCTTGGGGTAGGGAGCAATTGGCTGGGGTGAGCTGGTCCAGGCAGGCTCAAGATCGTCCCAGGACAGGTGGTTTTGAGCAGGGCTCTGAACAATGGGGAGGATTTTATTAGATGGAGGGAAATCATGGAGAGAAAATGGCCAAGCAAAAGGAAAGCAAGAGAGTGCAACAGATTTTTTTTGGGAAAAGCGAAGAGTCAGCCAAGTAGGAGCCAGATCACTGGGCATTCTTGGCCTCTACTTCACGCTGGCATCACTCTGCCTGGCCACTGGACTCAGAGCTTCCCTGGGAAAGGGGCCGCTTTGGTACCTCTGCATCCCTGCAGACTGGCCCAGGGGCTGACATAGAGCAGCACATAAAAAAATAAATAAATAAATAAAAAATAAAAAATACTTGTTTTAATGAAGGAAGAAATTTCTCTGCAACTCAACATTTAGCTATATTTAACCAGATGCCTTTGTTTGAATAAGTGTGCAAAAGCTGAATCCTGCTAGCATTTCAAAACATTGACCCTGAGAAACGCAAAGAACATATGCTTTGAAGTTTGTGGCCCCCTACATATCCTATATGATTTGGGAGCAAGTCCTAGTTGTCAGCCTTGAAGCCGTTCTTATATCCTGAGTGCTTTGAGACCGAGGCTGGAGTGTATATGTGTATGCATATAAGAATTATTATATTATAGATTTCTTCTCCCATTTTAATTGTTGCTGATCTCACGTTTTATTTTAATTAATGTTTTAATTTAGTTACATGCACCATGAGGCTCTTTCTCTGAGGGTATAATTAAGTTAGAACGAAATTGGCTACTCTAACATTTGAAGCTGGGAAACCAAGGCTCAGAGAGGGTGGGTTTGTGGCCCAAAGTCATTTGGAAAATTAGGAATGAATTCGGGAGATGAAAGGTCTTCAGGGAGCCTGGTGAAACTTCATCAACTCCCCTCCATTTGAGCAAACTCAGGAAGCAGGTGAGTGATATTTATGGAGCAGCTAGTTTGTGATGAGCTACAAGTTGTATACAGTATTCCTAGCATCTTTTCATCCTCTTGCCAACTCCGCAAGGCAGTTTTTCTTGTTCTGATTTCATAGATGAAGAAAGAAAGGCTCGGAGATTTAGTAGTCTCTTCAGATTCTAGCAAATGGTAAGGGGTCAAGTCAGAATCTGAACCCACTTCAGTCTGTTCTCTAACTCTGGATTTGTTTTACCTACCACTTTTTTTTTTTCTTGATGGTTATACAGAAAATATTAAACAGTCACACTGGAGCTTGGCACAGGAATCCTCTAACTAACAATCTAACGAAGAAGAAAGAGGCTCTCTAAAGCCTCCAATAGAATTAATCTCTGGTTTGAAGTCAACTTCAATCACATACATTTTGACAGTAGCTTTAAAACTTTCACAATACTCTACCACCACCAGCATCAGCACTACCACCTCAATTACTACTAACAACAACTTTGCCTGAACTATTCTAAGCACATTCTATAACAACTGTAAGAGGTGCGTTCTATTATCATTATTCTAATTTGATTCATGACAGCTCATGTTTCCAGAGATCACATCTCTTTCGAAGCTGGCACCTTCCCAGATCATTGTCTCTGAGGACCTCCTGGATAGGAAAGCTCTGGGTTCAGATCCTCTTGGCACGCCAGCCCCAGTTCTTCCTGGCCACGTATCCTTTATAGATCAGTTTCATGTTTCTTGGCTCCTATTATGGTGGTTCCAGAGGCTAGGAACACAGAGCTGGCCCCAGCTCTCATGCAGCTCACATTCTACCAGGTAGAAAAAGGCAATCGACAAATGAAAGGGTCTGTGAAAAAAGGAAATATCAGATAATGATGAGGGCTTTGTGGGAAACAAAACAGGGTGACATTAAAGAGTGTCTGGGGAATGTTCGAAACAGGATGACATTAGAGAGTGTCTGGGGAATGGCCAAGGTCATTGAAAATGACCTCTATAAGCTGAGGTCTAGGAATCGAGAAGGAGCCAGGCTTGTCCAGAACTGGGGAAGGCACCCTTGTCCAGGCGGGGGAAATGACAGGCAAAAGCCCAGGAGTGGGAAGGCTTCTCATGGCCATTTTCTTCAATTTCCCACATTTTCTTGCATTTCTCTTTCAGGGCACATTTACCACAGTGGGTGATTTCGTACTCTCTAATGGGACTATTTTGTTAGTCTCTACTTGTCTGCTGACCATGAAGTTCAAGGGGGTAGGGGCCGGGTCTGTTTTGTTCACCACTGTAACCACAGGGTGCAAAGACAGCATCTGGCTCATAAGTATTTGCTGAATAAATGAATGAATGAATGAATGAGTCAATAAATGCTCAGTAAATGCTATTCCCAGCCCTCTTTCCTTTTCGTGGGCTGTAACGTACAATCAACTGACATTTGACAAATGAGGAGACTGAGAACTTGAGAGCACGATACTTACCTCCTGCATGAGATGGTGCTTTTCACCTGATCAAGTACTTCCATCATGTTTCATCATCAAGTGTTCAGTGCCTATGTGTACCTGAACTTTTCCATTTGAATCTGTGGGGCACATGCCACATTATGCCCATTTCTCAGGTGGGGAAAACACGTCAGGCAGTGGTGTGGCCAAGGTCATTGATCTTCTAATGCTACATTAACACTTGTTCTTCTCACTCGACCTACTCCAGGTTTTTTCCCCCTATATTGGTCTGTCTAGGGATGCGCTTTCTAGAACCCATAGATCTGATGTTTGCCTGAGAGGGAAGGGCACAAATGCGTAGGGAGAGGAGGACAGGGAGTGTGAATGTCTTGTGTCTTACAGTATCCAAGCACTTTCGTGCTGTCCTGCTCAACCCCCCCTCTCCCCCAGGGGCTGCCATCCCCTCAGGATCATGTCCAAACGCTCGCACCCTTTTGCCCCCAAAGCCTGCCCCGGCACCCCTAAATGAGCTCTCCTGCAAACGCACGGAGCACACTCGCCTGTCATCATCTGTGTGCTCCTCTGTGTTCCCAGGAGACTCTGGTCTCCTAATGTTAAGGCCGTCTCTTTCACGTCTCCATTTCTAATGGCCCGGCACATAGTAGGTCCTTAATACATGTCTGTTGAATAAATGATTGAAAGGAACTCGTCCATTCTGGGAGGCCGGGAGGTTGGAGCGTGTTCCTTTTGTTCACATGCTTTGCCTGGTGGTGGGCTCTCCCGTGGCGGTAACCGGTCTTTGCTGTACCTTCCAGAGTGCGCCGTGTCGCAGGTCTGCAGCTGTGTGTCTGGCATGAGCTCGCATCCGTCGCTGCAATTTGTGAGCGCCGAAGCCGTTTAATTAAATGGATGAAATTGAATCTGCGAGGTTGTTATCACCGATATTGTTTTCTGTGCACGGTCGGCTGCGAGGGAACCCATGGGAGGCCTGGGAGCGAGCCGCCCGCTCGTTCTGGGCCTGCACTCCCATTCCCAGCCCAGATGGCATTAGGAAGCGGCTGAGATGCTGGGCGTAGATCTGAAGTCAGAGGTTCAAAGCCCCTCCATGCGCCTGTCCCCACTGGTGCGTCTGAGGCGGCTGACAGGCATGTGCCTCTCCCCAGGAGACAGACAGCGCTGCGTAAGCTAATTTCGCTGAAGGGAACCTTGCCAAGCCAGAGTGAGCTTTCATTTGCCTAAGTTTGCATCAATAATTAATCCAACCCGATTTTACACAAGACTTGACATAAAATTATTAGTTCCGAGTACGTTTCTTGAGCTAGTCCCAGAAGAGAGCTATCATCAGCCCAAGAACGGGCCACCCATGAGAGACTGGATGGACAGCTCAGAAAGTCATTTTCTCCTTCCCCATTTTAAAATCCTTTGGGGCCTCTGCTATTGTCAGCTGTGACTTTCTAAGTCCAGGGTCCTTCTGCTGCTCAGAAACCTTCACTGGCTTTCCACTGTGCTCCTAATTCAGCACTGATTCCCACTGGCATTTCCAATATTTCCTGCTTTCTCCTCACAATCCTCCCATCCTTCCTGTTTCTGCCACACTGCCTTAACCCACTGTCCCTTGTTGCCTTAGCTTGTGTTCCTCACCCACGTTTCTATGGATTGAACGCTTATTTATCTTTCAAGGCTGAAATTCAATGCCACCTCCTGTAGGAAGCCTCTTCTGATTTCTCCAACAAAGATCATCTTTCTTCTGCCTTCCTGAGGTCTCTGTTTTGAAAGGTACTCCAGTCTTGTCTTGGGCTACATTATCTATGTACATGTCTTCATCTGTAAGAGAGTATATGTTTCTAGTGGTCCGGTAACAATAATTCATAATGGGGTACCCACTTGATGTTGGGCACCAGCAGCTCTAGCCACAGGAAGGGGTCAGAGCTGCACTCACTGTTTCTCCCCTAAATTGGATTCTCGGTCTTATTTCCAAATTTGGCTAAAAGCACCAGTAGCTTCTCAGTTATGGGAGCTCAAAACCTCTTTTTTTAAACCACATTTTCTTCTTCTTTTTCCATCCAAATGGTCAGTAAGTCTTGTCACTTATCCTCATGGACATCTGAATCTAGCCTTGCTTCCTAGTCCCTCTATTAAGGCAGCAGCCCAAATCTCTTCTCAAGTGAAGTCCTCCTCCCATATTCCCACCGGTGTGCTGTCCCCCTGCTCTCAACCACCCCAGTCACCTACTGCGTAAGGTCAAATCCTCAACCGCCCAGCCAGGCACTCACGGCCTCGCTTCTCACCATTGCCCAACCTCCCACTGAACCTTCTGCTCAAACTTCTCTCCCTTTTCAAGGTCTTTCTTTGGTTTCTCTCATGCTCACCCCCTCAACCCTCTACCCATCTTTCAAGGCCCAACTCAAAGGTCCCCACCTCTGCCCAGTTGACCCCATTTCTCCCTTTGCAGAATTAAGGGGCCTTCCCTTTGCTCCATCCGCACATCGCTCAGACCTTGGTGATGTCGATGGTCACATTGCCTATCTTCGTTCACGCGTCTGTCCCTTGAGCTCTACCTCCGAGGGAGGGTGGTGACCATATCTTCTCTGTTTTTACATCCCCTTCCCCAAAGGTCTACACCAATATTTAGCCCATAGCAGGTGTTCGATATTTGTCGAATTATTAAATAAATATTGGAGGAGTTGGAAATTGGAGAAGGCAGTCTTATAATCTATTGGTAATCAGAAGGTATCTGCTATTGTTATTGTCATTGTTTGGGTGACTATAATTTCTCAGCCATCAAATAACACAGATGCCTTGCTCACCTGTCTCGGGTTCTCAGGCACATTCATATTTCAAATATTCTATTTTGTCTGCCAAAGAAATTCAGGCTCCTAGATCAGTTGTCCTAATATTTTATTTTTAAATAAAGTCCCTTCAAAAATAAATGCCTGCTGTTTTCTCAGCCATGGGTTAGATGCTGGGAAAGGGGGGTCCCCAAAACAACATGGTCCCTGAATGAGGAGGTCACCATCTGCTTTGGGATAGGCCAAACACAGACTAGTAGGATCCAAGTGTAGGCCACCTCTGTGGTAATAGAGCTATAGTGGCAACTTCCGTTCTGCCAGTCAGTCGTAGTAAGGAACTTTAAAGAGGGAGAATTAAATCATTCCATTTAGAAAGGCATCATAGAAGTGTAGTTTGTGGAACAAGATGGATGGAAAGTGTCTGTGCTTTTTTCGTCGGTTGGCCAGCGCACCTTCTCACCAGAACCGTTTTCTTTTTTCACTTCCGCTTCTCATGTAGTCTCAACTGTCTTCTCTTTTCTTTCCAATAAATCTTCCTTTGTTTCTCTTGAGACTCTCCTGCCAGCCTGTCAGGAACTCTGCACGAAATAGTGTATTTCTGTCAAGAGTTCCATGTGAAGCGTTAACTGTCTTTTGAACACTGGAGGCAGCCGAGGGGGTATGCTGGGATACTCGTGTCCTGATGCCTGTTTGCTTCCTCTCTGGCAAGCTCAGAGCCAACTCGAGCCTGCTGATCCAGCTGCAGACACAGAGACGGGGCTCATGGTCCTGCTCAGCTTCCAATTATTCCCTCGGAAAGAGCTTGGAGGGGAAAGGGTCTCTGAGATCCTTCTTTCAGTGACTTCTAGCAACATTCTCACGTCAGAGCCACTGGACATCACCATGCAGACGAGTCAAAGGTGAAGGGTGCAAATTAACGTGCTGTGTGACCTCAGTCTAGATACTCACCTCGGTCTTCTGTCTCCCCACCTGCATGAAAGTGGGAGTAGATAATCCCTACGGTACCTTCCAGGTCTGTCATTCCATCACTTCATGAATCTATAGCAGCTAAAACTTGTTGAAACTGTGATTCTCTCTTGGGGATCTAAAGTCAATAGAAAAAGAAATGGTCTAGGTAATTCGAAGACCCAAGAGAGACATTCTTTTAGGGCAGTAAAAGAACAATAGTAATAAAACCGAGGATCAAAGTGCTTTTCCATCTCTTATTTTATTTGATTCTCCCAACAGTCTTGTAGGGAGAGAGCCAGATACACGAGACTTTTTACTAGACCATCAAAGCCACTATATACAGCTGTTCAGGTTGTGCACTGCACATCCAAAAAAACAGCATCCCTATCAGAATATGGACTCACTTATATGAGAAGGTGTGAGTGGTCATGAAGAATCCAGGCCTCCCAGCTGGCACACGGGATTGCATATACATCCAGGGAGCCCACAAACAACACACTTGCTGGTGAATAGACATGTGGCCCCAGCCCCTGTCCTGACCATACTCTGGATGACTCCTGAGATCACCCACCTATTTTCTTAGAGACCTGATTCCCACTTTTTCTATAATAGAGACCTGATTCCCACCTTCTCTCTCTCTCTGAACCTGACGTTGCCTCATCTAAGGGATGGGAGTTGGGGTCTCAGACAGCATGGTCTGCAAACGGCCAGTGTGTCTGTGCCAGGCAGGTGGGAATGGAGAAGGTATGGGTGTGTTTGCTCACTGACCCCTGAAACCTGCCCTGGGGCAGAGCCAGGCCAAGTGGGCACATTCACGCAACAGCAGTGTCATCTGATTCTTAACGAGACGTATATACTCTGACTATCAAATTTTTCAAAAGCTGAGATATGAAGTGTCTGTGCTGTGAATTTTAGCTGATGGGCAAAGTCAGGGCCAGAGCTTTACCCTCTCTGTCCCTGTCCCCCCACTTTCCTTCCTCCACCTCCCCCTTCTTTACCTGAGGGGCACCTAACATAGCCTGAGGGGCCATGTGCCCTCGCCCCTGCTGGATGAAAGCCAGGCTGCTTGTGGCTGTTCAGGGTAGTATACCAACTTTAAAAAAATGTTGCTGGAGGTGGGGAGTCTTCTGATTTGCACAAAGGCATACTACAGGCTAGCGGTGGGCGTGCAGACTGCAGTGTCTGCGTGCAGCTCTCCTTGGTTCATCTTTTGCTGCAGGTACCAAGATATGGATTGGATCATGCCACTTCCTCCCTCAAACACCTTCTATGGCTCCCCATGGTCTGTGAGAGGGCTTTGCAAGGATGGAGAAAAAAGGGCATATGCCAGAATTATATGGTACATGTTATCAAATACACATTTCCAGGTTCCACCCCAGGTGTACAACATTAGAAGTGACATGGAGTGGGGAGAAAGATGGGGAGGAAAGAATGTGTGTTATAAAAAGTCCTTCCCAAGGTTTGTGACACTGTCATAAGAAATGCCACCACTGAGGATACTGTTTAGACCTTGCCATGGTAGTCAAGGCCTTCTAAGACTGGTCCTTGCCTAATTTTCCAGGTCACAACTCATGCTCCAGGTCCCTCTGGCTTTTCTCCATTATCTAGACACCAAGGTCTAGATGTCACCACCTCCGTGAAGCCCTCCTTGATTCTCCAGTGCAAATGGCTTTCTTTTTTCTTTTGTGCCTCCATATTCCACTGGACCAGAGTTGAGACATGGGTACATGGGGGTGTGGATGATACTACCACATTGCCCCACTCCAAGGCTTCAGCTTTTTGGAGGATGGAAGAAGAGATGTGTGTGTACGCACATGTGTGTAACTGTGTGGGAAAGAAGAGCGGCAGGATTCCATAGCCTCTGTCCCCTGCTGTCGGCGGAGACAACTGGTGTTGGGCATGGATGGAGGGATGACGGCTGGAGCCAGAGGAACTGGCTCCATGCCTTGTCCAAGGGCAGGGCAGGCCTGCTTCATGTCCAGGACACAGCGCCATCTAGAGGTGGGTAAAGGACTTCTCTTGCTCCCACCCACTCAGCCCCAGACCCTGCGGTGCACCTTGGCCGCCATCAGCCACTTTGTCAGTGGGTGGGTTGGTGTAAAAGTAAAGAACTGAGCAGAGAGATTGAGTCTGTCAACTGGTATGTGGACCCAAATATGCTCATGATAGGTGCTCTCCTTTCTTATGTGTCACGCTGCCTGCGGCAAGCGGTGAGGATGTTATGAGGTGGCCCTCAATCTCACAAAAAACTCCAGATATTTCTTAATCTTGAAAATCTGGCTGTTGTCTCAATTTATTCAGCATTATCCACTCCATACATGCCTTGGCTCCTCCCACTCATAAACCTATAATAACTGCTAACATTTATTAAACACCTCCTATATACCTATTATGCATATGTATATATGTGTGTATATATATATATATATATATACACATATATATATCTAATGCTTATGATGATCCTGCATCATTATTCAGCCCATTTTACAGGGCAGGAAAATAAGGATCAGAAACTCAGTAACTCCTGTGGGGATCATCCAGTTAGAGAGTGGAGAAAATGACATCCAAACCAAGTCTGTCGGACACCAGGTATGCCATGCTTCTCCCATGCTAAGCAGGCAGCTGACCTCCTCTGCCTCCAGGTCATTTCTGAGTTCCTACCCTCTGTCTACTGGGCTTCAGGCAGAACTTGAATCCAGGCCCGTATTAATTGGGCTCCGTGCCCTTGTACCAGCATGGTGAAGAACACAGGCCCTGAAGGTGGACACGCCTGAGATGCATCACATATTAGCTGAGTGAAGTTGGACAGGTAGCTCAACTTTCCTGAGCACATTTCCTCAGAGAATTGTGATGGGGATTAAATAAGAAGATATATTTAAGAATGCAGCAGTGTGCCTGGCACATAGTGAGTATTTATTAAATGATGGCTGTTAAAGTTATTATCTATCTACCCACTAAGCACTGATGGAGGAGACGCAGTGTGCTAGGTGCAGTATCCGTTCCAAGGATGGATACCGTACCGTAATGCACATCTCCTAATGAATTCGGCTCTGCCCTTCCTGCTTCCCAGTCTTTGCTGGAGCCTGCACTGCATGCGGAGTGAAGACTTTCCCCTCCCCCGAGACCTGCGGGGAGCCGATGCTCTTATTTATCATTTAGGAAGCATCTGCTCTTTGGTGAAATATCACTCTCGTGAACAAACACAGTGCAGGCATTTGACCTTTCTCGATGAGTGTGTTGGCTTCTTTGCTCACCGCCAGGAATGAAGCAGATTTGAAGAGGAGACATCGTCAAAGGACCCTTCAAAGCAGTCGCCAGATGGGTGCCTGGGTGATGACCCTGGGGCTGAGACCAGCCGTAGAGATGGATTAGAGGCTGCAAATTAATAAACCTGGTCCTGCTGTTCCGACGGGCCAAGAAATCTCCTTAACGTCTGTAGGTGCAAAATCTGAAAATGAAGTCAGCCTGGCAGATGCCAAGGATGTGAGGCGGGCACCGGCTGCTGTGGCCCCAGCCGCCTCACTTTAGTCTCCCTCTAGTGCCCTCTCAGGAGCAGCTGGCACCTGTCAGCCAGCTGGGCCCTGGAGGTGAGTCAGCAGGGTGGTGTCACTGAGTCCTCTGGGGTTTGTAGTGGCATCTCTGAGAAGCCTCTAGGTCCTGCCAGGGCCTGTGACTGGGAGTGGTCTGGGACAGAGGCTAGAATTACTGGAAGGGACAAAAGCGTTTCTATAAAAGAAAAACCTCCAGACACTGCACTTGGACAGGAGAGCAAAACTGTAGTTCTGATGTCACTGCCGAGTGGCAGTCTCTCCTCCTGGGGTCTTTGTAGGGTTCTCCTGAGGAATGGGTCATTCATGCAAACGCTGTGTTAATGTAAGGGGCGTCTATTAATTGGCTCCTATCATTTGCAAGCATTTACTGAAACCTACTGTGTTCCAGGTTCTTCCTTAGGGACAGAGACACAGAAATGAACTAAACAAGGTCATTCCCTTGGCGGAGCTCACACCCTTTAGTGGGGTCAAGGTGAGTGGCAGGGGTGAGGAGAGGGGACACGCAGAGAAGGCGAGACAACATAAAATCATTAGCGCAAAATACGAGGCTCACTCACGGTTCTCGGTGCTGTCTGTGAGATGACTCTGTGGTTGGCTCAGGACCTGTAGGATGGGCCAGTTTCGGAACCGGGAACAAACAGCATGAAGCAAGTGTGGATTAGAAAACCACTGCCCCTTTACAGCAAACAAAAGAGGCCCACATTCCTGAGAAGCAGGGTAAAGGACGCAGTGGGATCTTAGATTTGACAGGCAGCTTGTGGCCGGATCAAGGGCACCATGGGTAATTTCTTCGGAAGACAATAAGGGACCACTGAAGATTTTCAGGCTGTGCTTGAGGGTATTACATACTGTGGCATCTTCTTGGCTGTGCTGGGAGGGGAGCGAGACTAGAGGCAGAAAGATTGGTTAAGAGGCTATTGCACTTGGGCAGGAGGGCTGCAAATGAATATCTCAGAATCTACTACTTTCTGTGGTCGCCTTCGTGAGCCATCACCCACCAGGGTTTTGAAAAACGATGGGCTGGAGATGTGGCTGGCACATTACCATGGAGGGGTTAAGGAGGCAACAAACGAGAGAGTAGAGACAGCAGGAAATGTTGTCATCACCGGGAGCTGCTGAAAGGAGTCTGCCTTCTCATTCTCTGACCTCCCTTTTCATCTGTCTTATTGGCAGCCGGGATCTCAGATTCTGCAGATGCATCAAGAACAAACAAACACATGAAAATCGATGCAAACTAGACAAAAGACCTTCCTAGGCTGGAGAGTGGAGATGGCAGGAGGTGTCCATTAACCCTCTTTCCCATGGGGTGGATGGGCTGGGTGGGAGGCAGGAGACAGTGAGCTGCGATGGAGCCAACTCATGTCTCCAACACTCGGTCGTTGGGGAACTCTGACCGAGTTCCTTCACACCTCTGAGCATCAGTCTCCTTGTCTGAAAATGGAGTGGTCGCTATCTTATGATATTGTGAGGGTAGTGATTTTCTAAGGAAAATGTACATCAGTTGCCCAATGAATGTTAGCTTCTTTCCCCTGTCACTTAAAGGAGGCTGATGACCAGGACTTGTTTTGCTAAAATGCTGTCACAGGAGTAGCCTATCTCTAGTTTCGCTTTAACTCAAGAGCTTGGTCTTTGATTAGGTTACAGTTCTCAAGACGGAGGTTGAGTTTTTCAGCTGTTAGCAGTCATTGATACCATAGTATAAATAAATCTGAATTTACAAGGTGTTCTAGATGATCTGTATAGATGATCCAGGACAAGCCAGCTGCTTTGTTACCGGGCCCCCTACAGTCTGGAGAGGGGAAAGATGGTTCTCAGGGTCTTAGAGAGAGATAAAGAACCAGGATCAGAACTCAGGTTTTGTGCAGCTTAACTGCTACTCTTTCAATTGTTCGTGATGAAATTTATTTACTTTATTTGTTATTTTATTAGCAAGCCAACACTAGAGCCTGAAAGAAAAAAAAAAAGAGTTGGCTGAGAAAAGAAAGATTTAACTCAGAGTGAGGTGTGCTCCCACTATTTTTCAGGGTTTCCTCTCGGATTTTGGGACTGTGAGGACAGGCAAGTCCCGTGTGACTCAGGGTTGCAGGCCAGGCTCCTTGCCAGAAGAGGAAACGAGGTGCTTTTGAGCCCTCCAGACGGTGAGCTGAGCTGTGGAGGTGGCATAATGTACGACCCTGGGCAGATTGCCTTACTGATCTGAATCCCAAAGCCTTCATCTGCACAACGGGAGCATTTTGAAGCCCTTACATCCAAGTCTTCCCAAACTGTGGGTTTGCACATTGCCATGTTCTCTCCAATATTGGCATCTTCATAGCTCTAAGCCCTCACTGATGAGTTATCAGGACTTCAGCCCGGACTTACGTCTTCCCTGGTTCGGAGGAGTCCTCGTATCTGGGGCATCCCCAACATCTTTTTGAAGAAGTCTATGTGTTTTGCCCCTGGCCCCTGGGCGTCACCACCGTTTCTGCAGTGAAAGCTCTAGGTTCTTACCAAGGACGCTGCCTTCCAGTGTCTCCCAGTCTGCCTTCCACATCTGCAGGTCAGGTTTGCCTGCTCCTTAGTTCTTTGTCTCATCTTGTCGCCTGACCCCAGAACAATGCTCCTGCACCCCATTTCATCCAGTTCCTCGGGAGAACGGCTCATACAGTGGTGGGGTCGGCGCCTCCCCATGGGGGTTCCAGTCTGCCCAAGGGTGTGATGGGCTCTGTCCATGCCAAGTGCTTCCTCCCTCAGCCTGAAGGACAATGTCTGAAAGTAGGGTAGTGCTTGTGAGTGTGGGCTGTGGAGCCGGACTTCCTGGGTTCAAGACCTACCTCCATCACACACTAGCTCTGTGACTTTGGACAGGTCATGCATCCTCTCTGTGCCTCAGTTTTTTTATCTATAAAAGGAGATGGTGGTACGTGCCTGCTAGGGTTGGAGTTCATATTAAATAAGAACCCGACCTGTGATAGGTGGTCAATAAACGTGAGTGATTAATAGATATATTGACTCAGACAAATAGACACATTCTGGAAAGAAGCACGTGTTTCGCTCCGCCCACCACCAGCCCCTAAGTCCAGCTGTGATCATTTGTTCAGTGATGTGTCCTAGACTCTGCAGGTCTCTGGACCCCATCGTGCACAACCAGCAGGCTGAGGATTCTTCATGGGACTACACTAGTAACCGGAAGGGATGAGGACCCCATCACAGGAAGCAGATTCTTGACAGAAATGAGGGGGCAGGATGTTTACGAGGGAACACTCTTGGGAAGGAAGTAGGAATGGGCAAAGGGAGAAGCCATACTGCGCAATCTCTACAAAAGCTGTCGCCAAGCCGCAGAGCACTGTGGACCGGGCTGACCCTTGAGAGCTGTGTGAGTGAGGGCAGTGGGCCTTCCCTCCCTACCACTGACCAGTCACTGGGTGCAGACAGCCCCTGGGAAGTGGGGCGTGACCTAAGGCAAGGCCAGCTCTCTTCAGCAGAGGGCAATTTCCAGAAAGAACTGCCAGCCAGCTGAGGAGAAACTTGTTCATTCCTGAAAGGGGACCTGTGTGACACTGTGACAGGCCAGGATAGACGAGGAGGTTACGGGGACACTGTTTGAGTTCGTGCTTTGTGCCTGACGCTGTGTCTCTGGCTGATGGTGTGGGACTTGACTTCTTGTTACCCCATCAGGCAGATAGTCTTATCTCTGTTTCACAGAAGAATGAAACTCAGAGAGGAAGAAGGACTTGCCCAGAGTCACACTGGCAGGAAGCCGCAGGGTTGGGGTTTGGACCTCCGCCCGTCCAACTCCAGGGTCCCTGCTTTCCCTGTAGTCTGCTCCCACACCGGAACTTGGAGTTTCTTCTGGCAAAAGCTCCCAAGATCTACGAAGCAACTGAGCCCTCTGTGTGGCCTCAGACCCCCAATTCCTCCCTTCTCCCACTGGTGGGAGCCCAGCTTCCAAGGGTCTCCTCCTGGCATGGGCCAAGAATGACTCTGTGTACCCCAAAGCACCTGCCCCCATACCTCCCTTGACTTACTTCTGTCCCTCTGTCACCCCTCACCCACACGGCAGGGGTGGCAAAATGCTCTTATAACCCAGGACTTGGTTCCAGCTTCACCTTATTATCTGCCCAGGGTAAAGTGATTTTATTTCAGAGGAAGGAGAACAGACGTGCTAAATTACTAGGTGGGTTAAAACTCCATTTGGCTGGAAACAAAGTTGTTTTTGCAAAACTCTTTCCTTGATTTCTGCACAGTCAGAGGCTGTTTTTAAATTTTATGTGTTCTGGTCTTTTAGCATTCTGCCTGGTTTGCTCTCACGCTTTACTGGGCAATTTTCAAACATTACACCTCAGTCTTGCCAGACTTTGGGGGTGGGAGAGGTCAAACCTTCCAGCCTCTGGCAGATGTAGAGTTGAGGGCACGGGCTGGAGCTAAGGAGAACTTGGGAGCCGCATACCCCTTTCCCTCCCCTTCCCCCTCCCCCACTCCCCTGAGAAGCCTGGCTGCACCACGGTGGAATTCAGCTTTCTTTGCTTTGTCCTGGAACATGCCTAGTGCATAGTAAGTGCTCAGTAAATGTCAACTAACACAATCCTAACGGCTTTCATTTATTGACCGCCAGCTCTATATCGTATGTTATCAACTAGTTCAATTCCTGTAAACAGTGCCGAGTCTAGGTGTTGACTCCATTTGACCAAGAAAACCAACCTCAGAGAGGTTGAGTTCCTTCCTGAACATCATGGCTGGTCAGAAGGGACTAAGAATTGAACCCAGGTCTGTTGGACTGCAGTGTCCAAGCACCTCATAGTTCCTACCTCATGTTAAAGGACAATTTACTCAAAATGATTTGAGTAAATGCTTTCTGTCCCCTATGAGGATCTGGATTTCTAGAGAACACAGCCCTATTCCAGTTCACCTTTGTAATCCCCGTAGCACCGAGCATGGAACATTGCTCTACAGATATTTGTGTAGTAAGCGAATGGCCTCAGGGAAGATGGAAGCTAGCATTCATTGAGTCCCTACTGTGTGCCTGACACTTTACCAGGCCTGTCTTTAAAGTCTCCTGGGCAGGTATTATCTTTTTTTAACAGCTGAGAAAGTTCCAGAGAACTCTGTTAGGTCCAAAGTTAAGAAAGATTAGAAATGCTAGATGACCTTTTAATGGCCTTTGCAAAAGTACACTTGGAAGAAAATGGAATTTTAATACTGAAAGGAATTGCAGAGAGGCAAAGATAATGCACTTAGCCACCACGCTCTAGCATCAGGCAGTGTAGTGGTAAGAAAAAAGACTTGGAGAAGCAAACAAAATTTTCCCAACTTTAGCTATATCACTTAATAGCTGTGTGACATTCTGTGAGCTCCTAGACAAAAAAAAAAAAAGTGAAAACCTCTCTTTTTTGTAAAATGAAGGTGGTAATGCCTTACCTCTGAGTGGGTCAGCCTACAAGTATTTATTGAGTGTTTGCCATGGGCCAACCCCAGTTCTAGGCACTGCAGATACAGTAGTGAACCAGCGGGCACAGTCCTACTGTCAACAGGGCTGACACTTGAAGGAGAGGAACATCAACCACCACAACCAGTACTTACATTTGTAAAGTAGTTTCAAGTGTTGATTAGTGCTTGAGGTCAATTGATTAGACTAAACGTGCCTAGGGTGGATGGAGAGGTTCCCTTTAGAAAGATGATGCTCAACTTGGTCCCTAGATGATGAGAAGGAGCCAGCCAGGCAAAATTCTGGGATGAGAATGCTCTGAGCAGGAAACACAGCAAGCGAAAGGCCCTGGGTTGGAAGTGACTGGAATTAGAAGGACAGCCACATCAGGGTGGTTGCAATGGCCTGAACAAGGAGGAGGGGAAAAAGTAAGGTTGCAGAGGGGGTGCCAGCCAGGTGGCCTAGCATCCAGTAGACCTGAGGTGGGCATGTGAATTTCATTTGGGATACTATGGGAAAGCCATCAGAGAGTTCCAAGGTTTATCAGGAGTCTGTGGTAATTTTCCAGATAAAGGCCGGTTGTGGCTTGGAAAAGAGTAAGAAATAATGACAAGTGGTTGGTTTCATCCCCCATCATAATGGTGGGGATAGAGCCAAGAACATTTACCATGGGATTGAATGTGGGGTGTGAAGAAGCAAGGGCGATTTAAGATGACCCTTCGGTCTTGGGCTTAGGCAGTTGACGGGATAGTATTGCTCTTTGTTAAGATGGGAAAGGCATGGGGTGGAGGCAGGATGTAGGAATCAGTAGTTCTGATTTGCGGATGTTAAATTTTAGACCTCAAATAGAGATGCTAGAAGGGAAGAAGATTGGGGAAGATGTACTGGAGATGGTTAATATATGGGAGTCCTAAGACCCTCTAGTGAGACCCTCTAGAGAGTGAGGCAAAGAGAAGGGCTGGACAGGATCTTAGAGTGCGATAGTATTTGAAAGTCTGGCAGACTGGAGGAGCCGGAGAAGAAGACTGAACAGGTATGGACAGGAACAGGAGAGGAAAACAAGAAGAGTAAGGTGCCACGGACATCTAGGGAAGAAAGTATCTCAGTCTGGGGGATTAACCACGAAAGTATCTCAGGCTGGGGGATTAACCGTGTAAAAGCTGGTGGAAGGTCAAGGGAGAGGAGGACAAAGACCTCATTGCTGGTTTGGCAGAGGTGAGCCACAGCTGAGTGTCAGAAGAGTCTCAATGGGTGGTGGGATTTAAGCTCGATTGAAGTGGGATGAGGTTAGGTTGGGAGGTGAGAAAGGGGACATAACATGTGCAGATGGATCTTCCAGGAAACTGTGCTGAAAAGTATTGGGGTTCTGGAGTCAACAGGTTTTATAAAGCTGTAAGGTGACATTGTGACCTGTGTGTGCCATTGTGAGGAAGAAATGGATTCGTATTTCAGTAAAACGATTAGCACACAATGTCTGAAACAAAATGCTTGATCAATAGGGGCTATTATTATCATTCAACACATATTGATTGAGCATTTGTTGTGCTCCAGGAGTTACTGCTGTGGTAGCCCTTAGTGCTGTTCACCAATATCTGCAAGTCTGCACTTTTGGGCTCTGTCGTGTGGTCATAGGACTACAGGACCAATTCTGGCCAAAGAGTTGTGAGTGGAGATGACGTGTGACACAGTCAAGCTAGAATATTTAATTGCTAGAGTGAGACACTTCTTCCCCTGGTATGTGATCATAGAAGTACACGTTAAGAGAGAATTTTCATCAGCCTAAGTTACAATGAGAAGTGTCCCCTGAATACCCATGTACTATAAATGAGAAATAACTCATTTTCTCGTTAAACCACTACATCATTGGTGATGCTTGTTTCTGCAGCACATCCTCACCTGTCCTGACTGAATCAGCAGTGATCACCAGTGAATTTGTCTGAGATATTTCTGTCCTAATGATGCTCACTCTCCAGCAGCATCCACAGAAGTACTGTGAGGGGTATGAGTGTTACTCTGGGGAGGAGGCGTAGGCTGCTGTTTGAATGGATGGCAGGGATACCTAACCTGTGCTGCGAACTCAGGAGAGCTTCCCTGAGGAAGGATGTATAAGCTGAGACTCAAGGGGTGAGCAGCAGTTAGCAGGTGAGGGAGAAGCTGGGGTGAGGAAGCATTCAGAGAAAGTGATATTGATGTGTTTGAAGGTCAAAGGCAAGAGGAAGTCTGGCCCAATTTAGTCATGAAAAGAATAATATGTCTGGAATGTGTAGAGAGTGAGGAATGGGGTGAATCAAGATGAGTGTGTAGACATAGGTGGGGCTTAGATAGCAGAGGGCTTTGTGGTTTTATGTATTTTGTACTTTATTCTAGTTTCAGACCTGGTCTTAACCCCTGACTTTCCTACTGCCAGCCACTGCCTCCTTCCTAAGTTGAGCCAAGGGAAGTATCCAAAGCTGAAGCGTTTAACAGGAGCTACTTCCACAGCAAAAACAGCAAAGGCCTCCAGGTCCCTGAGATGGAAGGGGGAAGGAGACTCATATTTTTACGGCCACTGAGGGAAGGCTGCTCTTATGCCTTCATGGAGCCCTTTGGAACTTGCCCTCATGCTCTTAGTAGATTGATTGAGGCCCAAAAACCGGTGGCAGGAAGTCAGGCATCATCGTGCCCATCCCGAGTCTGGCAGCTGAAAACATTTAAAGGATTTGAAACCCACTCTCTTCCTTTCTGGGGTTTTGAGGGAACTGTGCACAAAGATCAACAGACAAATGGCAAGTCAAGTTTGACTTTACAAAGTGAAATGGTTCCCCATAGCTGGTGCCAAGTGCAGGTCAAAATGAGGTCTTATACAGGAGGCTTGAGTGAGGTTCCCCCAGCCTCCTCTCAACCTCCCCACAAAATTACCCTGAATCTGTGTCTAGATCATCCCCAAATGTCTGCCTCCAGAAAACTGATGGCAAGATGTTATCTCCATCGTGAGAAGAAAGGCCATTTGGAAGCGTAAGGAGAACGAGCATGTCTGCCCCTCAAGGGGTGATGCGCTGAGCCGGGGCAGTGGCCTAGGCCTTGCCAGTGGCAGTAACCAGAGCCAGACTGCCACCCGAAAGGAAAAGTCACGATAAAGAGATACATGGGAATTTAGCACCTTCTTGAGCCTTGGCACTCTCATCGTTCCATGTAGCAGGAAGTAAGATTAACTGGGAAACAGTCCTCCTCCGTGCGAGCATCAGTGAAATATCGAGCAAGAAGGCAGGGCTTTAACATGCCGGGACTCACCCTGTCCGTTAGCGAAACATGGCCTAGAACTTCAGGTTCCTGCCAATCAGACAAACGACCCCTCTTTCTGTGGGTGGAGCTAGCGAAAGTCTTCTGGAATCCTACATGCTCCTTCCATACTGTCCCTGCAAGCCTCGGCGGATGTCCTGGCCTCAACATAATTGGCCTGTCAGAGCCACACAGAGGGTGTGACATTCCCCTTTATGAACTGGCACGAATGTATTCAAGACTCTGCCCTCTTTCTTCTGATACCTCTTTTTTATTTTTCTCTGTTGCCGTTAACTTCCATGCCCAAGTCCAAAAAGATGATGGGAAGATGGGCCGCGGGGCTGGTTAAATAACTGTTCCACTTACATGTTTTGCTCCCAC
>CM053509.1:152117184-152140317 GCA_028627145.1 Eidolon dupreanum | reverse complement strand
CCTCTCCCATCAATCACTACGGTGTGCCCTTTGACCTCAAGGTCCAAGGAGAAACACTAACTGTGGTAGAAGGCAAGGTAGAAAGGACAAGAGGTACAGCTGCACCTGCAGAGAGGTTCTGGAAGTTTCCACTGAACACCCATACTTACATCTATTAACTAGAATGAAGTCACGTGGCCATTCCCTCTGCAAGAGAAGCTGGGAATGCAGACCACATTCTGGGCAGCTAAACTCCATTGTTATGAAAGAAGGGGAGCATGGATATTGGGGGTCGCTAGCAGCCTCTGCTGTAAGCTCTGATTCCCCTTCACACTCTGACATTCTGGGATTTTAATGGAAGACTACAATTCAAAGATTCAGGTCAAGATAGGCAGGCTGGCATCTGTTGTGGATGCATTAGGATGCATCGTAAAAAAGTCTAGTGTTAACAGAGGACCACAGTGAATCTGGAGGAATGCAGAAAGCTTTCATCTTCAGCTCTATGACTTTGGCCACTATTTACATAATGACCTTCCTTTGTTCCTCTCCATCCCAGCTAATTGATGTGAGATACTCTTGTTAAATAACCAAGCCTACGGATCTTGGTCCCATTACAGCCCCCTATAGATAGGATGATGATACAGCCCGGTTGCCTGGAACAGTCCTAGTTTATGCCTACGGTCCTGGTGTCATTATCAAGAGTGCCCCCGCCCCACTCAAAAGTGTTCCAGTTTGGATGATAAATTTTATAGTCACCTACCTATAGACAGCATAGCATACAGTTAGGGAAGGGGAATAGTGGCTCATATTTGAACCTCAGGGATACCAAATCTATAATTCAGGTTTTGGGTTGTTTTTTTTTTTAAGGTTTGGCCCAGTAGGGAGGTGGAGGGCATGAAGCCACAATCTAAATGATTTGAGATATTACTCTTCTCAGGATGCAGAGCCTCATGGGTAATGACATCGATTTGTCTTCTTGTCTGTTTTTTTTTGCTTTTGATAAGATTCTATCCACCTGTCTCAAAGATCACTCCTCAGCGAGCATCCCATTTGAAGCTGTCTCCCCCATTTCCATTCCTTCCTATCCTCTTACCTGGGTTTGTTTTCTTAACAGCACTTTTTCAATATTTGAAATTATCTTGTTTATTATCTTACCTTGCATGTTTATGTTTCTCCCCACAGCTTCTGCTGCTATAACTCTCAGCCTCATGTGATCATAGGACTTATCTCATTCACTTTTGTGCCTCAAGTGTTTAGGACATACTATATATAGGATGAGTGGATAGTGGAATGTAGATGGTTAAGAGAGTCTGTTGGAAGGTGGAGGAATTGGGAAGGGATCTAGAAGTCACTAAAATTTAAAACCTACACCATTATTTCTGAAAACCTTCTGCAATGGACAGAAATGTGGCTTTGCATGATTTCCATAACATGGAACAGACCACATGGGCAGTAAAATCCACAGACTTTAGCAATTGGAAGGGGCTAGAGCTTCAGGGAAAGATGGATACTGGTGGGTATAACACCTGCCACTCATTTTCGGTTCTGCCAATGCTATTGCATTAGTTTCCTAAGGCTGCTATAACCAAGTACCACAAACTGGGTGGCTTGAAGCAACAGAAATTTACTTTTAGAGTTCTGGAGTTTAGACGACCAAAAATCAATGTATCAGCAGGGTCATGCTTTCACTGAGGGCTCTAGGGGAGAATTGTTCCTGGCCTCTTACTAGCTTCTGATGGTTTCTCGGCTTGTGGACACATCACTTCAATCTCTGCCTCTGTCATCACATGGTGTTCTTCCTGTGCATGTTTTTGTGTTTCTGGGTTCAAATTTTTCTGTTATAAGGATGCCAGTCATTGGATTGGAATCCACACTCTCCAGTATGACTTCACTTTGAACCTGAGTTTTCCAATTTCTAAAATGGGAAACTAAATTTCTACCACATTCCACCCAAGTTGCTGTGAGGATTGATTATGAGAATAGATATAGCTGAGCTTTATAAATTCCAAAATTGGCTGCACGTGTGAGTTGTGACTATTGAGACAAGAAACAAGGCCCAGTGTTTTTTTTTTATTTTAAAAATAAGTACACATGTGAGTGATTTTGTTTGAAGGCCTGAGGCTCAGAGAGGTTAATTACTATATTGAAGTTTGCATAGTACTTAGTTGGCACAGGAGAATCATCACGCTTCCTCTTGAGTTTCCTCTTGAGTTTCGATCCTGCTGTTTGTCCCCTCAAAGTGAGGGAACTGAACCCTTCTGTCTCCCTCACTTGCCTCTTTCCACCTTTCCTTGGGGGAGTAGTAAGGACACGCAGGACGCTTTGCCTTCCAGGAAGCAAGGCTGTCATGAGTTCATGGGAAATCTGTTTGTGGTTTACTTTATCACGGACTAAAGGGAGAACTGGCCTGTGTGGAATGTGAGGCTGTGAGCAGGAACCCAGATCCTGCTCAGCTCAGGGGAAGGCAGGCCAGGGATGGCAGTAGATGGCAAGGACCAAGGTGAGATCTCTTGGGATCACACATCCCAAGGCAGAAGATGATCTCGGGTCACAGATGCACTTCTGTGTCTGTGTGTGTGCGCACGTCTGTGTGTTACGGGAGAGCGGGGTCCTCTCCCGGTGCGTTGTCCAGGTTCTTGATGTCTCGAACAAAAAATTGAGCCAGCCATAGAAATACAGTAGAAAAGAAAAGTTTTATTAGAAAGGAAAGTACACTTCCAGACGTTGAAGTGGGCCTTGAGCAAGAGAAGCTTGGCTCAAAAGGCCTGGTAACACAGACTTCAGGGTTTTTAATCCCTTTTTGCTGTGGTTGGATACTTTTCTTAGAGGAGTGGGCTTCCTTGATTGACAACTAAGATTGACAGGACTCAGTGATTCATCATTTTGCTTTCCGCGCATGTTTGTTCCCAGAATTCAGTCTGTTATAATGATATTAATGAACTTCCGGGCATATGCATCATACTGTAATGATAGTATAATGAGACTCAGGTGAATTGAAGATCTCTGGAGTCTTCATTGAGCAGGTGCGAGTGACTGGCTTAAACTGGTACCTAAATCTCTGCCTACTGGTTTCTTTGTGTGAGTTAAAAAAAAAAAAATGCCTTCTGGCTTGCTTAATTGTGGGCAGATTAGGGCGGACCCCTTATAGGATAGGATGATCTCAGTGTCTTTGCAGGCCCAAAACCCCCTAACTAACTTTCCTGCCTACCTCTTTTCTAAGAGCCATGAATCCCCTTATTATTATGGATGTCGAAGGACTGGAGGTCTCTTCTTCAGTATCTGCTTCCTGCTAAGAATGGCTGTAGTCCGGCGGTTTCATGGAGCTCTTTCCCTTTGTCCCTCAGTCAGGGTGGGGTCTTGGGTTTCCTGCTGAAGTGCCACCTCAGTCCCTAGACAAGGAAAAGAAGATACAAACTCGTTATTTAGAGCGTACATCTATTAATTATTGATTTGCCTATTAAGTGAGTAAAGGGAAACATGCTTGGTTAATACGTTTCTTAAAGAGTAAAAAGAAAGACCTTTGGCTAAAAGTCCCCTCCCCCCTCAGACTCTAAGGGCCCTGCCTGGCTTGACACCATTTCTGCTTAACAATGGGCTGATGACCCTTATCAATAGCCAGAGGATCTGAGTCGCCAGGGCAATTAAGGATTTGAGAGAGGGAGCCTTTTTCCAAAGAAAGGAGGGAAGAAAACTAAGTTTAGGAAAAAAGATTAACTCTGCAAGAGATGCCCATTTCCTGTGTGTTCACTGCTTTGCCTTGTTTCTCCCTGATGGCGAGGAGGCTTCTCCCTATGACCACAAGTTTTAGTTTTCATACCATTTTCACATGCTTCATTCTGTGTGATCCTCACAACAAGCCCACAAGGAGGTTGGTTTTACAGCCCCCACTTTATAGATGGGGAAACTGAGGCCCAACATAGGAAAGGGACGCGTTCAAGGTCATAGAGCAGAGCTGGGAGAGTCCAGGGCTTTCTTTGCCACATGGCAGCTCTTGCTACAGCCCCCATCGCTTTCCTGCGAGTGCCCTGAAAGCCAGTCAAGATGCTTCTCTGTCGCCTCTCTGGCCCCCAGCCTCGGTTCTGGCAGCCTTCCTCTTTGGCTGCTTGAGCTCTCTTTCCAGACCAGTCTCCTGAGGTCCCCAGCCTGCTTTCGTGTCCTCCTTTCTCTTAACTAGGCACTACACAATCTTCATTAGACACAGAATCATTCTCAATGCTTGACACTTCTGCTTTTAAAACTAGAGCTTAAAGTGCTGGAGAGTAGATATTTTTCTAATCATGGAATGATGCATTTTTTTCAAAGCACCTATTACAGGCCTAAGAATGCGGTAGATGCTCAGTAAAGGTCTAGGGATCAGTAATAACAGCAATAGTAATGGCCTTTTATTGAATGCTTATGAGAGCAAAGGAAAGAGATGTTAAGAAGCAAAGAGTCCCAAGGATGGGCAATGGTGGAGGGAGAACAAAAAAATGCCTACTTGCTGTAAATAGCTCCCATGAGCTCTGGGGAATAGCATTCAGGAATACCTAGGTGAATCACGCAGGCTGTAACATTTAATCCTTAGAACTGTGAGATGTAGATGCTCTCATTCCCACATCAGAGGTGAAAAACTGGGTTTCGGAGCAGCTAAATAACTTGCCTGAGACCGCATGGTTTGAGCAGGACAGGGCCAGGATTTAAACTCAGTTCTGTTGGCCTTCGAAGAATTTTTCAGAGAGTTTTCTCAGGTGTCAGATTAAGGACATCATCTTGCACATAGTAGGTGCTTAATCAGTGCTAACTTATTAAGTGACATTGAAACTCACAACAGTTCTTAGAGAGACAAGGTGGCTGGCAGGAGCATGTTTATTTGCATTCATACTCGAGCCCCTAACAGATATTCAGCTTCCCATAAACCCATGTTAGAGGAAGCCCAGACTCAAGGGGAGGGCTGCAAATGGCGTAGCTGGGGCTTAGACCATACCCATCGTCTTTGCCCTGCACTATGCTGCTGCTGATCCACAGAGATGGGGCTGAAAGGATGGTACCTGGGGAAGTGAGGGGGTGGGGAGAGAGGATTGCATTTCATCTCAGCATTTATATTTCCCCAGAGTGGATCCCACTGTGTTTCAGGGAAAACGTAAAGCGCTTAATTGAAATCTGTAATTCCAGCCCTCATTAATAACCAGTCTTGGGAAGCAGAGAGCTCCGTGACCATTAATGATGAGCATGGTGCAGACACGGGTCTTCAGAGGGGAACAGCAAGTCCCCAGTTCATTTTACAGTTGATTAGAGTGAGTTAAACTTTGCCTTGCTGGTAAGTTGTATGTTTAATATGAGAAGTTGGCAATATGTGAAGTGATCAAAATACCATAGGTACATTGGCAGGCCTCCAGTCAGCATCACTCATCCTAAAGAGCGTGGTGACCCCATAGAAATGGGTCTGGGACACCATCACACAAGACAGATAATGCAATTGAACCTATCGGTCCCAAGGAAACAAGAGACCTTCATCAACTGACTGCAGAGTCTCAAGGATCACCCACCACGGGCGAGCTGGCTGCAGCGCCCCCTGCTGGCAGAATCTCAGCTCCATGGTGTGGCAGGATTTGGGATCTTGGCTTCTCCACTAGTGATGTGCTGTGTGTGGCCTTGGGCAAGGTTTCCTCATTTGGGGTCCTCAGTTTTGCCATCTGTACAATAAGTAGGCTTGACGAGATCAGACTTGCTGCGATTGTGCCTATTGCTCCTGGAACCCACTTTTGTGGGAGGGCTATCCTTCAGACCTCGTGGGAGGTGATTTACAAGTGGACAGTTGTTTGCTTTCCCTCAGCTATTGTCCACCCTCTGGAGTCTTTTCTTCTTTAGCATCTTCCTCCCTAGCTATCCTATTCTCAAACTTCCTGGCACTGAATTATTTGCATTTTCCAAATATGTTCATGTCCTGGATACTTTGTTCCTGTTCTTCCATCTGTCTTTGGACATTATCTCTGCCTGGAAGACTCCTATTCATCTTTCAGTACTTTAAATATACTCTCTGATGGTATTAGTTCGCCTGGGACAACAAAAAGAGCCTGATGGGCGGAGTCATTAGACCCAGATTTGAATCCTTCTTCTAACGCTTATTTATGACTTTGGGCAATTACCGAAACTTTTAGAACCTCAAATTTATTAACCGGGAAAAATATCTCTTCACCTATTTAGATGACCTAACACATATTAAGGGCTCAAAAAAATCTCTTCTTTCTTGGCATCTAAGACAGAGTAAACTTCTTCCTCTATAAGGCTGGCAAAACTTTTCCATAAAGGGACACATAATAGACATCTTAGACCTCGGAGGCCTAATGGTCTCTATTGTCATGATGCATTTCTATAGTTGTTGTGTGAAAGCACCCATAAACAATATTGAAATGAATGGGTGTGGCTGTGTTTCAACAAAACATTATAAAAACAGGTAGAAGGCTATCCTGGGCGTACGGGTTGCAGTTTGCTGACCTCTGCTCTACAACATCTCAGGTACAGACTTGGCGTACTAACAAGTCCTGGTGGGTTATATGTCAGTCTTTCCTGCTAGGATATGTCTTCCTAGAGAACAGAAATTGCTTTATTATTATTATTACTATTATTGTTGTTTTTTGTATCTCTAGTACCGGGACAATGCACTGCATCATTTAACTGTCTCAGCAATGCGGTAAAGTAGACACTATTATATCTCTGTCTTCTAGATGGGAACGCAGAGGCACAGAGAGGTAAATAATTTAGCCAGTAAATGGTGGAAGCGGGTTGGCTGCAGAGCTCCTATCTCAACCACAACCCCACAGTGACTGGAACATGAAGGCCTGAGAGCCATTAGCTCACTGAACACTGAAGCCGGTAATACCGTAATTTCCATATCCTGCATTTATGTGTCTGGTGTTTAGAACCCGGAAACAGGACTCGACATTCTTCCAACCCAGCGTTTATTGAGCATCTGTCCCTGTGACATTCTCCCCCGATTTGGCTCCTCTCTCAGACCCGTTCACATCTTTCTGGATCCTGATACTTTTGTCTCATGTGCTTGCTCCCTCTGTCTTCTTTTTTGGAACTGACCACCCTTTCTTTTGGAGTTACCCCAGCCAGGGAAGACTGTTAAATTAATTTTGCATCAGTAAATAAAGGCCTGGGCAGAGAATGAGTTAGAAGTTGTGCTGGTTCTTATGGTGCTTTGCCAAGCCCATTTCATATGGATTAAGTCCTAAATCCTTATAGTTTTCAAAACAAAAATCTGTTCACTTGGCACCTGGAGGACTAAAAGTCCTTGAAATTCTGGTCCAGTCTCCGAACGCTCCTGGTTTGAGTCAACGGGAGCGTGTCGGTTTGATTTTACAGAGGTATAAAACTGTGGGCAGCAGAAGCGGATGTGAGTGTTGTACATTTCGGTTTTCATGTACTTAGCACTTTGAACCAGGGTCTGTGCTAAATGCATTATATACGCACTCTCCTTTAATGTTTACCGGGGTATATGGCATCAGCCTCACTTCACAGGTCAGGAAACAGAGGGTCAGCAACTTGCCCAAGGTAACAACCATGTTAGGAGGTGAAGCCAGAATTCACCCCTAAAACCCTCATTTCAACTGCAGTCCTGACTTATCAGAGTGGAAGAACAAGTGCCGTGTAGTCTTACGGTTACGGCAGGAGTGGGAACGGGGTCTTAGGTTTAATGAATGTCTACTTCGTGTTCCGCGCTCTGCCGGCCATATCACATTTAGGTTGTCTGACATCCCTACAAGCCAAATTTTTTCTTCCCATCTCATAGATTGCGAAGCGGTTGTTCGGAGAAGTTGCACATTTCCCTCAAAGTCACAGGCCAGGTACAAGAGGGGTAAGGCTGTCTCCAGAAAAGGCTCTGCTCCTTGGAGCAGGGTTCTTGTTGCCCTTGGGATGCATTGGGGATTGACCCTTTTTAAACAGAGATGTCTGAGTCTGACCCCAGGACATTTCTGACTTAGTGGGGGGCAGGGCAGAGGCAGGGCCCCACATCTGCATTTTTAAACCCCCCCCCAGGAGATTCTGATGCATAAGTGAAGTGTGACCCATGCTCAGAGGACTGAGATTGGCCTGACTAGGGAACCCCCTTAGCTTCTTATTTCCCAGAAGTCTATTATTACAGGGAATGGAAGCAGTAATTATGTTTAGGGTCAAGGATAAGGATGAATGAATGTAAATACTTAGATCAGAGATTTATAGTCTCAGAGTTACAATGAGACACAAAGTCTGTGTCAAGGCGGTGCGGGGGCCGGGAGCTCCGAAGGTCCTGGCGGAGGCGGGGCTGGAAGGGAGGCCTGAGCGAGCGGCGGAGGGTGGCGTTAGAGCTCAGACCTGGACCCACCCACCTGGGTTTGAACTCTTAAAAGCTGTTCAGCCGCCCTCAAACCCCACAACCTCTCTGCTTTCAGTTTCCGCATCTGCAAAGTGAGGATGGAGAAGGTGTCCACCCCTAGGGCTGTCAGGAGGATGGAGAGGGCACAGAGCCCTTCCAGCAGCGCCCGTGTGCCGCATGCGCGCTGTCGCTGCCAGCGGTGCTTGTACCCGATTGCAGGTCTGGCTTTGTCTGATATGACTCTAACACGTGGTAACTCAAGAGCAAGGCTTTTTCTGTCTTTGACAAACACGAATTCAGTGGCTCGCCCATCCAAGGAGGGATTGAGCACAGGTGAAAGCGGCACACCTCGCTCTGCTCCTGCGATGGGTCCCACGCGGGGTACCGAGGGACGGAGTGAGGGAACTGCTGGGTTTACCCTGGACCTGCACCCACGCTCCTGCCAGGGTCACAGAGGGAGGAATGGCAAAGGGCTGCCGGCCCCTTGGACTGTGGCTAATGCTGCCTGGGGCCAGTAGCAGAGGGGACAGGGGAGCAGCGATCCTGTGAGAATGATAACCAGCGAGTGTCCAGCCTCACTGCAGGAGTGACAGGCACTGAGCTAAGAGCTTCGTGTGCAGGATTCTGCTTAACCCTTTCCCACACACTGACTACCTGCATTTGAGAAAGTCACCTCCCTTCTCTGAGCTTCAGCTGTTTGCCCTGCACAACAGGCTTTAAGACTAGATGGTCTTCTTTAGGGGAGCGGGGGTGGGGCAAGGCCCTTTTATTTTTATTACTTGTTGAACTTTCCTGAATAAATATAATAAATTCAAAAGGAAATCTAGTTTATATATGTACCAGCTGATCCCTGAGGCCCCTTCTGGTCTAAGATGGACAGTGAAAACTGTAGGGCACAATGTTTATTTATGCCCTGAAAATGTTTATTGGGCAAGAATTCTGTAATGAATACTGTGATGAGTGTTGGCCAAACAGTGGTCAATCATGACAGCAGCTAACGTTTATTATGCACTTGCTGTGTGTCAGGTTCAGTTCTAAGCTTTTTGCATGTGTTAATATTTAATCTATCTAAAAGTCTTATATTATTGTCTTAAGTTTAAAGATAAGGAAACAGACAGGGAGAGGTTAAATGATCCCCTAGGGTCATATAACATGATAGATATGTGTGAGTGTGGACAAAAGAGGCAACCTTGGTTCCCACCCTCAGGGAACTGATTCTAATGGGGAAGAGACAGAGTGATGGTTAGCTTGCAGGCTGGTCAGGGCTGTAGATGTGCAGGAAAGTGCAGAGGAGGTACCTAGAGCATCGGAGAAGACTTTCTGGAGCCAGTGATGAATAAGTAGAAAATAATTATGAGTTATAAGTATAATTTTGAGGGTTGGGTGGATTGGGCGTGTCTTCCAGCCAGAGGGCATCATTTCAATGAGAATAATCATGGAGCATTAAAGGAATAACAACAAAAGACATCAGTGTGGCCCCAAATGTCAAGCAGGGCTGCAGGAGAGGGCAGGGGCTGGTGATGTAAACAGGATCTAGGTCACAGTGAGGTTTCAAGTCCTGGGTTCAAATGTTCCAATAACCGGAGTTCAGAGGTGGACTGTGTCTCCCTTCCACCTGAGCCCCCTGTTGGGGCAGGGGTCAGACCTCAAGGCCCCCTGATCCTCAAAGGACCATTAGATTCTCATTTAGTTTCAGAAGCCCTCCAGTTACATCAATTCACTTGTGTATCAGTTCTGGGCCATTCATAAAACTTCAGACGAAAAAAAAGAAAAGAAAAGAAAAAAAAAACCCTAAGTCCAATAAAGAATAAATTAGATGTGATTCAGAAGAGAGAATCAAAGACAACTGAATTTTATTTCACTAGGATAAAATAAATTACTTTGTGTAACAGAACCAGCCAGAACCACTGCCAAGTACAAGCCCTTTTTGTAGAAACATTGAGCTATTGGGCTATATAACCTTGATGCTGGGGAAGGGCGGGGGAAGAGACTTCTGGATAGATGAATTGTCCCCATAACTGAGGTATTAAGCACTCTCCAGTTAACAAAACGGTCTATGCAATCTTCTAGTCTACCCTGTGCCATTAATCTGAAAGTAATGATTATCAGTCAGCATTAAAAAAAAATAAAAAACAGATGCATGCCATTCTCGCAACAGGGACTATCATGTATCTGGCTTCGGAATGAATCTTTACATTCTTGGCTCCCAAGAAAAGCACTCCACCTCTGCCTCTATCAACACTGACTTTTGTCCGTCCTGCCTTAGAGGTGTACGTTTCATCTGTCTCTTTTAGGAGACTGTACATTTCTCAAAAACAAAGACTGTCTTCTTTTATTTTTCTTTATAAGCTCTGTAGCCCAGAGCATCCTCAGAGACCACTTAGTCAAACTTTTTGACTCACTGCTGAGAACTTAAGTGCTTTGAGTTAGCAGACGAACCAGAAGAAAAACCCAGACATCCTCATTCCCAGACCTGTGATCTCCCCCAACTAATCTCCCTGGCTTTTGTGGGCGTCTGCAGCCTCCTCCCTGACTTCTGCATCGTTGTTTCTAGAAGGCGGTGCAGGTTCTGTTGTGAAGCTGGTGTAAATGAACCCCAAGCAAGAGTAGGTGTTGCTTGCCTCGGAGTAAAATACTCAAACAGATAATGCTCTCTCTGGGTTGTGTGGCTGTGCTGGTCGTCCTTGTTTTCTGAGTAATGGTGATTAAGAACATGCAGCCAGTACGTGGACCAGCCCTACTCCTTACTGGCTGTGTGGCCTCAAGCAAGTTACTCAGGCTCTCTGAGCTTCTATTTTTCCTCTGCTTTTAAAAGGGCTGGTTGTAAGGATTAAATGGTTAAGTGCGTGGCCGCGGCGGTGGCCATGGCCAGACCTGCGTCTTTGGAGGTTGTAGCACCAGATCAGCTTCGCAACAGGTAAAAGTATCAGTTTATCTAATCCCCAAATAGGTGAGGAGTCACCATATCAAAAGATACATTTGCAGTCCTGGGATACTATGTAATAAAGACAGCTGTACCTACGCCAAGCTCTCTGCTCTGCTTTTCCCCACAGGACATGGGGCTGAGCTTCAGCAACAATTTCATACAAGCGGAACCCAGGATGACAATTTTTATTATCTAAACATATAACCTGAGGCTTTGAAAGTGGGCCAGAGTCGAGGAATTTAAAAGTAAGAAAAGATTTTAAAAATAAAAGTGATTGTTGCTTACGGCTTTTAACATAGATTCCAAGGCTTTCAACATCTCGGCTCACTCTGCAGCCAGAGAGGAAAGCTACCCTATTGTTCAGATGCTTCCAACTCACTCTGCCTCGCCCCCCCCCCTTCCCCTGGGTCTATTTTCTGATACCCTAATCCATTCAGAGGTGGCTTCACTTGCTGGGTAAATGGATAGAGTTGAATCCCAAGTCTGCCCCTGGCTTGCTGTGTGAACTTGGGGATGTTACTTACCATCTCTGAGACTCCATTTCTCTATCTGTAATATGGGGCTGCGTGTCTATGACATATGGTATATGAAAGAATTAGGATAAAGCTTCTTTGTTTCTCATAGAAGATAATTCCATTTACTTTAGTGTAGAAAAAAAAAAAGAGAAAAATGTCTTCTAAAGACAAACAAAATTTCCAGTTTCCAGAAAATTATAGATCATTATAGTTTTAGTGGAAAGAAGTCATCTGTATTATCCAAGAGGCAGTAAGATTGCAAAAACGATCTTCGGAGAAATTTTGCACTTTAATACTTAAAAACAAGAACATGGTGGGGCTAAACGTATGTTTACATATCTTTGCCCCTTTTCCAAGGAGCTTAACAAACATTACAGACACAGTAAATTTTTCCTCGTAATATGTAGGCAGGACCTGGACATCACAGTCACTCTTTTACATCCATGAAGATCCAGAGAGGTTAAATGACTTGCTCAAGGTCGCACAGTGAGTCCAGTTTAAATCCCAGGTCCACTGACTTAGTGGTGACCCATTAAAGCACTGTACCCTGTCCACTAAATAAAGAATCCTGAGTGAAACACTGATGGTTAAGGAAGGGAAATAGCTACTGAGCTACGGAAGTTGACATTTAGCCAGCCAGAAATCATTAATGTGGCCAGGTTTAAAGAGAGCTCTATTAAACTGTCCATCAAACACTTTACTCTTAAATTGATTTATTGAGAAAGGGAAAAGACCAGGGAGGAGAGAACATATTACAGGTTGCTTTTTCTTCATCTGCTGGAAGTTCATAGTAAGTAGCAGGGAGTGAGGATGCCCTAGATGAGAAGATTTTTAAGAGTAAAAAGAGGAATTTCTTAGCATGCTGGAACTAGAGAAAACCAGGTTGGAAGGCTAGCAATTAAAACGATTTGCTGTGTGTTATCAGGAAATTGTTGTATGGATCTAACATGATAATAACGTGTGTGAAATATGGAGCCTGGCTGGCTGTAAGCACTCTAGGATGTGTAGCTATTTGATATTATTATTGTTATAGTAAGTGGAGAATAGAAGAAGGGAAGAGGTTGATTCCTAGAAATTGAAAAGGGGTGGACCCGCCCAGCCAACTAAATCAAGCCCTATCATAGGAGAGGTGGACGAGTTTGGTCTAGCTTCAGTCTTGTCAACAGAAAGCTCCAGAAATAGAGAGACAGTGTGTGTCTCATCAGTACGAGCGGCCCAGAGATTTGGGAGTGAGGGGAGACAGTCATAGTTTTCTTTTCAAATGAGGTTACGATTTCTAACCTTTCTCTTTGCACAGAGTGGTCAGAGGGTTAAGTTGTGTCTCCCGTCCTGCATGTTAGCCCTGTCACATGTGCTGGCAGCCCATGAAAACAAAGCTCCAGCCCCAAGTGCCATCACGGTGTCTCTTCTGAACCACTGGCCTTAACCTGCTCCTCAATATAGATATCCGTTCTGAAGCCAACCCATTCAGCCAGCGACTTTTCATCCATCGAATGTGGCCTATGCACTTACCTGCCAGCCACCATGCTAGGTGCTAGCCTTCCAAGTGCCCAGGTAAGGCAAGTATCATGGGTGAGGTAGGGGCTGTGGGTGCACAGATGTCCTTGAACTTGTCTGGGAGGCAGGAGAAGGCAATGCCAGAGCTGAGTTACAGCGAATGAGTAGGAGTGACCCAGTCTAAAAGGAAGGAGGTGGTCTTTCTAGGAAGAGAGACTAGCATGAGCAAAGGCCCAGGCACAGAAATCACTTGGCTTCTGTAGAGATTCAAGTTATTCAAAGTGACTGAGATGTCAGGGGTAGACTGGAGAGAGGCAGAAGAAGGTTCGGAGAAGATATTTCAGCTCAGATCATGAAGTGCTCTTGTGTGGTATGTTCACAAGTTTGAGATTTTTTTCCTGGGGGTAATGGGGACCTGTGGAAGGTGTTTTGAGGGGGGATATAACCAGATGTTTGCCTGAGAAGCACATCCCTAGGGCAGTATGGAAAGGAGTTGGATGGGCAGACAGGGGGTGGAGACCAGTAAGAAGGCTGCCACATCTACTCATCATTCCTCTGGTCTGGCCTTTTGGATCTGACACTTGACATTGTATGTCCTGGCTGAGACCTTAATTCTGTTGGTCAAAGGTTCTGGGTCTCCACTCTGGGTGTGTTTCCTTGGGTGGCCTCAATTATGTCTTCATGTTTGAATGGGCCCCTGGATCCTCCTGCCCAGGCAGAATAAGGAATCAGAGTAACTAGTACCCTGGCAAACAGGCAGTGGAAATATCCACAGGGGGTCAAGTGAGTTCCTGGAAGACTGAAACGTCAACAACCCACTCCTGAAGGCCTCAGGTCCAGGGCTTGCATGCATTCATTCATTCATTCGTTCATTACTGATGTGGTATAGGTGCTGCTTTCAAGAAGAACTTTAAAGATAAGAATCCAGTGGAGTGTTGCAACATTGGAGGGGGAAGGCAAAAAAAAAAAAAAAAAAAAAAAAAAAATGGACCAGTCATGTCCGAGTCAGGAAGGGTTTTCTGGAGGATGTGATTGATGCCTGTGGTGCTGGTTCTCTGGAGATAAGGTTTCTGCCAGCCGGAAAGGATAAAGGGCATTCTGGGAAAAGGGAGTTAAGTAAAGGCCTCAGAGTACAAAATAGCATGGCATGTTAGGGACAAACCAGCGTAGGATATAGTGTATTGTTGGAGAAATCAAAACCCCAGGGGCCTCCACATATAATAGAACTAGACTCTCACTCCACTTCCACCCATCCTAGCTGTGTGACCTTGTATGACTTACCTGGCCACGTTTCTTATCCATGATGTAGGGGAACACGATGTTTCATTTGCAACATGAAAAGAAACAAATTAGATGATATTTGAAAAGCATCTAATACAGTGCTTGTTTGATCAATGATAGCTATTATTATACTTATTTTTACTCGCAGTGCCTAGAGGTTCAAAATGGAATCTAAATCTGGTATGGCGAAGCGGTTTCACCTTAAGTGCCAATTCTCATACTGGAGGCCTGGGGCAGAGAACTGTGAGGTTTTATGTGAAATCAGCAGGAAGAAGTGCTATGATCAATTAGTAATGTCTGTACAGGGCAGGGCATGGAAGGGACAACAACATCTGTGCCAAGTGTTGTCGACCCTAAAATAAGTGTTGCTTTTTAAAGGCTGAGAGATGAGTAGAGGCAACTGCATTATGAGAGGGGGCCTATGACTTGAATCAGCCCTTTAAGGATAGGTAGGTATTGGACAGGTAGAAAGGAACAACCTAACTGTGCTAAATTTGAATTTCATCCTGTTGGCAATATAATATTCTATTTTGGGGCCCCAGAATCACAAGCCGAAGTGTTAGAAACTCATCTCTTATCGATTGGCTACAAAACAAACATATGTTCGCTTCCTTGGCAAGGCAGGGGCCACTCCAGCAGAATCTAAGCGAGGAGGGCAAGAGGGACGCGCTTTATTCAGCAGACCCCCAGGTCTCTGGTAACTTTCCGGAATGCTAAGCTGTTTATTTTTGGAGTCTTTAAGCTTAGTCAGTTGGTATTTAGAGACAGCTAGGAATTTTGGCTTTCACTCTCCTTCCAATAGAAAAGAGAAAAATTTAAATGCTTTCCAAATACTAGTAAGTCAAATGAGGACAGCCTGGCTCCCATCCAGTCTCACCCCTCACTCCCCTCCCACTCCCAGAAACACAGAATGAAAAGAAAAAGCAACATGATCAATGCACTGAGCCCCAAGTTACAACTTCCCCTGGAGAATGCTAGACAACCAGACTCCTTCCACATCAGCTGATGCAAAAAAGCATCCTTAGTGTTTGTGAGAGCTCAAGGACGAGGTGGGGCGGGGGAGGAGCTGAAAAAGCCAGTAGGGTTAGCGTGTGGCCTGACTCTCTGTAAGGATGGTTCTTCTTGTCCTTCACATAGGGCTTTGATACAAGCCTTTAAAAGGCTTCCATTAGCAATGTAATTGATCTTCTGATGAAAAGCAATAAGAAGTCCAGCAAAAAAAAAAAAGAAAAGAGAAAGAAAGAAAAATGTGATTACAATGTACAAAAGTGGGCATATATTAAGTAGCAGGTTTAAAGTTTACAATCACCACCACGTGTGAACCATGCTTAGATGTAACTTTCATTATTTCTTTGTGACTGCCCTTAGCTCATGAGTCCCCATTTCTGCCAGAGGCAGGAAACTTAATCTTGTACATTCAAATAACTCAGTGACTTTCAGATTTAAAGGTGATCGGTTTGGGATTTCAGTGAAGGCATGTCAAGATTCTATCTCCCTCCTCCTCCTCTGCTCCCCAAAGTAGGAGATGTGAGCTAATTTCCAGTGGCCTTTATGTTTAACTACCTGTTACAGGCAGGAGGGCGTTTGGTCCTTGCAGGTCTCTTTGAGGTGTGGCTTGTACTGTGATGAGTCACTGGCCTCCTTCCAGATGCATCTCTTGTTGGTGGTCTTCCTCTCGCCCCACAGTTGTCAGACTCTCACACGTCTTCCCCTGTATCCTTCAAGTCCACCGGCACTTCCATGCCCTGCACGTCAGCTTTCTCAGCATCTCCTGAGGAGTCTGGAGTTTACAAGTCTGACCCTAGCTCATCTCCCTGGACATTTCTGCAGCCGTGGCTGCTGACCTGTCCAGGGAACTGTACCCTCTGCTCCGTAACCTGCCAAGCTTACCCAAGTACTTGTATTACTGGCCCGGAGATTTTTTTTTTTTTGTCGCTTTTGATATTCATGCCTTTTGCATGTGACTTTTGAATTCTTTCCATAAAGGCAATGCACTTCTCTCTCCCCCACCTAACCTTCCTGCCCTGCTAGACTTCGAGTTCAGCCATGTGACTTGCTTTGGCCAATAGAATGAGGCAAGAGTAATGGCGTGTCATTTCCAAGTCTTGGCTTTCATAGCCCTTCTCTGTTTCCATGTGTCCTCTTGTGCCTCTGCCATGACCAAGAGATCTTTTGGCAGCTTTCCCTCTGATCCAAGGAGGATAAGAGATATATATGTATATAGCAGAACCACTAAGACAAGTCCAGCCTAAACAAATTGACCTGTAGCTCTCAGGGTGTAAAAGCTTATTGTAATATGTCAGTAAGATTTTGTGTTTGTTACGCAGCGTTTCTGTGGCAATGAGTAACTGATACACTACCACACCCATAACTTAGCTCAGGAGGCTGGGAACCTGGGGCCCCAAGATCAAGTATTTTTACTCTGGTGCTTCTCCTCCTGTCATCACATCACACTTTAATCTCTTTTCTCAGGGGGAGGGTAAGTTTTCTTCAAGCACTATCCATTTTCTTCCCCTTTCTGCGGTTTTATGCACTCCACTTGTTTTTCTGTGTCCCTCGGGTTTTAAGGGACAATTTATGTTTATGGACACCATGCAAGTCATGTTTATGGACACCATGAAGTCATCTCTCTCTCAAAAATTCTGTTTTTGTAAGCTTCAGCTCCCCAGTCTGCAGTTATCAGTTATATGGTAAAAAAAACCAAATCCAATTCAAACAGGCAAATGACTTCAATATTCTTGGCCATCTGCTTTTCTTCTGAGCCTAAACATATAGAGGAGTATCTGCTTTTCCAAATAGTACAAAATATGGGAGAGGCGTGCGATGAGTTATTTGAAGGACATGCCTAGACTATCCTATTGGTTCCAGAAAGAGGATGAGAGTCACATGGAGCAGAGCCAGATGGTTCTGGCCAAACCGAGCTTAGATCAATTGACTCCATCCCTTCCCTACCCCCATTCCTCCAACATGAGTGGATCAAAATCGCCCAGTTTAGGACAGCTGGACCATGAGGACAAATGAGAGACAATGCTCATTGTTGAAGTCACTGAAGTTTTGTGGTATTTTATAATAGCAATTTTGTGGCAATGACTAACAAATATAAAGGGGTAGGAAAGCCTGGACCCTCAGCCATTTGACCTCCCCCATTTTCTGTGGCTAAACTTGAGGACACACACTGGGGTTAGGGTTCTAGGGGACACAGTCTATTAGCATTGTTCTGTTCCACACCATCTGCCTGGCTCTCCTTTCATTCTCTTCCTTCCTCCCCTGAGTCAGTGTTTAAATTCTCTCGATAGCATCTCTGTTGTGACTGTTCAGCTTGACCACCTTGGCAGAACCTCCCTCCCTTCTAAGATGGCCAGGTTCACCTTTGGGCAGCTCTACCTGTCAGACAGTGATCCTCATTTCCGGGGGAGTCCAAGGCTTTCATAGAAGAAGTGGGGCAGGATAATGGTAGGACCGAGATGGTTTCTGGTCCGGCTCCCTCTGAAAAAATAGCTGCGACCTTAGGTCTCAAATTTCTCTCTTCTGGGATAAGCAGGTTATGACACCTCTTCATATGTTAGGCCCAACTGTCCACTTCATGTTCATAAGAACAGCTTCTAAAACTAATATAAAATAACATTGAATGTCAACTCTAATTGAAAAATAAAAATTAAAAAGAAAACATGCTTTTTGAGTGGTGCAAAAAAATTTTTAAACACCTTCTGTTTATTGAACATATACTAGGAGTCAGAGCACAGGACTGAGTATGTCAGGTACAAAAATCTTTGATTCTTTGGGGTAGATCTTATTATTAGCCAAATTTTGCTCCTGGGAAAACTGAAGGTTGGAGATGGTAAATGACTCATCCATGGTCTCACAGCTGGTAAATCATGGCTATGAGGTTTGAGTCCAGGTTTGTTGATGCTGAAGCTGGTGCTTTTAGGCTCCACACAAAAACAACGATGACAACAGCAGCAACGTCATGAACAGTAGTAACTAACTTTTATCGGTTCTTTACTATGGGTTAAGCATTATTGTAAGAACTTTTGTGGACTGACTCAAGTGACCCTCACAAAACTCTGATGGGAAGATAATCTTCCCCCATTTTTAGAGATTAATAAACTCTAACCCCTCCCCAGCCTCAGGATTTTCATCACCTCGAGTGCATTCATTCCTTGTTTGATGGCGTGAGTTTTATGTCATGAAAGGCGTTTGCACAGCGCCTAGAAGAATGTTAAGGATTTTGTGTATTGGGCTTCTATCCGCTGACCACTTTGATGTCTTTCCCGCCCTGATGTCCCTTTTTCTCTTCTTCATTCTTACCCCCATCCTTTCCATGTTCAAGGACCAAGAAAGAAAGAATCCCTTCCGCTTGCTGGGTTTCTACGATGAGCCAGATACTTAACTAGACCTTGTATCATCATCACATTATTTAAAGCTAACCCTGGCTCCCAGAGCAGCCTGCCATTTATTTGTCTGCCTGACAACTGTCTTCCCCAATAGACCACCATCTCAGGGAAGGTAGTGACTCTGCTTATTTTATTCCTCTTTATCACCAGTGAACCTAGGAATCCTTCACTAAGCCAGTGGCCAGTGAATAGGATCCAGGCTTAAGGAGGCATGGCCGCCTTCAAAGGCAGCCACATAGAGTGGATAAGAGAAGGCTCTGAAGCCAGAGGCCTGGGTTCATAGCCCAGCTCTGCCATTTACTAGCTGTATAAACTCTGGCGAGTGTTCAGCCCTTCTGTGCCTCAAAGTTCCTTATATTTAAAAGGAGAATCACATTTTTACTGTACTGAGGAAGTCAAGCCTGGTGGTAGAAGCAAGGATTCTGCAGAGAAACAACCTAGGTTCGTCTCCCAGCTCTACTGCTGCCCCCTGGGGAATTTGGGGCAGCATGTATGCTTCTATTACCCACCCTCTCCCTCCCCCCCGGATATAAATTGAGATGACAGCAGATCCTATCTCATTGCTGTGTTAGGGGTTGAATGAGCCAGTCCTTGTCAAGCACTCAGAACAGGCTCTGGCGCCGAGTAAACTGGCGGACTCAAGGTCACCCTGCTAGTTAGAGTGTTAGTCAGAATTTGAGTCCCAGCTCACCTCTAAGTTCAGTGTTTTTTAGAATACCCCCAAGTTCCTGGAAATGTTCTTTGCTTAAGTAGCTTTCGGCTAGCACGTCTAAGAGAGCAGACTCTTCCCTCACACAATTTCTTCAATAGACATCCTGACATACTCGAAACATTTTCTACATCGGTAGAGACAAGCATATTTTCCACCCAGGGAGGGAGTGAGGTCTGCTTCTCAGAGGGAATGAAAAGAGTCATCATAAAACAGAGACCAGCCAAGGAAGATGCAAAAATAATTAAAATAGGAAACGTGCTGCTGTCTTCGCAGGATTTAGTTTTGCAATTGCCTGAGGGGAGGGGTGGCAGACGTTCGCTTTCTCACACTGATACACATTTTGATAAAGTGTGATAAAGACTTAGAAAAATTGACAGATTAGATTGCAATAAGAGCTCAGGACGTTTGCATCCTGTAAGTGAGTAGAAGTGTCTGGTGGAGTTGGGGACTCTATGAACAAAGATGATGCCTTTTCTTGTTCTCATAAACAGAAGTGCTGGATGCCCACCCACCCATTCACCACCACACATCCTTCGGATCTCGGCTCAGAAACTGCTTCCTCAGGGAAGTCTGCTCTGACTTCTCAGACAGGGCTCGGCTCCACGGGCACACCCTCCATGCTTGTTGCATTTTCCTTCACAGTACCTGGCATCGTGGTGACAACTGTGCTTGTTTACTTGTGTGGTTATTTGAATTATATCTGGATCCCAGAAGAAATGATTGGTATCAAGAGAACAGAGGATGGGTTTCTTTAGTCCACCACGAATAACCGGTGTCCAGTACAGTGCCTGGCACATCGCAGGCACTTAATAAATACTTGTTGAAAGAAGGAATGAAGGAATAAAGGATATAGAGATGGGATTTGAACCAGCAGAACCAACAAGACTTCATGGCAGGAGACCCTAGTTGGGTGCTTATTCCATGGTGTTCTTCTCCGCACACCGATTGATTCTGAGTTTCAAAGTCCCACTGAAAAACACTTCTAGCGAATGGCATTCGGTGGAAAAGGACTCCCTCTGCATTGCCTGCAAGAACCAATGCAGACATCTTCATATCAGGGTGAGAGAGATGCAAAGTGATCTTGTCATGGGGTCAGAATAGGAGCTCTCAGCATGCTTGGAGTTGCTACCTTAACCCCGCTGCATTGTATCAGAAATGAGGGTCCTGGGCAGCTCGGATGCTTAGGGTTCCGCGACAGGGCTTTTCCGGCTCTAGGTGTAGGTCTGGGTTTAGAGATGAAGACATGGAGTCTAAAGGGATTAGGTACTCCCTGTGGGCAGAGGGTAAGATTCTGGTTTGGCTGAGCTGGAATTAGATCTGTGGTCCAGTGTTCTTCTCAGCCACCATTCACTTATCCATCCATCTGCCTATTCATTTATTTAACCACTAGGTACCAGGCACTCGGTGTGGAGGAATCTGATTTGAGACCAGTGACCACCAATGTCAGTTTGTTTTTATTTTTATTTCTTTAGTTTTACTTTTTCTTTGTTCCACTAAGGACCTTTGTCCTTCCCAGCCTTATGCGTTCCCTGTCTCATGCGAGCATCAGGACAAGTTGGCAGAGGTTGGCTGAGACTTTCACTTCACGTTCCCACTTACTTCTCTAGCCTCAACTCAGACTCCTGTCCCTAATCAAACTATGCTCTTGTCTGTGGCCTTCCGTTAGCCCCTGAGCGCCCAGGTCTTCCCTGCCTTCATGCCATCCTGCATGTGTCCCTCTGCGTGGATGCTCTTGTTCCCTTTTATCAGCAGGAAAGACTCTGCTTATTTATCGGGATCTAGCTTCATTGCCATTATATGTAAGAGGCCTTTGACGGCCCCCATACACATTAAGTACATGTTAAGTCTCTTTCAGAGCGTTCTTTTGTAACTACATGTTTGCTTGGACAACTATTTGTTCCATATCTGTCACTTCCCATTATAAATACATATGGTCAATTCTGCAATGGCAAAGACTGTATCTGCTTTGCTATTTATGGTACCCCCACTGTTTGGCACAGCGCTTAGTGCATAGAAAATCCTCCATAAATATTTGAATGAAATACTTGAATGAAAGAAAGAAGGATTATTTCTTTACTCCAATAATCTGCTATTTACATGCCTCCAGCTCACTCCCTTTATATGCTGCTTTCTGTTACCCTTTTGCTTTTCTCTGCTTCCAGAGTCTCTGAGATCCTTCCCTCCATACCAAATCTCGCTCCTTGCCCCTCACTGCCTCTGAAGCCCCCTCCTCACTCCTCGGCTGCAGCTCCTAACAACTGGCAGTCTTTTTATGTTTCTTAATTTAAATTGCCTAGAGGAAAAAAGTTGTGAGTGGTCCAGCTCATCTTGTCGGGAGAGGTCATCGGCTTGGTTCTCTGATGAATCGTCAATCTATGGACAAGCTGCCTCCGGGGCGGGTGTCCAGTTAACCCTCCTGCCCTGTGTTCACAGTCACCAGGCACATGTGGCTCCCGAGCACTAGAAGTGTGGCTAATGTCATGTGTTTACATATTGATTAAATCAAATATGGTATTAAAACCAACATTATTTGTTTAATGTATCTACCAGAGAATCTAAAATCGCGGATGTGGCTCGCAGTGTATTTCCATTGGACAGTGCTGGGTTCTCGTTGTTGGAGTGGGGCTGGGGAGCTAGGTTACATCGAGCAGAACAGGGCCCGCCTGGAAGGCGGGGACCACGCGCAGGGCAGCTCCCCTCACCCGGGGGCACGGAACGATACCTATGTTAGGTTTTGAGAACCACGATTGTTATCATAGTTCATTCAACAATTATTCATTGGATGTCTCACAGTCACAGAGTTAAACATTTCATCATATTGTGTTAGTTATCTATTGCCATTACCAATCGTACGACAAGCTTGATGGCTTAAAGCTACACATGTTAACTGTTTCACAGGTTCTATGGGTCAGGATTCCAGTTACGGCTTTACTGGGCCCTTTGCTTTAGGGGCTCATAAAGCTGAAATCAAGGTGTTGGCTGGGCTGCCCTCTCCTCTCAAGGCTCAACTTGGTAATTGTGAGGGGTTGAGAGCTTACGTTTATTTAAACAGCATTTAGTTTCTTGCACCAATGGTACCAAGAACATGAATTTCTTGCTGGCTGTCTGCAGGAGGCTGCATTCAGTTCTTTCCACATGGGCCTCCCCAACCTAATCATGTGTTTATCTAAAGGCATCAAGGGAGAGAGTCTCCTAGCAAGACCGATGTCACGGTCTCATGTAACTAATCACAGAAAAAGCATCACATTGTCTTTGCCATATTAGTTCAAAACAAGTCACAGGCTCTTCTGGCACTCAAGAAAAGGGGATGACACAAAGGTGTGAACATCAGCAGGCGGAGATCAATAGGGACTCCTTAATATCTGTCCACCACAATTATATGATGCTCACTTTGGGGCTGAAAATATAAGACGTAGACCATTATACATTCCAGATAGTTTAGGAATCTCTGGCTCCAATTCCCCTTGGAGAAATTGAGGCCCAGAGAAGGG
>CM053509.1:152100582-152116684 GCA_028627145.1 Eidolon dupreanum | reverse complement strand
AGCCAGCTTCATCCTACAGAGCGAATGACCTTTAGATGTCCATGGGTGTCCTGCCCCCCAACAGGAAGGATGCAGGATAATTCAAATCCCTCTTTCTCACCCTTCTCTCCCTTTCAACACTTTGTAAACTATTTTTTCCCCTAGTTCTATCTTTTTAGCCTTTCACAGCTGCTCATTTGGATAAGATCTGGTACCCAGGGGTTTCTATGATGAGCAACTTCACAGCCCAGTCCCCTTCCCATGGGAAGCCAGAAGAGGAGGGGACAGGGAGAACAGGGAATGGTTCCCATTAAATTGGCCTCCTGCAATCTGTGGAGTTTAATCTTAACTTAAAAGCGTTTTTGATCAGCTTTCAGGCCTCTCCCTCCTTCCGGCCCACCCCCATCTTTGTGTCTGGCACCCTTTCTCTCCCCTGCATTTGGAGGCATTCGAAGCTGTGTGTGATGGGGGCGGGGTGGGTGTGGGGGGAGAGAGCCAGTGGCCTGTTCTTTTATCTCCATCTTCCAGCTGCCTTTGTGGCCAGACAGAAGTGCTAACTCCAGTTCCTTTTCTAGAAGCTTAGGATCAGCTGCTATATTGAGATCTGACCTGGTGTCTGCATTTCAAAGGCATCTTCTGCCTAGGCTCACAGTAACTGCCTCCTCCTTCCTTCCTCCCTTTTCCTCCCTCCTTCTTCCTCTTCCTCATTCCCCTTTTACCCCTGACCTTGACTTCTTCTCTTGGCTCTTGACACCTTTCTTCCAGTGACTGTTTCTCTACCATCTTTTTATATGTTGGAATGAATCACTAACACAACTCTTTGCAAAGCAAAGCAAGGTCTGATCTCCTTCTAAATGGTCCAGAATTTGCAGGGAAAATAATATCTCAATGTTCCAAAGGCCTCATTATATATTCATTTGGCGAAATGCAGGTTTACACAGAGAAGGAGACTATTTGCTTATTCTATAAATGAACTCCTGGCAAGGCAATATCTACCCAGGTTGAAGGCACCCTTGGGTCCTCTTCTCCCCAGGGAAGCTGGGAGGCATAATTATTCCAAAGACACCAAATACATATTCATGAATGTGGGGATGGAAAACTCTGTGTCTTTGTGTTCGGCAGACCTCAGTCTGAGATCTGGTCCTGTCACTTCCTGGCTGTGTGACCCTGGGCAGGTTCCTAACCTCTCTGAACCTGATCTTTCTCATCCCTATAGTGGGGATAATGATAGTGCCTACTTCCTAGGTTTGCTCTGGGGACCACCTGAGCTGATGCTTACAAGTTTCCCTTGACCATGGAGAGTGCTCGATAAATACCAGTCCTGTATTCTTTTTGTTGGAATCAGTCACAAGGAGAAAACTAATACCCTGCCCCCTACCATGAGTGGTAACCACATTCCCAGTAAGGGCATTGCCTTGGTCTGCTTACTTTTTGAGGCTTTGTTTCCCCTTCTGTAAAATAAAGATAATCCTGGCTCTGATTGTGGGAGGACTCAATTGCAATATACTGAGTGCACTATAAGGGCGAGCCCGTTTCAAGGAATCATGTGGTGTTAAAGAAAACATGTCTCTAGCGCTTTCTGATTTTTAAAGCATTTTCATGAACTCCATCCGATTTGATCGCAGCACCAGAGAAAGACCCGTTTCCAAATCTTCTGCTAATTATAAACCATTCTTAGGTATTCGTCTAAAGCAGGGCTCTTAGACCCTTTTGCTCTCCCCTGCTATGCATCCAATCCACGCTATTGTATATTTTGAAAAGTAATCCTTCACCTTTCTCTACATTGTTTCATTGTGCAAAAGTTTCACACATTCACGTCTTCTTTCATACACACACACATACATACACACACACACACACACACATATTGAGATTCTGAGATTTTTGCTAGAAAAAAATGGGAAAAACCATGCTTACTTTTCCTGCGAGCATTCTGAGAGAAGGAAAAGACTTCTGAAGATGCCAGTAGCAATAGGAAGCCCCCATGACTCCCGTGCCTCTCCATCCTCAGGTTGATGTTTGAAATTCTGCTATCACAACTGCATTATTTAGTTTAAATCCTGGATTCCCACTTTGAGTGCAGCTGTCATCGGCCATCTACACCGTGATTAGTCCTTCATACCTTATTTATGCATAGTCTAAAATAAGGATGGTTTGCCACGAGGAGAGTTGAGAGAGTGAGGACATAGGCTATTTGGTACCAAGAAAAAGAAAACGGTTTCAGAAGCTTGATGATTTGGGAGCTTCGCTGACGTTGGCTTAGATCATGCCTATTATTCTGTCCAGTGTTACTGGTATTTAGTCCCCAGTATCCTTCACCCAAACAGCTGAAGTGGCCTCAGTACTGTATTCTTCGCCTCCAGAATCAACCGCACTGGCACTAGCATGGTCTCCCTAACCCAAGTCAGACTACGAGAGATGATAACCATTTCTGTCTTTAGCATTCGCTGGAGTGATGCACGAGCTCTCAGGCCCCTTCCACCTCGGATACCCTGAGAGTCTGGACTGTTGGCAGCCCTCGTGATGGGCACCACTGACCAGAGTATCTCCTCATTGTGTAAGAGGAGGTGGCAGAAGTTTGAACGAGTCCCCTTGGGGTCCCAGGCATCAGCTGTTGCTGTGTTGCCGCAACGTCTTGTGTTTCAGAAGGCTCCTACGTGCAGTTCTTGGTGGCCTCCCCATGTTCCCCAAACCCCTCCAGAGCTGCTGACCAAGGCGTAGGCCTAGTAACAGATGAGCGGAGCATGAGTTTGCTGTGAAATCTGTTTTTATCACCTGTGTGACTGCTGACTCCATTTGTGTGTGTGGGGCGGGGGGGGGGGGCGGGGGTGAGGGCCTTTGTCTCTGCCTATTCAGTGCCACATCTTTTAGAGGCAAAAAAAAAAAATCCAAACAGGAACAGGTGGTCGATTAAATAAACATGTCACTATCAGTCAAGGTACCATGAGCAAAAATTTGTATCTGTTGGGACCTGTTAAGGAGTTCTTGATATGCAGTCAAAATTCTTGTCTTGGTTCCATGGCTGGGCTTGAAGAAGTCACTGTCCCTTGCTGGGCCTCAGTTTTCTTTTCTTTAAAATAGGGATAGAAGGATAGGTTGGTTTGATAAATTTTAAATCTAAACTCTGTGCTTCGCTGAATTCCCAGTACACATAATTCATACGTTGTTTTTTCCTCACGTTCTACCATTTCTGATATTGGTTCGCATCTTATAATCAGTAGCATGTCAGAGTATAATTGGCAACATTTTTTTCTTTGTTGTTGATGCAGAAAATGATAGTGTGTCATGCAGTTGATGGCATCCGGAGTCTGCTGAATTATGTGACGTTCATTATTCCTGACTTCTTCTTGTGATCATGTGAACCAAGTGAAAGAACCAGGTCTTACAGTGGATAGGGTCTTTTTTTCTGTATTATTTCTCTAATTAAACTGTCTGGTGGTAATAAGTAGGATTAAGGTTAGCTGCATATAAAAGAAGCCACCCAAATAATAGTGGCTTTACAAAAATCACGTATTTCTTTCTCATGCATAAGAATTCCAGAGAAAGGCAAGCCAAGGTTGGCATGGCAGACTTAGGATGCTCAGGCCCCCAGCCTCTCATTAGTATTTTAGCTTTCTATCCCAATACTTGGCTTTTGCCCTCAAGGTCATCTCAACGTAGATGGTAGACGGAGCTTCAGGTTTTCATGGCCAGGAAGCAGGATGAAGAGGAGAGGGTCACAAACGATCCTCTGATTGATTCAATTCTATTTAAAAGGTCTTCTTGGAATTGTCCACAGAAGTCTACTACTATCTGTTCAGAACATGATCACGTGATCCAACTGTCGTTGAAAGAGAGGCTTGGAAATATGTAATCTTCGTGCTTGATGCCTTGATGCTCCAAATAAAATTAGAGTCTACCAGTGAGGGAAAAAATGGAATAACATGGCTATTGGCTAGGCAACCAGGAGTCTCTGCCATATCAGTGAGGTGTGAAGACTATAAATCTGGAAATCAGGAGAAAATTTGTCTCATTTAACTTTTTCTTGCTTGGTCTCAGTTTTCTTATATACATAATGTAGTTAACAATGTTTCTATCTAATGGAAATCATTTTGGTGCAAATTTTAACATTTCTGAATTGAGTTATATGAAATATGGCAATGAAACAGCATTTTAAATAAAAGATACTGTATAAAACGAAGGGATCGGGGTTTTTAGTTCATCAAGAAAACCTTTAAGAAGATAAAGACCATCAAGAATAGTTCTGCTTCTCAGTCTGCTGATCTTCATTTCCAAACTTTACTCTTACTTCAACCATGAAAAGAGGCTTCCAGACCTCCTAACCTATACTTCAATTTCCAGCCTGGACCAGATTCAAACATTCTAGGTTAACAAGCATCTATGTTTTCAAAAATGAACCTGTTCTTGTTTCTACTCCGGTACCTAGATACTTTCAGGCCATTTTTCTTTTTACTCTAATTTAAATTTCTCATTCTGCAGCTTAATCAACCCTTTCCTTCCTTCCACTAGTGACAGACATAGGGCACTGTGGATTCTGGTGGCAGTGGTATTTTCAATGGAACGTGAGGATAATTTTGAGGTCAGGGGAGATGTCACGTGAGTGAGGCCACCTGGGTTTAATCCCAGTGCTGCCTTTGATATCTATGTGACTTCAGAAAAGTCACTCCTCTACCCCCACTGCCTTGCAGGTTCCTCGTTGGGAACATAGGAACATGCTTTAGGAATATTAAAAACTACATATGTGCAAGGACGCAACACAATTGCTGGCCCAGGGAAGGTGCTTCCTGTTGGCTCTGCAGTGGGAGATCCCAGAAAGCTAGAGCCAGGTGAGGCCTCAGGAATCATCCCTTCCTTCCTGATCACATTTGAGTTAAAGAGACATGAAGGTCAGAGCGCGAAGACTGACTTACTTGCCTGTGGTCACAAAGCTGGTGTGAGTATCAGGGTTGTAAATCAGAGGTGTAACAACGTCTCACTCGCAATTGACAGCTTTTACCTCCATTCCAACTCTGAATGCCATCGAGCATCTAAACTTATATTCTTAAAATTTTGGATTAAAAAACCAAATGCTTTTGCTGGAAAAGAGGACGGGCTCCTTTTCAGCACCTGGGATGTGTCTGACGTGAGGGAAGCAGGTCCTGTGGCTCGTCTGTTCATCTCTCCTACAGCATTTGAAGCAATCTTCAGTTGTGACAGAAGCCACAGAGCGCACACGACATCATCCTGACTCCCTGGACCGGTGGGGTCAGGGTGCGGTTGTACCCTGACAAGATTCAGAACAAAGCAGACGTTCCCTGGACTTAGCTGTCCACAGGGTGCCAACAGCTGCCACTGTCGGGAAGTGCCCGGCGGGCGGCTGATAACAGGGTGAGGCTGTGTGACAGCTGTGGCTCTCACTTGGGGCCTGGGATGGGAAATGCCTGTGACAATAATGAAATCCCCTGAGATGCTGCCACAGTGAAACAGACATGTCCTACAGGATGTCTCACCAACAGACTTGCAGGTAGCATCGGCTGATCAATGTCCGACATCGGCTAACGACCGCCCCTGCTGCTCAGTTCCTTCTAGAAAGAGCTCATGGCCGAGCTGCAAGGACTGTGGTCAGGTGACAGCATGCAGCTGCTAGATCCTTTGGGCCAACCTCAGCCATGTTCTTCTTGGGGCAGCCCCTGTTTCTTAGACAATATTTTTCTCTTTTCCATTTCTTAATAAATCCAATAGGCATTTACTAACTGTTATTTAGGTATGCGGCACAATGAAAGAAATCAAAGGCGGAGATCAAAGGTGTTCTTATATAAGGAGAACGAGCATGTAGTAACCTGGGTAACAGGGGACAAAGATGAGGATGTCACAGGACCTATCCTCAGTGAGCCTAATGTGTATAACATGCGAAGAGGGACACTAAGGACACCTGTCCACTCATGGCAATGACACAAGGAGAAAGGAACAGGGCAGCTTTCATGGAGGTGCTGGCATTAACTTTGAACTCTGAAGTAAAGACTGTACACCAGAAGTGAGCACGAGGTGGCTGGCAATCAAGGACGACCATCTATATGAAGAAAAACAAGGAGGCAAGAAATTAAATCTGGTGCTTAGCTCTGTCACTTTGCCCAGAGCTACCTCTCTCGTTCATTCCACCCCTTCTCATCCTTGCTCTTTACCTCTAGCCTCAAAGGCCTTTTAATTCCTTGGTGGCCCAGACTCATCTTCACTTTTGAGTCTCACCTATGTTCATCCCTTTGCCTAAAACCTTATCTTCACTCTCCACCCCTTAGCTAACTGCAACAGGATTTAAATGTCTTTCTTTGGGGAGGTCTCCCCGATCCTCTAGCAAGAAGTTGTGCCCCCACATCAGACATGCTCATTATACTCTGCAGCTGCCTGTTGTTACCCTCACACTAGTGTAATCATCATTCAATCTCTGTTTTCCTTGCCACATATTAAAGCCCCATCAGATTTGCCACTCTCTCCAGTGCCTGGCCCTGGAACTCAGTAGGTACTCAATTATTATGAGCTGAATGGATGAGCAACAAAGATAACATCGGACAGGTGGGTGGGTAGCAACTCCCGAAAGTTCTTAAAAGCTGTGTCAAAGCGTTTGGGCTTTATTGTGAAGCAAAATGAGGAATCTCATACTTATTTATGAAAACATAGTCCAGCAAACCCCGTTGGTAAGCATTAACGATATTTCTCACCTCTAAGGTACTTTTCAGTGTGTACTTCTGCATCCATTATCTCACTGATCCTTTCAGTGATTTCTGGAGGGCTTCTAGGAGACTCTTTTTAACCCCCTGAGAAAGAGTCTGAAGCTCCGGGTCATTGATCGAGGTAACAAGGTCCCTAGCGAGGCTGATGGCATCAAATCAACACCAGATCTAATGACGCCACCTTCCTACTTCTTCTTTCCTAGAATGAACATCTTGTACACTTGAAATAACTGGGAAACCGCAATAGATAGTAAGTATAGATGAAAATACTTGTATATTGTCAGGGACCCACAGCACAGGGCACACCATGATTACTAAGAAGAAAGCTGGTAGCTTCATGGAAGGACTCATTACTGGGCCCAGTCAGTCCTAAGCCATGTAATGAGTAAGATTTCAATAGTCAATGAACAGAAGGTGGCAATTTATGTCCTTACAAACAGTTTTCGGGGGATTCCTTTTAGCTTCTCCTGCAGCTGTGTTTTTGCTCATTTCTTTGGCCATTCCATTTTGTTTCATATACTAAAGGAAACACAAACCCAGCACAGAGCCATCCCTTCCTAGTGAAAATGAAAGGATGCTATGTGCAAATTTCTGGATCTATTCTCTGAGCACCTTTTGAAATTTCCAAATTCATCCAAAGGCAGAAGGTCATGCTCTCCAGATAAGCTTTTTATTAAGAGGGATTAGCTGTATTGATTACAGCTTTTTGGGGGACGGCAAGGGAGTGGGATACAGGACAGAGTTTCCAAACCTGGCTCATCATTTATTATTACCTAGAAGTAGTATTTAAAAAGCATTTAAAAAGTCTCCTTACTGTTGAAAACTTAGCCCCTTAGATCTGGGCAGGGAACTGGGAATCTATTTTTAAATTTCTCCTCAAGCGATTCTGATGGTAGCCTGCCTTGAGCCCCCAGGTATAGGAAGGAGCACTGGGAAAAGAGTCCTTTGTTAGATACATCAAAGTATAAAAAGAATTATATATGTTGGTAAATGAAATTTATTCTAGCTAGGGAATGCTGGTTCAACATTCAAAAATCAGTCAGTGTAATTTATTATATCAACAAACTAAAGAAGAAAAATCCTATCGTATCAATTGACACAGAAAAAGCAGGTGAAAAATCCAGAACTCATTCATAATAAAAAACTTCAGCAAACCAGGAATAGGGGAGGATATCCTCAAGCTGATAAAGAACATCCATAAAACCCTACAGTTCACATAATATCTAATAGTGAAAGATCGAATGCTTTCCTCCTGGGACCAAGGAAAGGATTTCCACTCTTATCCAAAATAGTACCAGTTGTTAGCCAGTGAAATGAGACAAGGGGCGGGGGGGAGGCATACCAATAGAAAGGGAAAAATAAAATGCTCTCTGCTTTTAGAAGATATTGTTATCTATTAAAAATCCCAAGAAACCTACCCCCCCCCCAAAAAGCCTCCAAGAACTAATAAATGAATTCAGCAGGGTTTCAGGATACAAGATTAATACACAAAGATCAATTGTATTTCCATATACAAACAGTGAACATGCATATCATGAAATTAAAAATACCATTTATAATCATGCCAAAGAAAATGAAATACTTAAATATACTTTTTGAAAATGTGTACAGTATCTGTATGCTGAAAAATGTAAATACTAATGAAAGTAACCAAAGAGACCTAAATAAACAAAGAATCATACTGTGTCATGGACTGGAGGAGTCAACAGCAAAAATGTCAGCTTCCCCCAAATTGATCTTTAGGGTTAATGCAATTTTCTATCAAAATACCAGAAAGTTTTTTTGTAGACATAAACAATCTTATTCTAAAATCTATACAGAAAGGCACAGGCTCTAGAATAAAGATTAGCAAAACAATCTTAACAAAAAAAGAATAAAGTGAGAGTATCACTGTATCTGGTACAAAGACTTACTATATAGCCACTCTGCCAAGATGGTGTGGTATATAGCAAGAGCCACACACCAGGATGGCCAATTGATTTTATTCAAGCTTTACTGAGATATAATTGATATATAACATGGTAACATGAAGGTGTACAATGCGTTGATTTGACATGCTTATCTATTGCAAAGCGATGATCACCATTGCATTTGCTAACACTTCCATCGTGTTACGTGATTCTCCTTTCTCTCACCACAGCAGTTAAGATCTACTCTTTCAGTGACTTTCAAGTATAAATACAGCATTATTAACTATAATCACTGTGGTGTATATTACATCCCTAGAACTTATTCATTTTGTAATGGGAAGTTTGTATCTTTTGACCAGCATCTCTCCATTTCCCCTGTTCTACTCTATTTTTATGAGTTCATTTTTTTTTTGGATTCTACATATAAGTGAGATCATACAGAAACTGGCTTTCTCTGTCTGACTTATTTTGCTTAGCATAATGCCCTTAAGGTCCATCCATACTGTTGCAAATGACCTTCTTTTTCACGCTTGAATAATATTCCATTGAATGAATATGTATGTGTGTATATATATATACACATACATATATATATATGCATATATATATATATATATATATATATATATATATATATATATCGCATCTCTTTTTATCCATTCATCTGTTGATGAACAATTAGTTTGTTTTCATAGCTTGGCTATTGTGATGAATGCAGTGAACATGGGAGTGCAGATACCTCTTTGTGTTTTCATTTCTTTTGGATATATACCCAAAAGTAGGATTGCCGATTCCTATACTTGGCCATTAATTTATCTTCTTTGGAAAAATGACTATTTAGTTCCCCTACCCATTTTTAAATCAGATTGCTTGTTTTCTTGATTTTTTTTAGATTTTTGTATATTTTGGATATTACTACCTTAGCAGACATGGTTTGCAAACATTTTCTCCCATTCCATAGGTTGTCTTTTATTTTGTTGATGTTTTCTTTTGCTGTGAAGAAGCATTTTAGTTTGATGTAGTCCCACCTGTTAATTTTTGCTATCATAATGGATAAAATAAAAAATAATGACAATACAAAATGCTGATGAGGTTACAGAGAAACTGAATCACTCAAGTGTATGACCCAGCAAAGGCACTCATAGGCATTTACTCCGGAGAAATGAAAACTTATATTCACATACAAACCTGTACATAAATGTTCACAGCAGCTTCATTCATAATAACCAAAAACTGGAAATAGCCTAGAGGTCCTTCAGCGGGTAAATGGTTAAACAAACCCAATCTGTAGGACATCTATCTAGACCATGAAATTGTACTCCGCAAGAAAAAGGAACAATCTATTGATACATTCAACAACCTGGATGAATCTCCAGGGAATTACGCCAAGTGAAGGAAGCTATTTCAAAATTGTTACATACTGTATGATCTCAGTTATATAACATTTTTGAAATCAGAAAATTTTATAAATGGAGATGAGATTCGTGGCTGCTGCCAGGGGTTCAGGGTGGTGTGAGCCATGTGTGGTAGGCATGGTTATGAAAGGATGACATGAGAGGTCCGAGAGATACTGGAAATGTTTGTTTCTTGACTGAGGCAGTAGATACATGAACCTGCACAGGTGATAAGATTAAATCTGTGTAGAGTTCAACACACACACATATACACATAAAAACACACACACATTAGTACAAGTGAAATGGGGAAAATATGAATCAGATCAGTGGATTGTATCAAGGTCAGCATCCTGGTTATGATGTTATGCTATAATTTTGCAAAATTTTATTGTTAGAGCAATTGGATAAAGTGTACCAAGAATCTCTTTGTATTATTTCTTATAGCTGCATGTGAATTATAATTATCTCAATAAATATTTCCATTAAAAATGTAGCATATCTGGTATTTTTTTTTCCTGACTAGACCCAGATGATACCCAGCCTTAGAATAAAGCCAGCATCACAGAATGCAGAATAGAAAGATGAAAAAAAAAAAAAAAGGATCCATCATGACTTCACTGAGGCCCAGATCAAACCAACTCTGACATCTATCCTACCTCTGTACTTCCCAAAAAGAAATGTTATGAAATTTGGAAGGCAGTGATGATGCCACAGAGGTATGGTACTTAGAAAATGACTTTAGCTTGAAGCTCTTTAATTGCGGGTGACCTTGGTCAAATTACTTATCTTCTCTGAAACTATATTTTTATAGTTTTTCTGTCTTCACTCATGTTATAAACATTTACAGAGTGTCTTTCCTAGGTTTTGGAATAGCAAGTTAAATGGATAAGCTCCCCACCTTATGGAGGTTGCATTCTAGCACAGAGAGACAAACACTAAACACATAGCTCAATAAATACATAGTACATTTGAGGGTGATGAGTGCTAAAGAGAAAAACAAAGCAGGTGCTAGAGCATGGTGGGGGTGGGTGGTGGAGAGGTGTAGGTTGATATTTTACTGTCCGGACAGGGAAGGTGTGAATTGTAATATGCTATTGAACACAGATTTGAAGGAAGAAAGTGAGTGATCCCTGTGGCTATCTGGACAAAGAGCATTCCAGGCAAGGCAAAGAAAATATGGTTGCCTCTTTGGACATCTGCTTATAGAGCTATCAAAGACAGACTTGGATAATCTCTTAGGGAATTTTTATCCTCTGTTTGTTTGAAATATTATATTGACTTAGTGGGGAGAAAGAAACTAAAATTTTGATTAAAATGGTTTCTTTTTAGTTGCGTGAGTTGGTTTCACATGAATAACCTGTGTGTGACCTCATAGCTCGGGTAGGTGGAGAAATCGTGTGAAATTCTCTGTCTAGGGCAATGGGCTCAGATGTCAGTGTTTCTTCTTTTTCCATTGCAGAAGAGTGGCAGCAGGAAAAAAAAAACTGAGTGGGTGTTCGTGGTTATGAGCTTAGAGTTGTCTGTGCTCAGTGTCTTCAGCTACCAAGAAGTCATAATGGCAAGGTTCACTCCACGAGGCTGCAGACATGTGAATAAGTAAAGAAATGGAGGAAAAGCACTTTGTGAATTTTACATTGATTGGCATCTTTAGTTTAAGGTTAATGAGATCATCCCCACAACTTGGCAGTCCAAAACGTCTCTTGGAAAGAAGGGGCATGAGCATGAAATCCAAGGACCTTAACGGCCAGAAAAAAAAAAAAAAATGTACACGCATCCCATTTTAGAGGAGGTCAGAGACTCTCTGAAACCTATCCTATAAGGTTGGGGTTAATGACCCCTATTAAACCATTGAGCTGATATATCTTTTTTATCAAATGACACATAGGTTGTTATGGGAGTAAAGCGGGGAAATGGACATAAAAGTACTGTATGTTGCAAAATGGTGTACTGACATGGGTTATTATTAAATGTTTGAGGACACATTTGTGTGTAGATGCGTGAATTAGTGCATTCATCTGATGCTGTGATTACCATGGTGTGAAGCGGACAATGCATTGCTTGTCTGTGAAAACGTGCATGAGCACATTTGTGAGCTTTAGTGATATATCTTTCGGTTCAGATGCTTCTATGTGCGTGCAAGTGTGGGCGCGCTTCTGCGTCCACCTGCTTTTGTTAGAGCTTGTTGGAAGTGAAGCTTTTTGGATCAATGCACCAAAAGATGAATCTTACATAGAACAAGACCTGGCCCCAGGGGCTGACAGCCTGTAAGGTCATCTGAAAAACCCTTTTGCGGGCTGATGCTTGCACAGTCTAAATAACATTGACCACGTCCAGAATTGTGGCTGCTGATTTTCTACAAGTTTTAAAGAGAAAAGGAAAACAATCCTCTTTTTGGTCTTCAGTGGCTTTTACTTCTTTTGTTCCTCCTAGTGATGAAGAGTCAGAAAGGAGAAATGAGTTTCCCTCAGGAAATAAATTCCTTCTGTATCCCTGTGATTTTCAGGAAGGAGAGTACAGGGCACAGTGGCAAGAATTTGAACTTGAGAGTTAACATATTTGAGTTCTCATCCCACCTCTACCATTACTGGCTGATATGTTGGACCAGTCATTGAAACTTGTCAGTAGGATGGGTATAATATCTATTGTATCAGGTTTTGTTGAGGCTATTATACAAGATAACATGCAATGGTTATCTTATATAATAGGATAAACATATTTATTTTATTAAATAGGATAAACATATTTATTTTATTAAAAAGTGACATTTTCTAGTCAATAAAAGTTAAAATACCTGAAAGAATTAAGTAATGCTTCATTTTTTTCTTGTGATCAATTTTGAAAAAGAGCTGGGAAAATTCTCTTCATGAACTATTTCAAACAGATGTTTGCTCAGTGCCTACTTTATGCCAGGCAATGTGTTAGGGGTTGGAGATACAGTGGAAAACAAATATAGTCACAATCCCTCTGTAAAGGAATTTATTGTCTATTGAGAGAGACAGGCATTATGCAAGCAGACAAACAAAAATATATAATTTTCATTTGTGACAAGAACAATTTTAACTGTGACAAGAGCAATAAAAGTAATAACATGAAACAGAGACTAAAGGGATGGTTACCAGAAGGGAGAAGGTAGGGGGATGAGTAAAAAGGGAAAGAGTATAGTCAATAATATTGTGGTAAGTTTGTGAGGTGATAGACAATTACTAGAATTAGTGGGGTGATCACATTGTAAGGCATAAAAATATCAAATCACTATATTGTACACCTGACACTAATATAACACTGTATACCAGCTATACTTAAAAAAAGGTAAGAATATATACTATAATAGTGACTAATATGAAGGACCTAATTTAGCCTAAGTTATCACGGAAGACTTCTCCGAGGAAGTGACTTTCAACTTGAAATCTGAACAGGATTAATTGAATTAGTATGAGACTAAAGTGTTCTCTAAATTCTGACTCTTAAGATTTGCTTTTCCCTCTGTGATTCCATGGAACAAACATAAAATTGAACTCCTTTTCCGTGCTGAAAATTAAGTCAGAGAAAGAGGTGAATGGATATATGTAAGTAGAATCTTAAGAGATAAATCTTATTTTTATATTGTAATCTCTTTCCTCCAAACTGTTCCTAATCCCCTGACTTTTGATTCATAAATAGATAGAATTTTCCCTCATGTAATAGCCTTGCCTAAAGACAATGAACAGTTTCACAACAAATGATTTATGTACTGAAATCTGGAGAGATTTTACTCATAAAAATACTCCAGTCGTTTATCTTGATCATCTGATGTAGCAAAGCCTGGCTTGGATGCCTCAGAAATAACTGCAGATGAAACGACTCAAGCTAGCTGGAAAAGTGAGGAGGTGAAAGGGGAGGTACCAGGAAGGAGGCTGAGCACCTCTGTGACTGTATCCTTCTTATTTGGAAATCAAAAAGTGAGCATGCACTGCTCACTGCAGGATTAAAAGCAGGGCAGGTGAAAGTGAGTGCTGGGACCTTGGGAGTTACTGGGTGTGTGAATGTTCAGTCGACACATTTACTGAGCACTTGCTGTGCATTCAACAGTGAGAATGCAGTGGGGATGACCGGAAATACGGGTACTGTGTTCTCAGGGAACTTATAGCCTGGTCGGGGAAGGAGATAATAAAGCAAACGAGATTATCTACTAATACATCTTGTTCACAGGGTCAGATCATGTTGCGATCTTTCAGACACCATGGCTTCATTCCCTCTGCCAAGTGATTCGCATTCCTTGTATTCATTCATTTATACAACCATCTATCTGCTATTCAACAAGTATGTTTACTAAGCTTCTATTCTGGGAGCCCCAGAAGATGAATGAAATGGAACCCCCACTTTTAGAAGAGTTCATAATCTCATGGGAGGAAACAGCCATTCTTGCAAGTTATTACAGTGCAAGGCAGAACTGGGTTAGTGCATCAAGAGTTTCATCCAAGAAGTTATGAGTGTTCAGAGGGAACAGGCATCTTACTTAGCTGGGCAATTGGCTTTATGGAAGAAGCCAAGAATTCAACCAATATATACTAAGTGCCTTACTCTGATGCATGCTCTGTGCTAGATTCTGGAGTTAATGAAGATGATCAAACAACAGTGCTATCCACTGGCAGGTCCCAGTATAGAAAGGGAGAAAGATATTTAGATGACAATTTCAGTAAAATGGGGGTCATTTACCATTAAACAAGTATCACCCAAGGATCTACCGTATGACAGTCTTTGTTCTATTGTATGTGGATACAAGGTGAACAGAATAGACATTTTTTGTCCTGTGCTATTTACACTCAAACTTACAGTCTTGTAGATGTTTTTTGCTATTTTACTGGGCATCATGGTTTCTAGTTATTGCCAGTTAGGGTAGTCACCTATGAAGGGCCATGGGAATTAACTGCCTACTGGGAATATTCAGTGAACAAGGTTATAGCTGGGGTGTGATTCAATAAGCAGCCTTCCAAAAAAATTCCAAAGCAGAAGACTGGAGAAACTCAGGAGTCAGGTAGTTGGCGAGCAAATGGGATGTCTATTGAGAGAGGACAAAACTAACATTTACTGGGCACATACTAGGGGCAGCATTATGCTGATTGTTTTCCATGTATAATTTCTTTATGTCTTTATAATGGGCAATTACAAGAGAAAGTCAAGGCCCGGACCTATATAGGACCTGGGATACGAACATATTTTACAAAACTACCTAAATTTCTAGGAACTCATACACACAGAGCTGGAGAAAGAGAGAGAGAACAAGGCTTTGAGAAGGAGAAGGTGGTATGGTGATGAGAAGTGGGTCAAGATTTTAAGGCTGAAAATGAGTGACAAACCAGAAGGTCAGCTGATGATGCCGAGAGCCTAGTTGTCCTGCCTCATGTTGGAATGGACTCTCAAGCCACCTGCAGGTGAGGGCCAGTGGTGGCCTCCATGGAGAAAGCAGAGAGGTGAAGACAGGAAACCTCTAAGGCCTAACATAGAGGAGCAGAGCCAGACTGTGGCTGATACTTTTCACCCACCAGGACCTCTGTTCTCGATTTCTATTTTGAATGTCCCCCACATCTATGTCCACATTAGATCAAGTAAGTAACCAAGGTACAGGCTCTCACGGCCCCCAGCGTTTTTATTCATAGAAATTGTATTAGAAAGTGTTCACTTGCAAGTAACAAACACCCAACTCAAAACTGACTTACATAATAAGGCGATTTATTAATTTTAACCACTTTATTGAGCTATAATTTACATATCATACAATTCACCCCTTAATTGTACATGCATTTGAAAGGTACGTAAGATTCAGTGGTGTTTAGTATATTCACAACCATCAGTACAGTCAATGTGAGACTATTTTCATGACTGCAAAAAACATCTCATCCTTTTGAGCTATCATTCCCCCCCCATGTCCCCACCCCTCTCAGCCCTAAGCAACCAGTGATATACCAGAAAGTATAGAATCTCTAAAGTAAAGACAGAATCTCTAGATATTGCCTGTTCTGGACACTTCATATGAGTGGAATTATGTAATATGTGGTCTTTTGTGACTGGGTTCTTTCACTTAGCATGATGTTTTTGAGATTTATTCATGTCACAGCATGTATCACTACTT
>CM053509.1:152054646-152100082 GCA_028627145.1 Eidolon dupreanum | reverse complement strand
TGACGTGGTTGGAGTTACAGGAGATCTTGCTGCTGGAAGCCCCTGATCTGCAGCGGGCACTGTGGAAGGACCTAGGGAGTTGGGAAGAGGAGTGGGATTTGCGGAGAGCAGTATGAGAGTGAGAGTCTGGCTAAGTGAGATGACTTCAAAGTCCTTGCTTTTGTGGTGATTGATATACACAGGGATACAATATATGACAGGATTCGTCCTGAAGTTCCCCAGGCAGACTGTGATGAGGACTCTGAGTGTTGAAGGAAGAAGACTTGTCCCCACTTCACTTTTGTCAATAATGGTGTCAAGACAGAGGAAAAGGAGGTCTTACCAGGAAATAAAATTATTCGTAACTCATAAAGTATGTGTATTTTGATAGAGGAAAAGAATGTGAGAGATAACAGAGGTAGAGTTGCTTTGATGCAACACTCTAAGGAGCACCGTTCACAGTACAGTCTATGTAAATGACACCTCTGGGACTTGGGTATCACAATGGCCCTCCATGGAGAAAAGACTCACTCCCTGAGCAACTTTGGGAAAGTCATTCATTATAAGATGGGCAAGGCTTAGTGGTTTCTGAGGGATGTGAGATTCTCCCTGTCCTGTATTTTTCTCTTGCTTGACGTATACAGGGTTGTCTGTTGGCACCTTGATTTCTTGATTTGGGAGCCCCTAGAGCAGTAAGATGTAAAGACCAAGGGAGATATGAATGCCATCTGCTTCCTGTGAGTCCAGCTTGACTCGGGCCTCCTTCCTGCAGGAGCTGCTTCCAGCCTTGGATCCATTTCATTCCCATGGCTGAGATTTCTGCAGAAGCTGAGGCCAGCTGCAGGCCTTAGTGATGCTGATTACTGACGTCCAAGGCAATAGCAGAGATAGAAGATAAGTGCCTAGAAAATGGAAACAGTGTTCGAACGCTCTCACAGCCTCTGACACTACAGGACACTTGGCATTGGCGGCTGTGTTGATGACGTGGGATGGGAATATCAGAATGGATCGCGTGGCAATTCCATACTCTCAAAGGTAATCATCTGAACAAAAGGAGGAGGAAGAGAACAGCCCCCAAAGTCCTGACAGACAGATATAAATTGTGTGTGTCCGACACTTTGCATGCTTTTCCTCTCTATAATAAACCCATGGGGTAGCTACTGTTACAGCCATTACATATGCCAGGAGCTTCAGAGTAGTTTAAACACTTGCTGGTTTACTTTTGTTAGTCGTGGAGGAGTAGAGACTCAAATCTAAGTGATTTTACTCCAGTTACCCTGTACTTAACCACCACGAAATATAAATCTCCCATCATAAGTGGGATCACCAACTCAGTTCAATTATGTAGAAATTTATTGAGTGCTAAAGAAAAGGATGAAAGGAACCAACAGTTTTGGGCCTCTTCTATAATCAGGTACTGTCTTAGGGATATCATTTCATGTTTTTAATTAAAACCATTTTTTTCAACTTTACCGAGTTATAATTGACAAAAATTGTATATATTTCAGATGTGCCACTATAATCAAGCTAATTAAAATATCCAGCACAGCCCAGTTATCATCTCCTCCTTTTGCTTGGGTCGTGAGAACCTGTAAGATCTATCCTCTTAGCAAATTCCAAGTATGTAATAGAGTTTTACTAACGGTAGTCACCACATCGGTGGTACCTTAGATCTCTAGAAATTATTCATCCTACATAAGTGAAACTTGGTGTCCTTTGACTAACATCTCCCCATTTCCTCCCTGCCCCTCAGCCCCTGGAAACCACCATTCTACCCTATGCTTCTGTGTGTCTGACTTGTATAATGCTGCAGAGAACATGGGAGTGCAGAATTTTCTTCAAGATGCTGATTTCATATCCTTGGGTTATATACCCAGAAGTGGGATTTCTGGATGATCTGTTAGTTCTATTTTTAATTTTTTGAGTTACTTCCATACTGTTTTCCATGGTGACTGCACCAGCTTACTTTCTGTTCCCACCAACAATTTGCAAAAGTTCCCTTTCTCCACATCCTTGACGACATTTGTTATCAGTTGTCTTTTTGAGTTTTATGGATGGAACGATAAGAGGCTATATCAATAACTCTGCAAGAGCCTGCTCTCTCAGCAAAAGCCTTCTGATAAAAGTTAGATCCGAGCACAGGGCTTAGGCCAGAGGCCCACGCAGAGCTTCCTACCCTTCTATTCGACCCGCATCGGACCTACTCCTTGAGGCCAGCATGCTATGGGGACAGAGGAACAGCCACGACTTGAGAGCCACCCTACTTCAGCTTATAGAGTTTTCTGGGTGGTGTAGAAGGTAAAGCTGCCAGAAACTGGTTGGTCTTCCCCAAGAGACAGCCTTATCTGGATATGAAAGTGATGAGTAAAACATGGGGCCTGCTTTGGAGGCTCAGTAGCCCCCTCCTTAGTAAACTGTGGCCAGAGTAATGTCCTGGGCTCTGACTTACAAGACAGCTACTCCTCTTACTCTGTGTGGTCTGCAAAGGAAGCTATCGGAGGGGGCTCGGACGTGGAAAGGGGGGTGCCCCTTGTTTCCACACTCAATATTCATATTTCCCATGGGGATCTTCTAGACAATGCTTTGGGTATTCTTTTCCTCTTTAAGATGACCCCTATGTCTGAATTTCATCTTCCCTCCTGGAATTTGAACAAATTTAGGAATTGGTGAACTTCACTTTGAGCTTCTTCATTAGACTCTGATTATCTCTCCCTTGGTCTGATGCCATGGTTTCCCAACTCATCCCTTGATCTTCAGCTTCTCTGATCCTCTCTCATTCAGTCTTCCCACAGCCACTGGTGGCTTTTCTAAAATAAATTTCCCAGCTCAAGAACTTCACTGGCTGAAGACTAAGGTCACATCTCTTAGCATGATGCTCTAGACCACTACATTCCAACTTTATCTATTCTAACTATTCATGGAATTGTCTACTCAATCCGTTCACCCCATGTCCCAGTGCCATTATGCAATTGAGTGCCTCTTCGTTTCACTCAGTACACTGTAAACATTTTGAGATGGAGACTATAGTTAATTAATATTTATAGTTCCTACAACACCCAGTGCAGTACTTAGCATGTTACAGGTGTTCAATATGTTGGAGAAGACCTCTGGAGCCAGACTTATAGCTTCAGATATGATCTCTACCACTTACTACGTGGCTTTGGAAAAATCATTCAACATCTCTGTAACTTAGTATCCTCATTTTAAACATGGAGGTGAGAATAATACCTGCCCCATTGGGCTAATTTGAATATTACATTGGTTAGTATTTATAAATTCCTTTGACAAGTACTTGGAATAAATAAGTGTTCAATAAAGGTTAGCTATTATTACTGTCATCATTATTGCCAACCTTCTCAGAGTTGGAAGGTTTATAGGAATTACCATGAATTATAACCATCACAGTCCATCGCTTTTATTTGGGGCTTTACTGCTTTCATCACATTTCACATCAACAGTTTTAAACAATTCTTACAAGCAATTCTATGAAATCCCTTCTTTCTGGTGAGGAAACTGAAATGCATAAGGGTCTAATTTCCACTCTAAGTGACACAGAAAAGATGCAAAAAGAATTCTTTTGTTACCTGGTTCATTATTCCTTCCATTACATTGTGAGCATTCGATGAATTCCAGAAGAAATCAAGTGTAAGTCCTACACTAAATTGATTTCATTTACTCATATTTTTATTTTTTAAAAATGAGATTGTGAATTTTGTGAATGTTAAGGCCATGTTTCACTTGTCTGTATTCCCCTTTTCTCATAGAGTACCGAGAATAAGGCACATACTCAATATGTTTTTGAAAGAAAAAAGAAAAAAGAAAAAGAAAACAATAAAAAAGAAAGTATCTTAGAGTATGTAAAAAATTCCTCCTTGCATTTTTCAGATACTTGTAAAATTGCTTTTATTAACTATTCGTAACCAGAAGTGAGGGTCCTTTTCTTTTTACTTCAGTGGACAAATAGAAACTGCCAACTATCTCTGACCCAATTCCCCTTCAGAAAATGCAGAGCAAGTAGGATAACTACCCCTTGTAAGAGCCCTCCTATTATTTCCTGACATCATGAAAACATTCATAGTACATACAGCTCAATATGAGTGAAACATTAATTATATTCAGAAATCTTGAGTATGTTTCTCAGGAGTTGCTTGAGATGAAATTAGCGAACTCCTTTATTTTAATAAAAATCCTAAACTCACAGAAGAGATTTATCCAGCTGCCTTTCTCCGCCTTACAAAGCCATCTTAGCTAAAGTCTTGAAAACGAAAACAGCTAAACGGTGCTTCATTAGAATAAGTGCTGCACAGGAGCAGAGTTTGCCTGTCTGTGCCCTGTGTGTTCCCAGTGCCTAGAATAGTGCCTGGCAGATAGTCAGAGCACAGGGAACACTTGTTGAATGCATTAAATGGGTCCAATAAGAACATTTGAGATTGTCACTGGTTTACTTGCTCAGTTCAAGTCAAAGTCATTAGCCATTGGTACGATTATAATTCTTTAAAAATAAGTTGATCCCAATCCTTTTAATGGTTCTGTGAAATCAGGTACATCTGGCTGGATGTTTATGGTTGATCACACCACTTATAAATAAATAGCGTTCCAAATACAAACTGGACTACCCGACTTGTGTATATTGCAAATCCAAATGTAGTCAGTGTTCACATCACCACCACGTGCAGTGTACCAGCAGATGTGACTGCCTTCTTTCAGGCAATGCTTGATATAGCCCTCCTCAAGCTGCTTTCAAGAATGCTATCACCCAGCTCCTTCTCTTTGGGGCCCAGGACAAGGACAAGCATTGTCTTTAATTCTAATTGAAGGCTTCAATTCTGGGGCATCTCAAATATTGCAGGTGACACATTCTGTCTCTTCCAAGGCCACATTTTGAAGGATTTTCTAACAAGGAAGCAGCTAGATTTGAATATGGTGACATTAGACCTTGTCAGACAAAACATCAATATTGGTGCATAATTAATGCTTGGAGCTTATCCGACATGGACAGAGCAGGCCCAGAGTGCTTTCAAAAATCAATTTGCTACCTGAATTACAAACATCGTGGATACAACCTGACAGGCTGATGCTATTAGAACATCGGGGCACCTAGAGAAACATTTGAGCAAATCAAAATCTGATCTCTCTTTCATTCCTGATATAAGAAATTGAACAAAGTTGAGAAAAAAGAAGTAACATTTATTAAGGATCCATAACAATTGGATGAAATGAGGATTGGAATGCTAACAATAAAAAGGGAAAACTAAGGCTCAAAGAGGTGAAAGGATTGGACCAAGATCACATTGCCAGTAAGTAACACAGGTAGAATGTGAACACAAATGTCACCCCCCAAAGTCAATGTTCTTCCTCTACTTTCTTTCCCAAGACCATGTGTCTATATTTCTGCCTTTTCTATCTTTTTAGGATAGTTCTTTCAAAGTTGTGCTCTAGGGAATGGTGGGTGCTTCTGAAAAAAAGCAATTGTGACTACACAAGTGTATAAGTTAACTTAAAAAAACTTACTTTAAAAACTATCATTAAAAATAATGTACACACTTCATTACATCATAACCAACTCTCAGCAATGGCTATCAAAGAATTAATTAACTTATTTGTATGTCTGTGTGTTTGTGTATTCTTCCATAGTAAGTCAGTCTGTTTCTCTCTCTCTTTCTCTCTCTCTCCCTCCCTCTTCTCCCCTCTTTCCCTCCCTCTCTCCCTCCCTCTTTCCCTTCCTATTATCTATCATCTATCTATCTATCTATCTATCTATCTATCTATCTATCTATCTATCTATCTATCATCTATCATCTATCTATCATCTGTCTCTGAAATGTGAATGTGTCATTAATTATTAGAAGCCTGTAACCTTGTACCCTATAGTGGAACTTTGTTTTAACCCCAGGGCGGTATTTTCCATTAATATAAAACTCTATAAACAAGTATCACTACTTATCTGTGTGAAAGATGATTTTTCTCAATACTGCACAACTCAAACGAAATAGCAAAATAACATCAGGCGCTCAAGCTGTTTTAAGATCGTAACTCTTATCCATACCTTCTGAGTTACTATTTTATCAGAATAGACTCATTGTTTTAATGACAGGTTTTTAAGCAAGTGTTGTAAAGAGGAACTTAAGAAGCAAATGCATATTGTTAATATATTTTCTGCTTTCTATGAGGATTCTGTGTAAAAATTCTGTTGTACAAAATGGCTAAGTTTAAAATCACTGAGATAAAAGAATTGGAACATCTACAAGCTCTATTTCTTTTGGCCTCAATGACTTCAATTAATTCCTTGCCTAAGAATAAATACAATGTTAATGCAATACTGTAAGTGCCTAAAGGGTATTTTGTACAGAAAATCTACTTATATTTCAAGGCCTAAATAAAAAACAACAACCCCTTGATGAGGTTTGTTTTTGTTTTTGTTTTTGTTTTTTGCCCCAGACAACAGCCTTTCCATAATGTGGAAATGGCACTGGAAGTGGGTCTGTGACAAGAGACCTTGAGATAAAATGTGGAACAGACAGCACACAGGGCTGTACTGGGTACAGTTAAACAGGCCTCAGCAACGTCCCTTCTTTGGGCATACATGAAGGCATTTCTGGACCTCTTGCCTAACCCATTCTTCAAGCCTCATCCACTTATTCCTCCTGGCTTCTACCTCCATCGCTGAGTCTTCCATTTCTCTATCTCAGTCTTCAAATTTAACACATTTTCGTCTCCTTGACTGCAATCTTGCCCCCTATCATCCACCATTTGAATTCTCCCTCCAATGACAATGCTTTATACTTCTCTAATTAAGCAACTATGATATATTGATTATACTGATAACACCAATTAATGGCCTCTTGAATCCATGTCTGTTTACCTTGTAACTTTGTCACTACTCTCTGACCCTGGGCTGGTTTTGTGACTTGCTTTAGCCAACAGAACACAACAGAAGGGACAGAGCGCTGAGTATGAGCTTAGGTCTCAGGAAACCTTGTCTACTTCCGCTTAGTCGCTTGCGTAATTAGCTTCTTTTGCTTACTTTGTGACCTTGACTTGAGGACCAGCTAGAAGGATATGAGAGACTGGTGGAGGCTGAGACTCATGGAGAGCAGAGGCACTCCAGCCAAGCCAAGGCCAAAAACATTGCCCAACTGGATCCACCATAATTCTGACAACCCTTAGACTTGTGAGATAAATAACTAGTTGTTTTTTAAATCACTAAGTTATGGGGTGGTTTGTTATATGCAAGAGCTAACTGATAGAATCATCCTCTTAGGCTCAACTCAGCCCCATTTCTCCCGTTGCCACGTGCCTGGACCTGCAACCTTCTTTCTGTTCTTCATTTATGGGATTTAGTCCTTTTTAAGGATTTTACCTTAAATTATCTTTGCTTAGACGTATCTTATCTCGATGACTAATATCTTAAGGATGAGATTTGTGCCTAAACCACTCTCCAACTTGTTTGTAAGCTCCGACCACACTGCCCGTCTGACTGTTATTGGCATGTTCCCTGCTATAATTCGTCTTGGGAATTTGGCACTAAAAAGGTTTCCCAGACCAAATTCCAACATGTGTGAGGCTTCCCCGCACCAACATGCAATTGTTAGATGCCAGCAGGGTATCTGAGGATTCAACTTCATTCCGACAGTATCTCCCCAGAGACAGGATCAGATTTCACAGGTCCAGGGCTCAGTCCCACAAGACTGCCCTCCACTTCAGATGCCAGTTGCAAGCCCAAGTTGTTACCTGTGCTTCTGACTCACCTACTACAAATCAGAGGTCTCCAAGACCCTTTCCTTTGGTTTGATTAATTTGCTCGAATGGCTCACAGAACTTAAGAAAACCCATTTACTCACTAGATTACTGATTTATTACCAAGGACATTAAGGAATACAAATCAATAGCCAGATGAAGAGATTCATAGGGCAAGGCCCTGAACAAAGGAGCTTCTGTCCTTTTAGAGCCTGGGGCCTGGCACAGTGGCACATGGGAGGGTTCTGGGCCCCCAACACGAAAGCTCTCCAAAAAAAAGGCTGAGGAGTTATCCTTTGGGGTTTTTAAGGAGGCTAACCTAGGTAGTCATGATTGACCAAGTCATTGGCCAGTGGTGATTGATTCAGCCTCAATTCCCTCACCAGTCCTGGAAATCAGTGGGAGGGACTAAACATTCCAATCTTCTAACCACATGGTAGGCTCCTATTAGGAACCCACCCCCACCCTTGGGTGGGGTCCAAAAAATCACTTCATTAACATAACAAAAGACAATATAATCATTTTCATCGCTTAGGAAATTTCAAGAGATTTGGGAGCTGTGAGCCAGGAATGGTGGATCAAGACTGAATATATCTGAGAAATATATTTCGGTCTTCTGAATATATATATTTCTTATAAATCACAATATTGCAGGCATCTAAGGCTTGTGTTGATGAAAAGACTTTTCCTCAAGCATTGCCCATTCTTCTCATGGCCAGGTCCTTTGCAACTATTAAATTTCAATTTAAATGTCACTTCCTTATAGAGCCTCCCCAGACTCCTCACACTAAGTCGTGTCATCTTCTTCGACAGGATCTGACCATATACAATTATTTTCTGTATGTATTAGTTTTCTTGTTAATTATCAAATTTCTTCACTAGACTATAATAAACTCAGTGAGCACAGGCACCATGTCTATCTTGATTTCTTCACTATATCCTGAATGGCTTAGTTTGATACTTGGTATTCATTCATTGGATAAATGAATGAATGAATGGGTGATGTCTTTCTGTATCCCCCAAAGGCCCTTATACATTGTAGATATTCAGTGGATGTGTTCATTGATTGGTTGATTGAATGATTTCATTCTATCACTCAAAGTCTAATGAGGTCAACCCAACCTATAGTAGAGTCTTTATTTTCTGGATGAGAGAGTCCCGGTAAGGTTAATTACTTTCTCTGAATCACTAAGCAAGTAGGAAGCTCTGCGAGTAGAATCCAGATTTCCTGAGTGCCTGCCTGAACCCCTGTCAGAACCACTCCATGGTGCTTTTGCAGAGCAAGCTCAGAGGAAGGTCTGTTCATTTCGAAACACTAAGATGCAGTGGTAAATGACTGAAGTCTCAATTGCAATTTAATGAAAAAGAAAGTTCTTAATTCTCAGGTACACACCACAACTCAAACTGGGTTAACCCACCTGTATTTGGTATAGCTCCTTGGAGATCCTTTAAAAGAGAATAGGTGAGAATGGTTTTGTAATGAGCCCAGTGGTTTTATATGAATGGGTATCTGAATCTAGACTTTCATGTCACATGACTGCTAGGTTATATTGGCCCAGGAAAGTTGTTTCATTTAAGATAGTTGACTAGTCTTCCTCCCTGCTCTGCTTACCAAAAAATGTAAAGCCTTGGTTGAATTTTATTAAAAAGACTAAATGAATGGATCTGGAATTGTGAAATTTGATTATTTTTGGAATATTGGAGGTTGGCTGAGAAACGAGGCAAGCTTTATGAGAGACGGGGGAACCTAGCTAAGAATGTCAAGGTAAGTGATGGAGGTGGTAGCAGGACATCACTCACAGGCTGTGTTAGACAGGGCACTGGGCAGGGCTTGACAACAATGTCATCAAAGTGACCCTCGCCCCACCCTTCAGGTTAAATTCTATCCCCTGAAGTCAGATGGTTAAAGAAACCAAGCAAAGCATTTGCTCACTTTACATGGGGTGATTCAAGGACAGAGTATATGAGTCATAGGCTGTCCTACTTGGAGGGGTCATTAGCAGTCACCTAGTCAGAAAAACAAGTCCAGACCAAAATAAAGGAGATAAATAAAAGTGAAGTGTTGTGAATGTGAGAAAACCAGAGCTGGACACACACAGCGCTCTCCGCTCCGGTTGACAGCATGCTGGGCTCGGAGCCAGGGAACCCGGGCAACAGCCAGGGATGTCCACTTATAGCCGTGTCACAGTGGGCAGGGCACTCCCCAGTGTGGACTTCCCCTTGCAAACAGGGTAGAGGTGTGTGTGGAGTATCGATTAAGCCTCTCAGGCCTCTTCCAACTCTGGCTTTCTTGGAGCACATACAAACAATACAAACCAAACCCGTTCAAGAGGCTGAGAGAACCCGGATGCTAGCAGGCAGAGAGCCCCCAGATCTGGAGTTTTATGTTTGATTTCACTTCCTTCCCCTCAGAGGTTTTCAGAGAATCAAAACAACTATCCTGGGGTAAATAATTTATAAGACAAAACTCAAATGATTTTTTTTTTGGTAAACAATCCAAAAAGTGTCTCATAAATCACCTCTTAACTTTCATACCATTCTAGCCTCCAAACTGATTGGCAGGAAGGGGTGGGGAAAGGAGAAAAAGAGAGAGAGAGAGAGAGAAAGAGAGAGAGAGAGAGAGAGAGAGAGAAGAAGAAGAAGAAGAAGAAGAAGAAGAAGAAGAAGAAGAAGAAGAAGAAGAAGAAGAAAGAGGAGGAGGAGGAGGAGGAGGAGGAGGAGGAGGAGGAGGAGGAGGAGAGGAGAGAGAATGAATGAATGAATGAATGAATGCAGGGACCTAGCTTCCCTCAGGCGCATGCATGCTCATTTCAGTGTTTCTCCCTCGTCCCATCTCTGCTTCCCAAGAGAGTGTCAGCATGCAGGGAAAAGCTGGGTTATACTTGTGGTGACAAAGAGAGGGGATTTGGACCCACCAGCTGGCCTCTGGTCTTGCTGGGTCAGGAGTCTTACTCCATTTGCCTCTGTCCTTGCTCAACCCTCAGGGATGTAATAGATCCCTCAGGGCCTGGGGACTCAGGACCTGGGATGGCTTTGGCTGTTGACCTTGGAGTCTCTGTGTGAGAGGTCCTCACAAGCAGGCCGTGGGGAGTCAATTGTACTCAGTCTGCTGGGGCTGGGTTCCTGCCCTCTTGCTCCTTGGTGCATCCTGTGAGAAAGTCACTATACTTGAGGTTCTAATGAGGATTTTACTGGGTTATGTCCCTTCTTGACCCTTTTCTGGCTGTGGCCGCTGGGGGTGAGTGGGGCTCTGATTCTCTTCTCAAAGACTCAGGCCTCCTCTCCAGATTTCTGTTCCTCTGCAAACACTTTCCCCTTCTTCCTCTTCTCTGATGGAAACTTGAATTATGTCACACCCTGTCTTTCTACCTATGGTGTAGAATATAATTTGATGTTGATGATTGGTCTGGCTAAGTTCTCGATATCTAATGAGAGCTTTAGGAATTTAGAAATCCTTTTTCTTTCTAAACAAAATCTGAAGACTGCTGTTTCATTTTTTAAAAATCTAACTCGATGGTCTAAGGAGAGGGTAACTTCATTCCTTCGGCTAACAACAGTCTTTCTCTGAACCTCTGCGACACGCTGATTCCGCAGCTAGGAAATGATAGTGCATCATGAATTGAGAAGAATGGAAAACACATTGCTCTCTATTCTCAAAAACATTATGTATTTTACACAAAGACGAAAGTAAAAGAAGAGGAACATGTTAGAGTGTGGTATAAAGAGCAGGTGTCCCTTAACCTCCCCAACCCTCAGTTTTCCATCTGTAAAATGGGGATATTAAAACTCCCTGTGAGGATTAGATATCATTGGTCTCCCTCACCATGACGGCTGCATGTGTCTACTTTCACCCACCATTGTATCTGTAGGCCTATTCATAGTATCTGGTGCATAACAAATTCTCACAAATATTTGTTCAATAAATAAAAGAATGAATGGATGCTACGTAGCACAGAGCTTGGGTACGGTGGGTGGTCACAAGGTCCCTGCCTTCCTTCCTGCCTATACCTCTCTCTCTCCCCTCTCTCCATCTCTGTCTCTCTTCCTTCCTTCTTTCTCCTTTTTCCCTCAACCCTACTCTTGGCACAAAATTCTCTCTACTGACTGCAGGAAACCCTGAGCTGAGGGGCATCTAGCCACACAGCCCAGAGGACACATTTGGGCTGACCTGAGATGCGGTGTCTGTGCTGCTGGGCATCTTGGAGGAAGAGTGGCAGAGCTGGGCTGTCGGCGCCTGCCACTCGGGCAGCGAGCTGCACCGCGGGTAAAAATAGGCAGCGTGAGCAGAGAGTGTTAGACCTGCCACCTCGGGATCGGTTCTCAGCATAAACAAAGCAGCATATGGTGAGCCCCAGCTGATGGGGATGGGCAGGGAGGAAGGGGGTGCACAGAGGGAATCAGGGAGCAGGGGGAAGGAGGCAGGGCAGGAAGCTGAATGAACTCTGCTCAGGCTGTCCAAGATGCCTGTCAACGTTCCTTTGCATGATTTTAGACTTTTCCGGCTAGGATGACCCTAAATGAACCCGGAGCCTGACTTGCTCATTTGATAGACCCAAATGCAGAGTCTCAGCAAGGAGCTTGACCTGCTGAAGTCTCAGAGTGAGGTCTGTTGCAACCGTTCATCCATTCCTGAAGGGCTGGACAGATCGTGGAGGCAGTAAGTCAAAAAAGGCAGTTGGCCAGGGCTGGCCTGAGCATCAGGAAAGAGGCATTTCTGAGAAAGCACACACAAAGAATGGGTAAGCTTGTGAAGGACACATTTGAAATACACAGACCATGGCATGCCCCTACGCACTCCAAAAACATAATCTCTCTCCCCTAGAATACCTTGAAGACTTAGAAAGCTACAAGACATACCTGACCAAGGCTGCAAACAGCCCAACATAATACGATAATGAGATCTACCAGGATCCTGTGTCTGAAATGCTGTGGCTACATCCTCCTGCATCTGGTATGTACACCTCACTTTAGAGATGGGGCTGCAGAGTGGTGGTGGGGGTAGGGGAGGCAAGAAATTTAAAATCGAACCCGGGAGCCCAGGTACCTCCGTTTTTTCTCTGACTCACTCTTTAGTTAACAAGGGATCCACATCGATTCACGGAGTCTGTCACTAGTCACAGACATGAGCTCTACAGAAATTTCTATTTTCGACTTTATATAGTATAATTCCAAGGCCTAGAATAGTTAGTATTCTCATCATATAGTAAGTGCTCGATAAAAAACGTTTGTGGCATAAACGAACGAATGCGTCTTGGAATTAGGTAAAGGTGAATTCTAACCTCAGTTCCAAATCTCACCAGCTGTGTCACTTCCGCTTTCTGAATCCTCACTCTTTCGTCAGGAAATGGGATCCTCAGATCTAGTTTTCAGAGGTGTTAAGATGATTGAATGAGATGGGTCGTGGAAGGGATTTAGTTAGAATGGTTGGGACACAGCTACATAATGTGGCCGATGTTCTGGTGTTGTCACCATCATCCCTGTGGGGAGGGGGAGGGGAGCTTTTCACAGGACTGGAAAAGGGCTCCCCACTTAGGTAGGGAAGCTCCTTAGGAGCTGAATCCACTTTGGTTAGCATTATGCTCCCCTGTTCTCTTTTTACAGGCTTCTCTCAATATCTGTTTTCTTTCCTATCTAACAGGGACTCTTGGTAATGACCTGGATCTCCTTTTATCTTAGTATTTAGTACTTCTCGCTTTTCCTTGTTGACATGTATGGGTCACAAAAGAAGACCAGGAGATGCAATATTTCCAGAGGGTTCAGCTCTATCCAGACTGGTTCCCAGAGCTCATGGATGGGTAGTATTCGCCACAAGATACAAAGAGCCACCCAAGGAAAGACCAGTGCCTGGAAGGAGCCGCTGGGGACAAACTCCTCGAACAGAGCCAACGGTGTGCTAGGAAGACCTTTGTTCCGTCTCCTGTAGCAACAAGCCCACTTCTGGTGGGTTTTTGTAAAGATGGGTTGGAGTACGGATCTAGAAAGGGTTCTGCAACATTGAAATTTGTAAAAGGTTTTTGTAGTTGATGTTACTATGATCTTGATTTACACATGAATTGACCAAAACATACTCTTTTGAGATTAACATGTGACTTTTATTCTGATATCAATCAAATCTCCTAAAATACAGCAATTCCCTATGTTATTCAGAATACAAGACATCTTTTGGTCGGGGTCTAGTACTGGTTACACCCCCTGTTCACCCACTCAGACAACAAATAATTTTCTGGCCTATGGCAGAGTCATACACTGAACAAATAAAACTATATACAAAAATTTCACATTTTGATCAGTGTCATGAAGTAAAAGTACTGGGCGCTATGAAAGAAAATTACATGGGAGAAAATTTAGATATGGGTCTTTTGGAGAGCATCTTTGAGGAAGCGACATTTCAGCTGAGACCTGAGGAATAAAGAACTAACCAAGAAAAGAATGGGGTAGAGAGTGTGCTGGGCAGGTGGGTGTGTGATGACTGTGAGTGTTCCAGGTTCAAGGGGGGAAGAGCTTGGTATGTCTAAGCATCTAACAGAGGACTGCCTTGTAGAGAGAAGTCCTGGCCAATGGTAAACATTAGCGCTACAGCAATTTCATGCTTCCCTATTGGAGGGCTTGGGCTCTGACGTACCACGAGGTACCCTGGAAAGCTCCCTACCCCCGAACATCACCCCCTGTCCAATGCAGGTTTAGTGCACGACCATTGGCTAGCCTTTCTCTCTTAGTGATAATATGTGATGGAGAAGCTTCTTTCATAAGAGATGTGCCTGCAACCTTCAGAAGGTTGCTCTCAGGACCATGTCGGTGTCAAGGAGAGAAGCCACTTCCCCTTCACGGACCTCAGCTGCTGAATGAAACAATAGCAACTCGGGTTGCGAGTTGTCACCTCTCAGTGCCTCCCCGGGGTTCAGCATGGCGTTTGTTACACATGAAAAAAGTCTGTTGGTCAAGGGAGAGGACGAATTCTTGTATGAGTGAAAAAGCAGTACCTGAACGCTTGAGAGGAACAGTTTGCCCACAGGGGATAGGACTGCTCTATAAGTAGATGCCAGATGTGTCACAAACCTCTGGAAGTGTCTCTGGTCTGAGCAGAAGCTGACACTTGAGCCAGTGGAAAGACCTGTGGGAACCCAGGAGTGTCGAGAAGCAGATGGCTCCAAGTCTATTTGCAACAACCATACAATGGCCCAATGGTGATGGGCTCTGTCTATGCAGCTGGAGAGCTACACCTCTGCCTTCTAAGGCCTGCACACTTGTCCCAGCCTTCCTGTTTGTACCTCGGCTGGACCTTCACACAGATTGGATGCTGCCATTCTCACTTGGGTTTCCCCAGAGGGCAGCAGCTTTTGGTGCTCTCGATCCACACTCCACTTCTTATCTAGGCCTTGGTCAGTCCTCCCTGTCAAAGAGTCTGAATTCCTTCTTTCCACTTATTCTTGAGCTACATTACGGACAGAGAAATTGGGCACTGTGAAAAGAGCTTAGGCAGGGCAGGGAGTTCGGGGAACTGCATTCAACTCAGCTACGCTAACTTTCCCATGACCCAGTCCCGTGCAGTGCTTGGGTCTCAGGCTTTCTATCCGTAAAGTCAGTTATATCAGTGGTTTTTAAACTTCTTCCTTCCTTCCTTCTTTCCTTCCTTCCTTCCTTCCTTCCTTCCTTCCTTCCTTCCTTCCTTCCTTCCTTCCTTCCTTTTCCTTCCTTCCTTCCTTCCTTCCTTCCTTCCTTCCTTCCTTCCTTCCTTCCTTCCTTTCTTCCTTCCTCCTTCCCTCTCTCCCTCCCTGTCCTTCTCTCTTTCTCTCTCTCTCTCTCTCTCTCTCTCTCTCTTGATCCATGTGTCCCTTCCTCCCTCCCTCCTTTCCTCCCTCCTTCCCTCCCTCCCTCCCTCACTTCCTTTCTTCCTCTTGTCCTTCCATCCTTTCTCTTCCTTTCCTTTCCTTTTCTCCCCTCTCTCTCTCTCAGTGTGGGAAACAAAAACCTTTTTTTCTGAATCAATATTTGTTGGATGAACAAAATAATAAAATAAAGTTTTATTTGGAATCTCAATATGTAAGGAGATTCTCTTATGTAGGCAGGGATGGGGGACTTAGAGTTCTTCTCTGAAACAGCCCCTGGCACACTTGCAAAGAATCCTAGAACTTTGGTGACTATGGTTTGAAAATAACTGGATGAAACAAATTCTAAGGCACTTTTTTGGCTCTAAAATTTTACGATCACTCAGTGTTGTGCTCCATATGAAAGCACCTTGATCATCTCTAAGGTAAACAAAGAGAGACAAGAATAGCACAAATCACTCAACAAATTACCAGAATTACAGAGCATTAGACCTGAACGAAGGCTTAGTTGCCATCCCGTTCAGTTTCGGTGATTGGTAGAGGCTGTCTCTGAAGTACTCCAAGAAGAATTTTGCAGTTATGGTGCAATGGAAAGAGTCCATTAGTGATGTCTGCAGTAGTGCAGAAGTGGGGAGTAGTGACATTTATGCCATCTATTTGTCACCCATATGCCCATTAACTCACTTAACACATATTGAGAAACTAAGGCACAGAAGGGTCACAAGCATGACTGTAATTCATAGCTAGTAAGTGGTAGATGTAAGACTCAACCCAAGTCTGTCTGGCTCTGGTTTCCTACTTTCTAACTCAGAAATCCCACAGGACCCTGCTGTTTGGAACTGTGACCGTAATGAACTGAGTCCTGGCTTCTAGCCTGGGCCTTTGGGATGTCTCAAGCTGGGCCCACGGTGCTGGCAGTGATAACGAATGGGTACCTTTCTTAGATTGGACTCTGTCCTTCTCTTTCCCTACCTTATTCCTAGGAACCACCAGGAACTTCCTGGCTGCTGTTACAAGACTTACTCCTTGGTTCCCTGGTGCTGCTTCCTCCTGGTTCTTTCAATACTGTCTGCTCTTGGCCTCTCCATTACCATGTACTCCCCATCCCCCTTCATGAAGAATATGGGATTCTGGGTGAAATGGGACAAGTTCCAGTGCCAGCCACTCACTATCTGAGCAACCTTGGGTGAATCAATTAACTTATCTGAGCCCCAGTTTCCTTATCTATCAAATGGGGGCAGTTATAGAATAATAGTTTCTATCTAATCATAGTAAAGATTTTTTGAGATAATATGTTTAATGTGCTTAGCACAGGGTTGATGTATGATAGTTGATTAAGAAATGTTAGTTACTATATTAATAATGATGATGATAATTTATAAAAACTACTATCATATATCCTCATCATCTTGGATACCAAGCTGCTTGTCTATTCATATTTTCTTGAAATGATCATAAGTAATAATAGTAAAATAGTAATTCTTCCCATTTATTGTTTACTATTTTTAAGTAATTTACATCTATCTTTATCATTATCTACCTACCTATCTACCTACCTACCTACCTATCTTCCTATATTCTTTCTACTATATTCTCAACATCCCTGTGAGGAAAGGGTACTACCATTCTCATTTTATTAGCAAAAAAACGTGGCTTAGAGAAGAGAAGCAACTTGCTCAATGCATAGAATTAGCAAGTGGTCATGCTAAGGAGGGTTAAGTCCAGGACTTGCACACAAGTCTGTCTAATTCTGAAGCCTGTGCATTAGTCATCAGGCTACACAGCTTACTAATGCTGTACCCAATGGCCCAGACTTCCTCCCAGCCTTTGCTCTTGGCTGAGTCCAAACCCTTGTCCCAGCCTTTCCTATTTTGCCATATACTTGTCCCCAAACTTTCTACTTTCCAGCAGAACCCACTAAAACAGAGCAGGGTAGAAGACCAGAGACGTTGAGCAACTTTCCTGTTATCTCCCAGCCACCAAGTGGTGAGTTATGGACATCAGTGTTCTCTCTGGTGGCAGTCACTAAGCCAATTGCTTTTCTTTGCCAATAGCTGACAAACAGGAAACCGCAAACTGGGTCCCGTACAATGTCACACGCACAGGGGTTCAAACAGTGGTGGGCTCCTGTGACATTAGCAGTGTTCCTTCCCTGACTATGGAAAGCTCGGAGTCAGGGAAATTGCTGGGTAGTTTTAAAGGGCGAGATAATTTGTGTGACCAAGAATAACATTTACAGTTATTTAAGCTTAGATAAGGGTAATTAAATCTCACGCTTCATGGGCTAAGCTGATTGCCTGCAGGGGTCAAAGAGGCCCCCGCTCTCAGCACACACAGAGCAATTATCCAGGTGCATCGTGGGGCCTCACAGAGAGCATACCTTTCCTTTAAGGCTGAGGCACCAGGGGAGGCAGCTCCCATCTCAGCATCTCAGGGCAGAGTCTCAATGCTTCCCATGCAATTCTTTACTTCATGGGATAAAGTTTAGTCTCCGGAGTCAGAGAGCCCTGGGTTTGAATTCTGGCCCTGCTAGGGGCAGGGTGACTTGACTTCTATTAGAATTAGTGTTTTTGCTTGTAAAATCGAGGGAACTGTATCACTGGCATTTAATAATATGAAGAGCAACTAGTATTTTGGGGTATTTTCTAGAAGCCAGATACTGTGTAAGTGTTTTTCCTCACTTAATTCTCATAAGAGCCATGCAGTTCATTGTCTTTCCTTGCTTCGTCCTGCTGTTATCATCCTCCTTTGGCAGATGAGGAGACTCAGGTTCAGAAGGGGTATGGCTTGTCTAGGATCCCATCCTATCTATCTATCTATCTATCTATCTATCTATCATCTATCTATCTATCTATCTATCTATCTACTTATCGAGATATATTGACATGTAACATTGTGTAAGTTTAAGGTATACAATGTGTTGATCTGATACATTCGCACTTTGCAATACGATTACCACCTTAGCATTAGCTAACACCTCTATCATCTCACCTAATTACCCTTTCTTTTCTGTGGTGAGGCTATTTAAGACCTTGAAGTATATAGTCTTTTGAAGTATATAATAGGGTTCTGGTGCCTATAATCGCTATGCTGTGCATTAGATCCCCAGGACTTATTGTCACTACGGAGGGTTAAGGCAGGGCCTATTCACAAAGGAGTAGACTGGGACAGTGGGCAGTGAATGACCCCAGGCCCTGGGGCAAGGTCAAGAGCAGTTACCAGAACTCGGAGAGAGTAGCTGTGACCTAGGAGAGGGTAGCCCTTACTCTCTTCCAAGGCACTGGCTGAACCCAAGGCCAACCAGACCACAGAGATCAACTCCCAGGGCACAGAACAGGCTGGAGAAAGGTGAAAAGGGTCTGGAAGAACACACAAAAGATATCCAGTCCTCTGGCTGGTAGGTGACAGAGCCAGGAAGTGAACTGGGGAAGTCTCCAGGTATACTGCTTTCACCAGAGTGCCTACAGGAAGTGTGGAATAAATGACAGCTGTTAACGTTGGTCAGCATCTTTCCTCCTCCCAAGAAGAGAAGGGGAGGAACGGTGGGGAGGGCAGCTGGGAAGCCAGATCCACGTCAGGAAGGAGGCGGTGAGGACCCGGGGAAGCCGCGGAAGCGAGTGCTGTTCAGGACGGGCCGAGTGGAGGCAGGGCGCGAAGGAACCCGGAGTGAATCGATGCAGAGAGGTGAAACTGTGTCCCACTCCGGGACCAGACAGGAGGGGGACAGACGAGTGGACCACCTGGGAGAAGAACCTGGGTGTTAGTGACCCAGTGGCTGACGACCAGCGAGATGGAAGCTGCAAGAGAGCCGCTAATTGTTTCAGGACGGTGGAGTTAAGGGATCAAATTATAGAGCCGGGTTTTCCTGCTCCGGCAGGTAAAGGCAATACAGTCCAATTTACGTCTGGTGAGAATGGACACTTAAGAGGAAAATAGGTGCAGATCGGTACAAATTCAATCTTGCCCCTTATGCCAGCCCCAAGCTGAGGCGGAGAAGGAGTTTCCTTTGTTTTTTCTTTTGTTAAAATCGGAGGGCTTAGCCAGTGCTGCTTCTGGATGGAAAGGAAATTCAATTTGCTTGTATTCTTTCTTCATCTGCAAAATGGGGAGAATTAGCTCCCATGGCCGGGGGGCTGCTGTGAAGATCAAATGAGTGGCTGAGAAAGCCCTTCGTGAACTGAAATGCGGCGGCATATTCATCTGATGGATACATCATTTAGCTTTTGATATTATTACTACATCGCATGTTAAAACAGAAAAAAAAAATCAGTGACTTGGGTTTCAAATGAACCTGATTTCAAATCTAAGCTCTTCTACTCACTAGCTGTGTGTTTATAGGCTGATTATCTCACTTCTCTGAGTCTCTACCGCCTCATCTGCAAAGTGGGAACAGCGTTTCCCTTGCACGGCTGTCATGTCATCTGAGAACCTGCACGCAAGCACGCAAAGACGGCATCTGACACACAGATAGTGCAAGGTGCAGACAGTGAGGAGGAAAACTATTAACTGACGGATAAACCCATGATAGGGTTCATTAAGAAAGCTTCCTGAAATATTTGCTGTTTGCTGCCTCTGAACACTTAACTTAGGGTTGGCTTTAGAGAACTTTCCCAAGAAACACGGAATGAGTTAGTTTGGGGAAGATGAAAGCTGTCAGATGAGCAGAATCTGGACAGGACTAAAAGAGGAGAAAACCGTACATTCTAGGATAAGAGGCCAAAATGGGAGTGGGCATGAGAATAGAAATGAATACGATTTGTTTGGACCACTGAATCTAGAGCCTCTGGACTGGAAAAGCCACTGAGTCCAGAAGTCAGAGGGTCAAACACACACAGGGACCAGGTGAGTGATGCACCTGACTGAAGATGGCTGGGGAGGCAGGTGGGCATGGTGAGGAAAGTGGTCCCTGGCAGAGTGGAGCATGTTACGCCTAAAAGTATCCACGTTCAAATGTGATAAAACCCTGTGAAGACAAACAAAGTATGTGTGCCCTTAAATCACACCTTTGAGACCCCTGATTTAGTCCACACCTTCTCATTGTACAGATGGTAAGAATGACATTCTAAGGAACAGTGACTTCCCAAGGTGAGTGGCTGAGTGGAGACATAAGGGCTGAAGAGATGACGTGCTATTATATTATAGAGTGGGGACCTCCACCCCTCCGGGAAGCCCTGGATAGATTTAGTGGAAGGAAATGCTTTTTAGAGGGGGCTGGGAATTAAGCTTGACGAGCGGGATGAGAGTTAACACGCGTGAAACCCCAGAAGTCGCCAAGGAACATATGCGAGTTAACACGCATGAAAAACCAGAAGTCGTCAAGGAGCATAATCTATGCTTCAGCTACATTGTTCTGATTTCATATTCACAGTAATCCTGTGAGGAAAAGATATCATTGCTCTCCCCATTGTATAGGTGAAGACACTGAAGCTCAGAAAAGTGAAGCGACTTCTTTGTGGCCACACAGCCAGATGGGTGTAGGAGCTGAGATTTGATCTGAGTCTGCTAGGCTCTCACACTCAAGTTCTTTCTTCTGTCCCACTCTTGCTCAAATGGCCTCCTGCTTTACACAGTCACGTGTTTTTTCTTTCTTTGTGCTATGGACCCTGGTGTTCCTTGGGCGGCATACTCTCAGTGCTATAAAAAGACTGGAGCCCAAAGTGTCCTCTTGAATCTGTCCCCTGGCGGCTTCCTGCCTTTGTACCTACAGTTAGGGCATGGAGTGCGGGCCACCCACTGACATTTTTAATGAAATGGAATGAGAACTAAGGCCAGTGAGCCAGGTGCTGTTGGAAACCTTGCGTCACCATCTAAAATAGGCCCCAGGACAGCAGGGCTCGTGGGAAACTGGCACAGCCCCAGGAGGTGTCTGAGCTGCTTAGTTCCTTCGCTCCACGTTCTCTGTGTTCTTGGTTGTTTTTATTCCTCCGGATTACAGTGAACTCTAAGACATCACGGTGCCTACAGAGCTACCTGCTGGTGGGCTTCGAATGTTTTGGAATTCCAGAAAGGCTCTTCTATCACCAGCCTCAGGGCTGAAAACCCAGCCCTGCAGGATGTGTCACTGAATCCTCTGACTCCAGCTTGCCTGTCTAGCCTCAGTCCCTCCCAACTCCTGCTCCATCGCACCCACACCCACACGTGTACACATGAACATACATACTCCAACACACATACACGCCCATGCACACACATGCACACATGCCCATACGACACTCATACATGTGTGCACACACAAACACAAATATACACACAAACACATACACACCTAAACATGCATGCACATACACAGACACACATAGACATATATATCCAGACGCCCACAAACACGTATATACACATATATGCACACACACAATCGCATGTACACACACATCACTTTATGCTCTAGTAAGAATACAGTTCTTCTTTTTACATACCATGCCTCGTCAAGCCATCTCACTGTACACGATATTCCTTCTTCCCAGAGCCATCAGCACAGTGGACATCTCTCAGCTGTTTCTGCAGACCACTTCTCTCTTTGGGGAACAGACCCTCCTCAACCCCACGTGACCCTGAGGAGGCTGTCAATCATGTGGCCCTGACAAGGTGACTTGGGAAGCCGGAAGGAGTCCTCCATTTCCCTTCCCCCTTCCCAGGGGTGCTCAGAGATGGGTTTGGGGGCAGAGACTCTTTTCTTTTTGAGCCCTGATGTACGTGTCCTTTTTTCCTATGTAGTCATGTTAGCTCGGAGCTGCCCAGAGCTCTCCCTCCACTTGTGGAAGATACCTGTTTGAGAATAAAGCCAACAAGCGTGAAGCTGCGTTGAGAAAAAGAAGGAGAGACGTCAGGACACAATTTCCTTGGGTCCAGCTATTCTGGAAGCAAGCCCGTCCCTCACACTTCCCAGTTATATAAGCTAATTGATTCCTATGGTTTTTAGCTTAAGGTAGTTTAAGATATTTTTTGTTACTTGTAACCCAGAGTCCTGATGTTATAACTAATACAGTGCTAATGATTTGATCTCTACTATATCTTTTAATCTTCCTGACAGTCCTTTGAGGTAAATACTATGCCCATTTTGGTGACTAGGAAATCGAGGCGCAGAGAGGTAAAGTCACTTGCCCAAGGCCCTACCTCCACTTCCGCTCTTGTTTCATTGGTTAAGGTGAGTCAGATCACCCTGCCAGAGTTCAGGTAGGTGAGGAAGAGCCATATTACCATGTTCTTGGAGGTAGAAGAACTGAATATTTATGAATAGACTTAATGATGCCACCAGCTGCTGTGACACAGTGACCTCTATGGAGGAAGGACTTGTATTGTTCATCTCTGACACCTTGGCACTTGGCACAGGGGCTGCTACAAAGAGGAAGTTTCCAGAGTGTGTGTTTAATGGATCACAAAACTTATCACATAGTGCCAGTGGTCATATCCATTACAAAAGCCTCTAGAGAATTGGCTATCACTATCTTTGTATCCCAGTACCTGGCACAGCGCTGGGTATTGAGTAGGTGCTCACTGAACGTTTACCGAAGAAATGAACATGGAATTAGCAATATGTGGTATCTGCTCACATTGGTGGCCACTATGTCCTTTCACCTGGTTGGATGTCATCTATGTCACCGATATCAAGGCCAGAGCAGCAAATCTGGAAGTGAGACTATACCGAGATCAAATTCCAAAGAGAGGAATGCCAATCTGGAGCAAAAGGAAAACTTGGAAAAGCCTGACAGGAACCAAACAAAATACCAGGAGACTCTAAGACTGCATTGGACAAAGGTTAGAAATCAAAGGTTGCTGTCTCAAGTTTGTAGATGGTAGAGAATAAGAAAGGCATGATCAAGGGAACCAAAAATATATGGGACACCCCCCCCCCCATTTTTTTCGGTGAGGGTCTTATTTATTTTTATTTGCTCTGAGGTATGTCCTTCTACTTTTTGATGAAACTAATATTTCAGCATAGTAAGAAAAATGTAGCTCTTGAGTTATGTCAGCCTCTGACTCACTCCCAGATTGTAAACTCTGGAGTTTGCAAACAAAACCACTGTCTTACTTCTCGCCAGTCCCACATCCGTGTTACCCAGCAGAGAACATTACATATAGCAGTAATCGAGTGAATGTTAGTTGATTTGTATTGAATGTGCACATGTGAATCCCCAGAGACTAGGCTGACTATCCTCAGCCAAGTAAGAAGATACAGAGGAAGAGATAAAAGAGAGAGGCCTCACTGCAACATTATCGTGACACAGAAAAGCTGCTCAGTTCCCATTCTCTTCAGGGAATAGGAGATTCTGTAGAGTAGGGATGGCTGGAGAAATAAGGGCTGAACTATTCAAACACTGAAAATTAAGAGAGGAAGGAAGGAAGGAAGGAAGGAAGGAAGGAAGGAAGGAAGGAAGGAAGGAAGGAAGGAAGGAAGGAAGGAAGGAAGGAAAGAAGGAAGGAAGGAAGGAAGGAAAGAAGAAAGGAAAGAAGAGGAGAGGAGAGGAGAGAGGGGAAGAGAAGAGAGGAGAAAAAGGAAGGAAGAAATAAAGAAACAAAGACCACTGGGCGAGGAAACCATCTAAACTGATCACATCCTTTCCTGATTTTTAAGCAGCCATGGACTCTACCGCTTTGTGAGGGCTCAGTGTTGCCACTAAGATCATCCCATATAGAGCAGCGGTCCCCAACCTTTCTGGCCCCAGAGACTGGTGCTCCTATGACAATCTAATGCCTGATGATCTCAGGTGGAGCTGGGGCGGTGATGCTAGCACTGGGGAGCGACTGCAAATACAGATGAAGCTTTTCTCCCTCTCCAACCACTCACCTCCTGCTGTGCAGCCCGGTTCCTAATAGGCCGTGGACTGGTCTGGTCCACGGTCCGGTGATTGGGGATCCCTGCCACAAGGGATGGTGCCACCACATGGCAATGCTCTTGGGGACACTAGTGTATGCAGGACCACCAGACCCTACACTAAATGGCACTAGACCTGTATACTTTGTGAGTTAATTGGGCTGATGTTTACCATCCTTTGCTTTGTGTCTTGCTGTCCTCTCTTAAAGTAAGATTGTCAGCGATTATTTGCTATTTCTCCCTGGTAGCAAGGTCCTTGCCTGCTACAAATCCTCTGGGGCTTCTTAGGCTTTAACATTCATTTGAAGAAACATATCGTGAGCACTCCTATTTTGAGACACCTGGCAGCATGCAAGGTAGAAGCTATGAGGTCTCCTCTCAGGCAGCAGAGCATCAGGGTCAAGAGCGTGGGCTGTGCCTGACACATGGGGCACAGTCCTTGTTCTGCCTTTATTTGCTGGGTGGCCTCTCATGAATTAACAGCCCTCTTTAAGATGCAATTCCCATGTCAGTAAATTAGGGATAATAACATTGCCTACCTCAGAGGTTTGCTGTGGGGAATTAATTGAAGGATGAATGTAACTGTCGGATATTGTTTTATTTATAAGTAGCTTAGGGTCTGGAACTGGAGATAAGACTTGGAGATAAAGCATGCGTGGGAAAGTCACTTCTTGGTGGTAGGGTGGGGCACCAGGAAGAGATGATGAATGAGAAGCTTGAAGAACAGGGAAAATGTTTGAGAAGGGAAGAGAAAAATAATCTAGGCAGAAAGAATAGGCAGGTGGTAGAGATTCTGGAAATGAAAGGGCTCGTGCATAGAAAAGACAGCTACTCTTATCAAAGGAGCCAGAGAAGCAGCTTGAGGTGGGGAGAGAAATGTAATCCAGTTTAGACCAGGGTTTGCAAACTACTGCCCAAGGGCCACATTGTCCCTCTGCCTGTTTTTATATAGCCTGGGAGTTAAAAATGGTTTTGGTTATTTTTTTCATTTTTAAATGACTGAAAAAAAAAAAATCAAAAGAAGAACAATACTTTGTGATCTATGAAAATTATATAAAAGTTCTATCCACAAATAAAGTTTTATTGGAACACAGTCATTCCCTTTCATTTATGTATTCTCTGTGGCTGCTTCCTGGTGACAAAGGCAGAGCTGAGTAGTTGAGACAGAGATCCAGAGCATGCAAAACTTAAAATATTTACCATTTTGCCCTTTACAGAAAAGTTTACTGACCCTGGTCTAGACACTAAAATGATTTGAATGCCTAACGGAGGTATTAGACTTTAACTCGTAGGTGACAAGGAGACACAGAGCTGGGGAAATGTCAGGATCAGGAATAAAAATGCCATCCTTTCTGACTATCAGTCTCTCTCCATCCACCCCCCTCCCCATTAAATACCCACCTTCCCTATGATGTCCTCCAAATGCAGGCTTTGAACAAACTTCTTATCTTTTGAAGAGACAAATGCATTCTTCTCCCTTTTCATGTTGGGATTTTTTTCCCCTTAAATATTCAAATGGGCTTTCTACCTTACATACTAAATGCAGAGAGCTCTGGGCCCCACGCTAATCAGACTGGGTACCATTCTGTAAGTCATTTTGTGCAATTTCATGTTCTCTCTCTCTCTGAAAGAAGGAGAATTACCTTGATAGATTAAAGCTGTTTCCTTATTGGAAAGGGCGTTTTGTCTCGCCTCTGGGTTCTTCTCCACAGCCTCTGGAAGCCTCCCACGTAGGGAGACCCTAATTTCCCTCAGTGGCTCTTGGTGAAGAAATTTCCTATATCCAGTTCTACAGGGTCTCATTTGTAGAATAAGGGGGACTCTGGCTGTGGTGGAAAATGGGAGAGACTGGAAGGTTACCTGCTTCTTTCTGCTGTGCTTTGTGTTGTAAAAATATTTTCAACTCAGATGCAGATGTCCCTGGTTTTTTGGTCAAAGGGATTTCTTTGAACTCTGGGCTTGGCAAGAGCTATAGAGGGGCATATGGAGACTAACTGGGCTCCCACTGTGGAATGAACTGGACACTGAGCTCAGTGAATTTAAACCCGAATAGCTATATTTACGACCCGTATAATATACAGACATAATATGGGTAAATACCCGATTTTAATTGCTAATTCCTTCTTACGAGGATTTTGATGAACACAGTAGCGCTTTATACTTCAGTATATTTAAGAATCACCTGGTGAGCAGGTTAAAATGCAGATTCCTGGGGTCCGGCTCTAGAGATTATGATATACTGGATTTGAGGTTAGGAGGAGGGGTCTTTACTTTAACAAAATCCTTGGATGTTTCTGAGATTAGTGATCCCAGAACATCTCGTGAAAAACGCTGTTTCAAGATAATATTTTGTCCTGGTTATTATTTTGAGCTTGTATGATCTACCCTAAGTGCCTGGCACATAGGGGGAACGTAATAAATGGAGACCAATGTCATTGCTGTTGTAGGTTTTGTCATCCTAGTGTAGTTATAGCTATATATTTTTTTGTGCTTTCGATCCATATGGTTTGCATTTCTACTCTGTGCTGACTTGTACTGGATTTGTGCTTAACTTTTTGGGACTTCAGTTTCCTCTTTCTTAGAACAGAATACACACCCAACTTCCTGAGAGTACCTGTTGTTATGCTAAATGTTAGGAATTCTCAAGGGAATCAGCTGAATTCCTATTGCTTTCTTCAAGTTCCTAATTACTTTTGCATAAATCCATACATGGAAGTGGTTTAGATGGGCCTCTCTCCTAGGCCCTGTGGCCTTCAGATGGAAATGTGCTTGGCCTGATAATGCTCTCTGTTAAGCTAGGGGCTGTTTTTTTGGACCACCCATGATGAAACACACACAATTTCATTCATTGTTTTCTGCTGCAGGAGCAGAGTGGAGGAGTGGAAGGAAAACTGTGCTAGGAGTGAGGAAACTTGGGTCTGTTCAGACATTACCTCTGGTATGGCCACTAGTGTCTATCGACATACCAACATAGATAAAATGTACCTTTATTTGTCTATTCATACTATTTTCTATTCCTACTGTTTATTTTTCTATTTATACTATTCAGTGTTGCAAAACTGTATTCCTAAAAGAAATAATTAGAGCTAAATTTTAAATATCCAGCTGGGTGCATTATTATACCTTTCACACTAATCTAGCTGTTGCAAAGACCATTTTACCTAGTCTTTGCTCCCAAATGGAGAGAAATAACTCCCCCTGAATCTTTGAGAGTGTAACTTCTCCGAAGTATGCTCTGGGTTACAATGTAGTTCTTTTTAGAATCACAAGCCCTTGGAACTTCATGTGAAGAGTTCTTTATTCTTAAAGGGGTTCATCTAGTGCCAACACACTACTTTGTATTATTATTTGGGGTATCAGGGCTACAAAAATGAACAGGGTGGCATCTCTGGCTTTGAGAAGCTTATAGAACAGTGAGCAAGACATATGCATCTAAGAGAAAAAAGGAGTTCTAGGGGCTAAGCAAAAGGTTTATGCAAAAAACACTTGGGGACATGAAAATTAACAGGTGTGATGAGGGCCTGGGAAAGGGAGTGGAGGGAAAAGCTATTTAGGGGAAGTGCTACCTGGAATTAGGCTTGGAGAGGAAGAGGAGCTTCTGCATGAGTTTTGGAACTTGGGGAGAATCCAAGCATGGGCAAAAGCACATGCAAAGGCCCTGAGGCAACTCATTCATGTATTCATTTGCTCAACCATTAAGCGAAACAAGCAAAATAATTTTTATGGTACTAACTAGATCAGGCATGATGTTGTGGGTTTGCATGAAGACAATTTACAAGTTTGGGGAAATAGAATGAGATTATTTTTGTAGTACAGGGTGGCTGCAGAAGAAGAATCTGTAAGAGTGCTTTAGGGCATATTACATAGAATTTTATAGGCCAGAAGAAGATATTTTGGGGCAATGCAGAGACCCTACAGTGTGTAAGAAAAGGAGGAACTCAATCCAAGTAGTGCAATGGATACTTATAGAAAGCGTTCTGAGAGATGAAGCGATATATAAATAGGATCCCTCACATCCTCAGGTCTCACCCCCACCCTGCCTTTGTCAACAAAAAAGCACTTTTGAAAGTGCGTACTTCATCCTGGTTTTGCAGGTCTCCCCACAGCCTGGAGTCATATCAGCCTTCCTTTGGTGTCTTTGCTGTGATTGATAATTTGTACCAAATCCATTTTGGGAGGTTGTTTTTCTTCCCCGGCATACATCACAGGATATTTTTATAGCTTGATGAATCTAACACATCTGTGTAATCACACAGTTTCCAGAAATCCAGATGTTCCCCAGAGCACCTCTGGCTCCCGTGCTCTCGCAAACATTTGCTGTAAACACCAAAGGCTGTTTGTTGGTTTTAATGTTCTAGCTCATCTCATTACCCAGTGAAGGTGAAAGATTGAAGCCAGATAGTGTTGCCAGTAAATGTTTTTGTCCCCAGTGCATCTATTTCTAGTGACTGATTAGTATGCAGTGGGGCCCACAGACCAATCCTGTCTAAATGGCCAGTCGTGTTCTGCCTGCTGTGGTACTGAGAAGATGCAAAGCCCTTCTGTTCTCTGGCCTGAGGTCCTCAGCTGAACAGAGGGCTGAGCCAGCTGAGATGAGATGTCGAGAAGCGAGGGGCCAGGATGGAGTCCCGTGCCGCTGGGTTACTGCAATGACTCCAAAAAAGCTAATGTTTAACTGTACTTGGAAAAGAGACAATTCTTAACAAAAGATGGCTACTGTTGTTATTATTATAACCACTGGTCCATAATGGAAGACACGCACACCTGTATTTAAGAGGCTCCAGGTACTGGAATTGAACCACGAAACTGGGGAGAGAGCACTGAGATGGGAGTCAGGGCTCGGCCTGGGGTCTCCCCTGGTCTTGGGCAGGTTTTCCCCTTCTCTAGGCACCAGGTTGTCCATTTGTAAAGTGAAGAGGTTACCCAAGATGATACAGGTGAAGCAGTTACAGTGTAAAGCAAGAGGAAGCAGCTCTAACCCCAGAGGCTGGTAACTGATCACCTGAAATGCAGAGTGTAGATGCTTTTCCTCTAGAGAGCTTGAAACAGTAGGTAGGAGATAGGTCTGGGTTAAGGTCCTCCCCGCTCTCTGTTCGCTCTGCCAAGGGTACCATTCTACCCTCCCATCTCTGTTCAGCTACTACCTTAATAAGGGCTTTTTCTGACCTCTGCCTGCCCAATGACTCCCTCTATTAAACAGAAAAAAAAAAAAAAAAAAAAGAAAGAAAAAGAAAAAGAGCAAAGAAAAACAAATGCAGGGCATCAAGTTTGAACAAGGGAAGGACAGGGAATGATTTTTCTGACTGAAGCCTGAAGATCAAGGATGGCAATGAGCACGTTAACTATTTCACAATGATTATCAACTTATTAAGACAGAAAGATTGATTTATTCTTATGTTCTTGAGAGAGAACTGTGGAAAGCAATAACCCATCTCAAGCACAATAAACTTGCCTTAATCAGAACAGATAAGGCTTAGAGGATTGAGGGAGATTAAATGATGAAGGAATGAGTCCCCTGGGTTTCTTGGGGAGACAGTATCGTGATGAGGAGAGAACAGGCAGGGGCGTCCTACAGATGTAGATCGAAGACTGATTTATCGTTTGGCAGCTGGGTGACCTTGGGTGAGTCCCCTTCTGTCTCTTAACCCCAGTTTCCTTTTCTCTAGTACAGAGGTTGGCAAACCCCAGAAGGTTTTGGTGGTTGGTATCCTGACCTCGACTTTTCTCCCTGAAAGGGGAGTGAGAAGTAAGTTGTATTTAACTTGACTCTGATCAATAATAGTAGTAGATGTAATAAACTAACCACTTACGAAGTGTTTTTTTTTAAAGTGCCAGATACTATGCTATGCACTTCCCATAAACTTTTCTATTTCATCCTCACAACAACCTAAGGAGTTAGGATTGTTTTATTATTCTCATTTTGTTGCTGACGAAACCTCAGCACGGTTCAGAGACATTAGGTAGCTTGTCTAAGGTCTCATAGCTGGTAAGCAGCAGACCTGGGACTCAAACCCTGGTCTAGCCAGGCTCAAAGACCACACACACTCTTCACCATTACACCATCCCGCCCTTGTCTCTGCAGTCAGCCTCTCCCGTGGGCCCTCTTTGCAGCGTTAAATAGACCTGCAGGCTTTCTGATTCCACAGGGGTACTGCGCTCTGATTGTTTCTCGTTAGCAGTTTCTTCCCTCTCTCCGCGGGCACTTGGTTACATAATACCTGAAAATATTAAATTAGTTTTCCTTTACAGGAAATTATGTTCCATTAGGGCCACTGACATAGCTATTCCGAGACCTCCAAGAGAGTTGTGTGCTGTTTGGAAATGTCTGACAAATCTGATTGCTCTCTGGCAAGAAGCTCTCTGAAGGCCCTGTGGCTGGTTGAGTAATTAAGTATTAAGTGGCTTTAATAATAGAAATAGGAGGCCCAGACAAGAGGGTTGCACCTGTGATCATCAGCGCTGCCTTGAGTCCTGCTTCTGGCAGAGAAAAGGAAAGGGGCAGAGGCAAGTGGTGATCTGCAAAACCATTCTCTGATGTCGCCTCCCATCATTCTGCTAGTCACTTGGCTCAGGTGGGAGACCTGATCCAGGGAAGATACAAGTCAAGGAGACTCCGCTCCTCTAACCCATTCCTCTAGGGGGCGCTGCTGCGGTAAGTTGCTCTGGGATACCGCTTGCTAAAGTCAGCCGCCCCCCCCCCTCCCCTGCTCAAACACTGTGTCAAGATACTGGGCAAAGTCCACCTCGGTTTGACATCAAAGTCCTGCAAGATTTGGCTTCTACATATTTTTTTAGAATGCTTCCATGCATGGAGCTACTGGCCCTCAGGATTTCCTGTTCCTCCCCATGTCTGCCCCATAATCTGTCAGCCCCTTTGCTTAGTCTGTTATTCTTCACCTACTGGGAAGATCTCTCCTCTCTCTGCATTTTCCCATCCTAGAGTTCAAATCTCAACTTCAAGATCATCTCTTCCAGGAAACTTTCTTTAAATTCTCTTGCCAAAAAAATCTTCTCTCTCTCTTTTTTTTTTTTTTGCGTACTCACAGTGCTTTATAGCATGTAATCTAATCACTTTATTTCCTCTCACCTTATATTATAATTATCTTACACAAATCTCACCTCTCTTGCTATATGGTGAATTCTTAAAATGCAAGGAATGTGTTTAACCCCTCTGTCTAGTTTTCCTGACTTATCTTAAAAAACCTTACATGTAGTAAAAATTTAATAAACACATGCTATACATAGCTATCACTTTGATAATGGATAACATAACTAGAGACTAATGCCCATCCATTCCTTTTCCCTCCACTGGCGGTTGTAAACACCATCCAATCTTTCTCTACTCTTGTGGTTGATATCTTTAGTATCAGTATGGTGTGGGATGGAAGAACGTAGAACATGGACGCATTTTGGGCATGAATCTCAACACACAGATTGATAGGCAGGCACCTTAATAGTGGATCCTCATTTTCCTAAAGGGAGGGTACATTTCAGACTTCAGATAAATTTCATATTTCATATGGGAAAAAGGGCACTAAAACCGTATGACAACTTGGAACTCACCTGCCCCATTTCTTAAGGCACTAGTCTACTTTCCCAGCCTCATCTCCCACCATCTGCAGCCTGTCCTGTGATCTAGGTACACCAAACCATGCAGTGCTCCTGTACCACACGATGGAGGGTTAGGCTCAATTAGACAAACACAAAGATTCAGGTAGGAAGTAAAAACCAATAGCATATTTACTAATGGCAGAGCTACACTTGGACCTCTGGACTGTGGAACCCATCCACCCTGTGACAGACAGGTGGACAAGCTAACACAGTAAACAAAAGCCTGTCTGAACCTGTGTTCTGCACCCACCACTGCTGGGCAGAGGCAAGTGAAGGGGACCCAAGAGAGACTTCTTTACCCACACCTGGAAGACACCATTTATCTTGGTTTTCCCATGTAAGCCCTTCAGAAGACAGGACAGGCTGCTCTGCAGCCTCACCAATCAAACCCATTACTTCTCTCATGGAGAGAGAGGAGGGTGGGAGTGGACATAGGAATTGGAAGTATCCACATTTCTCCTTTGAGGAGAAGACTAGAAATCTCTTGCTTCTCTAAAGATATGCCCCCAGCATATACTGTGCATCCATCTGTGATCATACCTTTGCCAGGGCTGGTCCTTTTTGCCCAGAACATCCCTCTCTCCTATCTCCACTTCACGAGGTCTTACTCAAATACTGCCTCCCTCAGGAAGTCTCCCCAGACCCGTCTCCATCCTTCCCAGGTGGTACTCAATAACCTCACCTGGCATCCTTCACCACAGCACTTACCATGTCCTGCCGTCTCCACGAAGGACAGCTCTGTCACTCCAGTGCCCACACTGGTATTGGTGCAGGGTTGATGCTCACCATTGTTGACTGAATCTGCTCAGAGAATCAACTGTCAGGTGGTTCAGGGTCAAGTGCTGTGAGGTATGACCCTGGGCCAAACATGTTTCTCTCCTGCTGATGATAAAAAGGTTCTTTGCTGGCATTACAATTCTCGCATTGAGACCAGGGTCAGCAGGTTTGCCATAAGCATTTTTGCCAGTAAACACCTTTGCCGCAAGCATTTTTCATGCAAACAGTTTTGCCGCACAAGTATTTGGCCGTAAGGCAATTTTGCCGTAAAAGATACCATAGCTGGTTAACTGTTTTACATTTGGCAGACATAAAGTGTTTAAGCTTCTCCGCTAATGAAGTGCTTGAAGTCACTCTCATTTTTATATTATATAAATCTTAGTCCTCATAATGGTCTATACAGTGATGGGTGGGCATGGTGATCTCAAAATAGTGGATGACGTGCATTTTAATTCCAGATCGCACATGATGTTAGAAAAAGATAGCACATCAGTTTGCAAAACCTTGGATAAGCGCGGTCATCCCTCGCACCCATCAAAACAAAGTTTAAGTAGCGTGGCAAATACAACAGAGGCAGCTACGAATTCACAAGTCTTCATCAAGAGCACTTATTACAGATTCTTCAGTTGGAAACTGATACCTTTCTTAATGAAGGAAGAAATTGTAGCGAAAAAAATTGTAGTGAAGCCGAACAAGGAGACGAATCAACAGGCCTCCCCCTCCAAAAAAAAGAATCAATAAAAGTATAATACTATGAAGAAAAGACTTCAGCGACATTGTATTTTCATTTTTGCAAAAAAGTCTTTCTAATTTTGTTATTTATTTTTATGTTTCATTATGTCCTTTTTAATGCCCCTCTTATTTTTTCTTATCTTTTACGGCGCGATTGCCTTACGGCCAATTGGTCGTACGACGAAAACGGCAAAGAGGCTTTGGGGGACAATCCTGAGAACCACAGAGAGCCGGTGACCGTGACGCAGGAGGAGCCGCTGCTCGGGACCGCGTGGGCAGCTTGTTGCACACCGCCTCCGCCACGGCTCCCTGGCTTCGCTCAGGGCTGGCTGTCCTCCAGCAGAACTCTGCCCCGGCCCGCCCACAAGCTGACCAGGTCAGTGGGTGACACCATGTCCTTCAGAGAGCACGTTTGTGGCCGAGCTTTGAGCATGGGCTGGCTCCCTAATGATGTAAGAAGTGGGACCATCATTTATGGGGTGGATGTTATCTCGCAGGGGCAGTTCCGGCTTGCGGTCTGATGGCTCCAGGCTCTTGTAAAGTTCTTGGTGCAAACAGGTGTTTTCTTTGTCTCTGCAGCTTGACAAAGGCCATAATAATCTCAATGGACCCTCACGACAACCCTGAAGTTGTTATTTTTGTCATTATTAGTATTCATCTTTTCATTGTCTGATTTAATCTGATGGAAGAGGAAAGAAAAATCTTTGTTTCAAAACAACAAAAAAAGAATATTCAGCGGTTAGAAACAGAAAAATTAGATGTATGGAAAGTGTATAACTCAGCTCATGGTAAAGTAAACAATAAATGACAGCCACTGTTATTATCACGATTATTTAGAGAGGGGGAATAACTCACTCAAGGTTATACAGCTGTTGAGGACAGAGGTGAACCTGGAATTTTAGGGTTTGGGTTCCCTGTTTTTCTCTTGCCTTCCCCTTTCTCCTACGGAACTGCACGGACGACCTTCCAGATCCCTTTTAGGTCTTGGCCAGACTAAATCTGCCACTCAGCAAAAAAAGAAAAAAAAAAAAAAGAAAAAAACCCTTCCACCACGTTGCAGGGAAAAAATTACCCTTAATTACTGGGGCTTCTCTACAATTATAGGACGTGCATTTGAACTCTGAAGGGTCCTCTCCTGAGGATAACCTTTATTTGCCTGATTGCGTCTGTTCAGTTAATTCTGGCTAATTACTATTTTCTTCCTATTAGATTCTAATTATATACAGTATTTTCATTATAAAGTGTAATGTTTCCCAGAGAACCACGTCAATTATACAGGCAGTATTACCGGAGGTCTGGTTTACCTCATTAAGCCCAAGTGATGAAGCCGTGCATCTGATTAAACCCACAGTTTTCGGGGTGGACTTTAACTATATGTGGGTACCAGCAACTTGCCTACAACTCACTGGGTGTCGGCAAGGGCTAGAGAGGCTTGGAGAAGCAACTCAGAGGAAGTGGGGGTCCATTTGGAAGTCGTGGGTATTCTTCAGGAAACGCAGGCTCTGGTCCACAGTGTCCTTGGTGTTTGTGGATTTACATTCACGGTTTTATCTGTTTCTAAAGCACCCTGTGGTTTTAGTTTGGCTGAGGCATAGGTTTAATGTGGTGGTAGAAAGGCAAGCTTTAACCTTGACTCAGAAACTTCTGGTGGGCCACCCAGCATGGCCACCTCCACCCCTCAGTATGCAGACAACCCAACATCTTTCAGAGCTCCTGCCTTAGCCATCTGACCACAGTTTGGTATCTCTACCCAACAATTCTTGATGTTTGCCCTCCCTGAACGCAGAACCCAATCCTTCTCATGTTACTCCCCTCTCAGTAAATGTTATAATCATCCAGATGTTCAGTCAGATGTTCAAGCGAAGTGTCAGGAGGTCATACTGATTCCATTCTTTCCTTCGTCTGTCCTGTTCAGTCCGTGAGTGTGTTCTGTGAACTCTAGGTCCCAACTGTATCCTAAAACCAATTTCTTCCCGTCACCACTGCCACCCCCTAGTCCAGGCCGTCATCATCCCCACTATGTCATGGCCTCCTAATTGGTATTCTTGTTTCATTGACCTCCCCACACCTACCAAAAGTATGTCAAGGTGATTTTCAAAAGAAACAAAAACAAACAAAAAACCAAATCAGACCACATTATTATTCTGCTTCACTCTTAGTTTTTTGTTTTTTTTTTTAGTTAAAGCTCAACTTCTTACCATGTTTCTAAGATACGCCATGATTATTCACTTGTCTGCTTATTCAACAGGTATTTATTGAGGGCCCGAATTGTGTCAGGTACTGTTCTGGAACAAATGCTTCCTGTTTGTATGGGGACAAAATAGACAAAGGTCACCCTCATGAGCATCACTTTTTCATATGATGTTGATAGCGCTTAATATTTCACAGTTTGTCTTGACTAACAGGATTGTCTTAGGAGCGCTGGGTCCATATCTGTCACCCAGGCTCTTAATGTAGCCTCTATATCTGGAAGCTTCTCAAGAAATAGGAGCTACTTTATGATTATTTGACACTTGGGCAGGAGTTGGAAAACAAAGTTGATTAAAAAACACAATTTTTATTGGATTCTAAAGGAATTAATAAAATCTTCCCTTTGGGGATTAATAAAACAGGATTTTTTAATATTAGCTTTATTTTTTTTCTACTTTATAGAAGTATTTTAATCAACGTTCTAGACTTTAAAGGATGGACTCAAGCTATGTTTTCTACTTGGGGTGGGGATTTCATCAGCTCATTTGTAGATGAGTCATGTTTTTTCGATTGTCTGCCCTATTTGAAAAATGTTGTCATTGTTGTTTCCCTAATAAAAATCCATGAAAACTGTGAGGTTCAAGCAAAAAATAAGTAACTTTCTTGAGCACTTTATCCTCTAAGAGTTAATTTTTTGTTTCAACAGTAGGCTGTTTGCTTTTATTTTGAGAGGTTCAGTGGATTGTCTGAAGTCCTTAGTGAATTAGCTGGAATAGGATGGACCATGTGGGAGCCAGGGTGCCTGCGTTCGGATTCCAGATCTTCCATTTATTAGCTGTGTTTGACCTTGAGGATATCTACTTAACCTTGTGCTTCACTTTCCCGTTTATAAAATGGGGGTAATAATAGTTCCTACTTCCTGGCGTTGTTTTAAGAATGAAATGAGCAAATCCACTTATAATCATGCCTGGCATATTCATGCTCCATAAATGCTGGCTGTTTCTATTTAGGTCTAGTCTTATCCCAAGTTACTATTTTTTCAATCAGTAAATACCGCTGGCAGTAACAGTACCATTAATTAAGTGCTCTCTATAACTCAGTCTCTAGTCCTACCAAGACACTGACTTGTAAGTCAAACATCTCAAGTTACTTGTGCTGCTCTGTTATCTTGGTGATACTCAGTTCTGAGGCAGGCCTGTGTAAAACTGAGGCTCCCTAAGGTCACGTGTCCAGGGTCGAACAGCAGGTAAGTGGCAGATCTGGAAGTCGCACCTAAGCTTTGCCTGTCTCCAAAGCTCTTGTTCTTGAAAGCAGTTGAAATGTTTTTTAAACTTCAGAATGTAACATACTTTATAAATGGAAGGTGTTATAGACTGCGCTGTGTCTGACTCCCCACCCCCCGCCCCATCCATATGTTGAAGCCCTAACCTCCAGTGAGGCTATATTTGGAGACAGGGCCCCTAAGGAGGTGATTAAGTTAAAAGGAGGCTGTTAGAGTATGCCCTGAACCAATCCGACAGGTGTTATAGGAAGAGGATGAGACAGTAGGGTGCTCATTCATACACAGGGAAAAGGCTGTGTGAGAACACAGTGAGAAGGAAGTTGTCTGCAAGCCAAGGAGAGAGGCCTCAGGAGACACAAGAGCAGCCAACACCTTAACCTTGAAATTTCGGCCTTCAGATTTGTAGAAAAAGGAGTTTCTGTTGTTTAAGCCACCCAGTTTCTGTCATTTTGCTATGACAGTCCTAGTCTATTAATACAGAAAGGGACATGGTTAGTGAAAAACACAGAATGAGATATCAGGCAACCTGTATCTTATTTATCAGGGTGTTTCCAGTGCTTAGTTCCATGCTGGGCTCATAGCAGGAGCTTAGTAAATGCAGGGGCCAGTGTATAAAAAATTGCCTTCCTTTTCAAGATTGAGGAGGGTGCTCCCCCTCCCCCCATGTAGGCCCCATGGGGTCCCAGCTCCCCGTTCTCTTGGCACACTGCATAGCAGTGGCCCACCTTCCCCATCAGACTGGATGCTCCATGAAGACTGGAACCACCTGTGTCTGTTTGCTGAGCACAGGCGTAGCACATTATCGCTTCCTGCTAGTTATATATAGGTTGATGTCTGAAGAACAGGTGCAACTTTCGACTCCCTAGACCTCTTCTCTAAGGAGCCGCCCTTGGTTGAGCAAGATGCACAGGTACGGGGAGTGGGTATGCTGGAGCAGCCCTGCTGAGCCCCTGCCAGAGTGCCTGGAGTCACTGAGTCTGGGACACACAGTTTATGTGACCATTAGGGACCATTATCGGGATGTACCGAAGACGCGGGGCGGGCTGTCAGTGTTGTGCTGCTTGCTTTATTATCTCGGTGAGATCTCAGGTCTGAGGCAGGCCCAGGAGCCCCTGGCACTAGGACTGGAGCCTGAGAGGGGGCCATGCCCCTCCCCAGTCTGGCTTCCCAGCTGGGATGTGCCTTTCTGAGGAAGAGCTTACAGCTTTGCACAATGGGGACAACGAGCCAGGGTGCAGCCCCCACTCCACTTCGGAACTTGAGTCAAGGTGAGAGATGGGACTAATTGGTTAAAAGAAAAAAATTAAAGAGAAAAAGGTCAAAACATTTTGCCTTTAAAAATATAGAGTAGGTCTACAGCCACTGTCTGAACAAGCCCGCTGTCTGATCTTGGAAGCTAAGCAGGGTCAGGCCTGGTTAGTACTTGGATGGGAGACCACCTAGGAAGACGAGGTACTGTAGGTGTAAAATATAAAAAATAAGGGATTGTAAGCTGACGTCCTTGCAATCTGTGAGGTCAATCAAGGTTTCTTTCTCCCAAATAATTCCCTTTTGGAGGCCCGAATGTCTTCTCTTTGAGCTGTTTTGCTCTCAGAAATTTATCATGAGCAATAAGCATCCTGACAGGTGAGTTTCACCATAGATGTAAAATAAATAACTGTTGATTGAATGACTAGATTAATATATAAGTGAATTTATACTCTTTGAGCCTCATTATCATCTATAGACTAGGCATAATACACGCTGTATCCTAGGGTTTTTGTAAAGATGAATTGAGATCATGTATACAAAGCCCAGCCTGGCGTAGTACCTGGCATATGGCACTATGTTAGTTCCCGTCTGCCTTGATGGATGAGGAGTTCATTGGGCTGAGAAGAGGGGAAAGAGCCATCGTAATAGAGAAAACAGCATTGTGCAAAGGCACAGCGGTGCATGTTATTTGTGGAGGCTGATTGGGGGCGGGGATAGGCACCACACTGTGAAGGTCTGGTGCATTAGTTGCATGAGAAATAGTATGTGTCATAACTGTGCCTTAAAGTCATGAAGAAGTGATGAGATTATAAACATTTAGTGAATTGAAGATATATCCTCATTAATATGAACTCATGTGATGATGACCTATGATGGCGGAGAAGGCCCATAGAGGATTGGAGTTTGCATGGAGGCTTATAGAGTTCACGTTGCTGAAGAGCAGGGGGAAGTCATTGCAAGTGGGAGTTACAGCATGGACAAGTGGATGGAGCTTGGGAGATGAGGGGAGATGCCGATTTGGCTGCAGTGGAGTTCATGTTGGGGTTGAAGACGAGATTGGGCAGCATGGAGCCAGATCATTGGGGAATCTCAGATGCCAGGTTAAAATGCTCAGACTTCCCCTGGTTTGTACTACGGGGAGGAGAGAAAGCTGCAGAGAGCTTAAGTGTTGTGCATATCAGGCAGGGGACTGGATCAGATGACCTCTGGAAGTTTCTTCCAACCACAGGGCTCTGTGGTAGTCATAATACAGACAGAAGAAAACGTGAACCAGGGACCTTGGCCTGGATTTCTCTCTCTCATAAATCTCGACTGCCAGGCATCATCTCTCTGTCCACAGATTAATCTTCTCTGGCTCCCTGCAGGAACAGGAGGCCCTAGTGACCTCATCTTATTCCCTTGGCTGGTAGTGAGAAATGGAGTTTTCAGCCTGGCAAAGACCTAGGTGTGGGCAGAGGGCAACCAAGCCCGAGGCATGCACTCCCAGGGGAAAGCAAAGCAAGTAGGTAGGTGATCTTGTTCCAGAAGGTCTCTCCACCAGGACCATCCCTGGGGTCCAAACCAGATTAGAAAATATGCCTTGTCTTTTTTGCATGAATATCTTTAACCTAAGATTGCCAAGTGTTGGAGGAGATTACAGACTCTTCATCAGATAATTTTCCAATGCAAATAGTGACTTGAGGTAAGTGTAATTTTTGTATGATCCTTTTTCTTGGTTATTTCTTTCTCGCCGTTGCTGGCTCAGTAAGGTCCTGTGGTTGAATAGGAAGAGCAGGAGTTTTAAACAGAAATCCTGTGCTGTGGCCTCGGCTGTGGGCTGTCTGTGCCTCAGTTTCCTCATATGTGAAATGGGAATAAGAATAGTGCCCACCTTAGATGATCATAGTGAGTATTAAAGCTCTTAGAATCCTACCACACACACAGTAAGTGTGGAAGAGATGTTAATTCTTGTTGATGTCATTGTTTATTAGAAAATGAGGATAAAAATACCTGTCACCCACGGTTGTTGTGAGTCACATTTAAAAAAAATTCATTTATTTGTTCAATAAATATGTGCTGAGCACCCATTCGGTGCCAGGGTGATGTGTCGAAAACAAAATGAAACAGTTTCTCATTCTCTGGAGTTAAGACTGGCGGTGGACATAGACATTATATGTGCAGATGCACCAGCGCAAATGCAGGGGTTTGTGACAATGTCGTAAAGGACAGGGGGCAGTGCTGTGGAGAGAATAATAAGGGGACAACCTGCTGGTAAGGTGGTCACAAAGCCTTCTCTGAGGAGGCAGCCTTTGAGCCCACATTTGAGGGATGGGTGGGAGTAAGTATTCCAGGTGCTCCTGGAAATTATATGCGAAGACCTTTCAGGAGAACAGCGTGGGGCAGTTTGAGGGTGTGAATGAGGTGGCCGGGTTAGCGGGGGTCAAATGGGACAGAGGCTGAGGGTTCTGAGGAGATTGCAAAAGCAGTGGAGGTAAATGCTCTGTCACATGTGAAGTCCACCACCTAGAACTATGTTTTCCACATAAAATAGTAGTTGGAAGTAATAGAATGGAGGCCAGGGGAGCAGTGACTTTTACCTCCATTGCTTTTCAGGTTACATTCAGAATGAAACAATTGCCTAACAACTACAAATACTATGCCACAAAGTGTGTGTGTGTGTGTGTGTGTGTGTGTGTGTGTGTAATTCTAATTTCCAAAGTGGGGGTTTGGAGACCTGCCATTGAATCCCATCTTTTGGATGTGTATTAGCTACGTGGAACCCCAGTTTCCTCCTCTGTAATAATGGGGCTGTTGCCTCCTCTTTGCTTAATGGGGTTGTTCTCTCAAAAGATCATTCTGGGGAAAGCTCCCATAAACGTCGGTTCCCTTTTCCTCGTCTTTCTGGCTTAAGCTTCACTGTCTGGTGCGTCTGATGACAGTCTGCATTTGAGAGAAGGCATTAAACATTCATAGCCAGCTTTTCCATCAGTACATGTCCTGCCCGCCATATAATCTGGGAGAACCCACTGGGGTCTGACCACTCTAGAAATGGCTCCTTTCCTAGAAGTTGCTGCTCTGACCTCCCCCACCCGGCCTTAAAATCCATCAAATTCATACACCATTGCTGTGGAAGTCAGGTCCTCTTTTAATACTGATCAAAAGAGCAAAAGGGAAAATGAGAAGGGATTGACCCATCAGAACAACTCAGGAAAAATATGTGTGCTTTAAAGGAAGACGGCATACAAATGGGATATATATATATATATTTTTTTTTTCCCAAAAGGGAGGAAAAGAAAATGCAGGCTTTTAAACAGAAAGCAGGGAGTGAGAGGAAAAATATGTCTCTTAAATGCATTCAGCGCCATTGCCACAAGGCTGCCGAGCTAGGATTGTTTATTAGAAGATAAGATAGTGAAAAATGTATTTTGCAGAAAGAAAATAGTAAAGTCAGGTCTGAGGCAGATAAGAAGCCAAATTTCTATTTTATGCTCAATTGAGTGACTCAGTTACATTATCTGGGAAGCAGGGGTGAAATAACACCCTTCAGAAATGAGGCCCGGGGTGCTCGGGGTCTCCTTCCAGCTTTGGCAGAGCTGAACCCAGCCCGGCTGGGGCGCCGCCTGCTCAGAACAAGTGCATTTGCAGGCTGGGGACAAGGAGGTAAAGCTTCTGATCTTTTTTCTTCAGCTCCTTCTTTTCTGCCTCTCGTTATGTAAGTGCTTCAGTTCAGCTTCATGCCTCCCCTTTTGCTGGGAAGGTGGGAAAACAAAAACACACATGCATACAAGATGAGGCTCTGCAAAGGCCAGCAGGTGTTAGAGCTAGAAGAAGCATCACAGGAGACCAGCAGGTACAGGGAATATCGACTCCTGGCCTGTGGTCAGTGCTTTATTGGGCTGGCACAAACGCGTTGTTTGAATGCTTTTTAAGTAAGGTGTAGTTCTCCAGTTTGCTGAAATTCTCACCACTTTCTTTTATTTTCACCTGGCTGTTCTACATATTTTTATTATGTGCTTGGTCTCTGGAGAAATAGGAAATGAGTACGCCAGAGGTTTACCACAATCCTCAGTGCAAAGATGGCAACTTCCAAGCAGAGACGTCAAGAGGCTCACCTGAAGTCACACAGCTAGTGAATCTGCATTATTTCTCACAGAACCCGGGGTCTCCCAGTCACCACCATCCTTTCCTAGCGTTTCAACCTCTGAGTCTTTTCTCGCTTTAGGAGTTCTTTACCAATTAGCCGATCGGAGGTTAGGGGGACTTGGAAAATGAAGATCAGTTTAACTCAACACATATTAATTGGGCCAGCAGTGAGCTTAAAGACTCATCCAGTTGTACAGAATAACAGCCCTGGAAGAGACTCTCATCCCGGAAAACTGTAATTTGCAGATATGATTAAATTAAGGACTTTTCTCTGCCTGTGGAGAGATGCTAGATGAAGTGGAAAGAACCATCTGATGGGGTCGTAGTTAGGTGCCCTCTGGTCTGGCCCCTGCTCAGCCACTTTTCCGATTTATTAAACAGGAGGCAAGAAACAGAAACTGTGTTAGGCTAACTCAGGGGAGAGAGGTTTATTGTTTGGGTGAGTGAAGTTCAGTGAGACCAATGGATACCCCCCTACCAGTGGATCAAAGAGTAGAAAAAACTGGAACTCACAGAGGCCAAAACTGGATGGTGACCCAGAATCCAAAAAAGTTCCAGGTCCTTGGGCAACGGGACCCACAGGTTTGACTGAGCAGCAGACTCAGGTGTCAGACTGCTTGGATTAGAAACTGGGCTCCTGGCTGCGTGAGCTTGGAAAAGATACCCAGTCTCTCTGAATCCTTAATTTCATCTTCCACAAGATCAGAATAACAACACTGTCTGCTCCAGAATATTTTTGGGGAGGGTAATGCATATACAACGCTCAGCATAGTGCCTGGTACAGAGCAAGAATTATTATGATTGTTTTCTTTATTTTTAAAAATATAATTAAGGTGACCTACTTCTTCTGTATTCCTGTTGTGATATTGTGATTTATAATGTGAAATGCAGGAAGTCCTCATGTCATCGGGAGGTTCTGCAATTTTAAGCCAAATGATGTAAGGTGAAACCAGTTTTATCACAGGCTACGCGATATAGACGAGAGTTAAGTTCCCAGGCATCCCATCAACGCTATGACAAAAGGATGCTGCAATGAAATGACAGACATTGTTGGAGGACCTATTTTTGGTCTTCCTCCGTTTCTGACACAGAGCTCCTAAAACTCTTGGAATTTCCTAAGTGCCGAGAGCAATAAATGTGTCTTTTGTTATGTTAACGAAGTGACTTTTGAAAGCACCTAAGGGCGGGCTGGTTGCCAGGGGACCCAACCATTTGATAGATAGAAAAGTGGAACTTTTAGTCCCACCCCCTGACCTCCCAGGCAGGAGGACGGTCTGGAGATTAAACGCCCCCCCCCTTCCCAATGATTTAATCATTTACACCTATGTAATAAGGCCTCCATAAAAGTTCAAAAAGCCCAGGGTTCAGAGAGCTTCCCGTAAGTGAACACGGGGCGAGGCGGGGAAAGTCACACGCCCGGAGAGCCCATGGAAGCTTCATGCCCTTTCTCCATACCTGTCCTATTGCGTGTCTTCCATCTGGCTGTTCCTGAGTTGTAGACTTTTATGATAAACCAGTGATCTAGTGAATAAAATGTTTCTTGGAGTTCCACGAGCCACTCTAGCAAATTAAACCCAAGGAGGGAATTTTGGGAACTTTTCATTTATAGCCAGTGGGTCAGAAGTGCAGGTCGCAACCTGGACTCGCGATTGGCTCCCTGAGTTGGAGGAGGGCTTTGGAACCTACAACCTTCAGCCAGTTCATCAGGAGCATAGGTGACAAATTTGGGCTTGCTCCTGGCCTCTGAAGTGTTGGGGAAGGGGCCATCTTGTAGGACTGAGCCCTCCACTTGTGAAATCTGATGCTCTCTCCTGGGTAAGTAATATCAGAATTGTTGAATTGTAGGACACATAGCTGGTGTCTGGAGCATTGCTTGTTATTGGTGTATAGATCAACCTCCCCTCCCTCCCCCCACCACACTGGAACTGGGTCCAAGGAACCCAAAATACCTGTTTTTCCATTTTTGCTGTCTTTTCTCTATAGAGGTGGTTTTCAAGTGTGGTCCCTGGACCAGCAGGGTCTGTATCACCTGGGAAAATGTTTTCAGTGCAAGTCCTGATTTCATCTCTGACCTATTGGATCAGAAACTCTGGCGCTGGGCTCAGAGCATGTCTTTTAACAAGCCTTCCGAATGTTTCCTGTGCACACTCAAGTTTGAGAACTCAAGTTTGACCTACACTCTGACTGCTAATTACGCCAGTTCTGGGCCCTCAGGGCTTCTCCTTTCTGAGGGAACATTGTGTGTGGCTTTTCTGATCTGTCTTCTTTCCTCACCCCTGGCATCCATTCTATACAATAGCTTACTTTTAAAAAATCCTACAATGGCTTCCCCTCACCCTTGGAATAAAACCCCAATTTTAGGTACATCCCAAAGGCCCTACGTGTTCTGGGTGTTGCCTTCTCTACAATTTCCTCTATTTTCTTACCCAGCTCAGCCACTGCCTTGTCTCTCCCCCCACACCCTCGTTCACCTTCCTGGCTGTTTTTTCCTTTCTCAAACAAACGAAGGACTTACGAGTACTTCTGCCTAGAATGAAATGGTCTCCCTCTAGATCCTTACACATCTGGGGTCTTTTTATTGTTTAGCTCAGCTTACATATTCCCTTCTCAGAGAGCCTTTCCCTGTCCTCCCTCCTTCATTCTAAAGAACTTCAATATAAAGTGATCCTGTTTCACAGCTGTCAAACGTGTTATTACTGTCCCACGTTTTCTTGTTTATTTGTCTGTTTATAAGTTTGCTGTCTTCCCTGTTTAAACACAAGGTTCTTGAGAACAGGGGCCTTGCTTTCCCTGTTCTTAGTCTATCCCAATGCTTAGAAATGTACCTGGCACAGAGTTTGTATCAATAAATACTTGTTTGTTGGAAGAATGACTAGATGAATGGATGAATGAATAAATTAAATATGGCAGAGTGTTCTAGCAGGATAATGATAGAAAGCTGTCACTTAAGTCCCTGCTAATCTAATGATTTCACACGTTCGCAGTTTTTATTTTGGCTCAGTGGTTTGCAAGAGGTGGTACTACTTTCCATCTCTTCAGGGGAACTTGAAAATGTGGGACATTTTGCAGATACAGTGACTGGGACATTAAAGGCATCAGGCATCACTGACGGGGGGG
>CM053509.1:152006667-152054146 GCA_028627145.1 Eidolon dupreanum | reverse complement strand
AGGACTCTTTATATTCTTCTGCTTAATCCATTTCTACTTGGCATTATTATTTTTTTGTAACGTCCACATCTTTATCTCCACTAATAAAAGCTAACACTTTTGGAGCTTCATTAGGTGCCAGACATGATGCGAAGCGCTTTACATACATTATCTTACCTAATCCCCGATCCACCCTTTCATCAGCTGCTGATGAAGAAATTAATAGCAGCTACTCTCTACAGTGCCTTTCAGATGTGCCAGGCATGAGGCAAGGGCCCCTCTTGTGCATTGCCTCATCTGTTCCTCACAGCAGCCAGCCTCCTGGGACAGGAATTAGGATCCTTTTTACTGGAGAGGGAGCTAGGTTCAGAGAGGCAAAGCAACTTGTCCAAGGATGTTCAGCCTGAGGGGGAAGAGAAAGAAGAGGATAAATACCCCAAGTTCTGCAGGGAGCACATAACTTCTGCAAGCTGACACCTCTCGTGATAACTTCATAGACCATCCCTGCCCAGAGGCGACAAGCAAACAGACAATTTACTGCCTTTCTCTTGCATTGCTGGAGGTGCCGACAGCTGCAGCACCCATCTGAGCACCTGGGGAGAGAAATGGGAGAAGGGAAGGCAGTTTCTATGTACGTACTCTCTGTTGATCAGTGTTGGATTCAGAAAGAAACGTTTGGACGGTCTCTCTTGCAGGGTGTGAGGTCAGTATTGACCCTCATTAGAACTTAGGGGTTCTTCTAGGGACCTGGATATATCTGGAAATTCTTCGTGCGATTATAATGGTGTTTAGGTAAAGCATTTATTAATCAAATAAAGCATTTGCTGGCCATATAAAGAGATGAATTGGGTACAGATTCTATTCTTAAGGAACAAGAGAGAAGGGTTAACCATCATCACTCCCATTTCAGTTAAAGAAAGTGAGTAAAGAAAAACAACCGCCTGGTCCCCCCACTCCCGATTTTTCCATGGCACAGGGACTAATGAATAGCAGCTTTATGCTCTGAACCCTATTTTACACAATAAGACTTTGACTCTTCCTTCCACACTCCATCTCCTCTGCATTGTGCCCCCAAGTAGAGGTTGGGGCCTTCGCCAGCCTCTGAGCCCAGGGAACGAGCTCTCCTTTTGAGGGAGGCAGAATTGCTGAAGGATTATTCCATACTGGGAGGAAATGCAATCTAAATACGCCAACGCATACAGAATGTGGAATTTAGGGGCCTTGTCAGTCCTGTATGAGCGGAGAGAATAATTGCTCAGTGGCCACCTTCTCTTTAAAAACACTTCACATCCTAAAAGATGTCATCATTTACATGTGAACCAGCGCTTTGGAGTCTCCGAGAGCTCGGTGCCCATTATCCCATTGAGCCGTCCAGAAGTAGTGAGATGGATTAGGAGGGCGCAGCTCAGAGAGGTTCATGCCTCGCTCGGCGTCCCGGGAGGCTGGGAACTCATTGCGCCTTTCGCTAGCCAAGCCGCTGCTCTAATCAAATCACCTTTCAGATTTCTGTTTGCTTGACTGAAAACCCACATTTCTCATAGGAATATTTTCCCCTGCCTTCAATCATCTCTGATGTGGGGTAGAAAGGCAGCTGTATTAAAGAATGATTCCATCAAACTCCGGAGCAGGAGCCTAGCAAGAGATGAAGTGTTTCTGGTCGAGAGCTCCTCGAGTTATGTCAAGTACAAGAGGCTTCTTGTACCGCAGTCGAGGGGGAGAGATCCCATCCAGAAGAAGAGACCTCCGAGGTCTCCAGACTGTTCTGAAAGTTAGAGTCACCAGGTAGAATGATGACTTCTCAGCAAGCAGCCCACATTTAAGTCAAACAGATGGTAGGTATGTTTGGAAATAGATCTTTCCAGAATATTCTCTGAAGCCAGATCCTAAGAGCCAAGCAGACAGCTGAGTCATCTCATCAACTTGGCCGGTGTAGACTGCCAATCTGAGCAGTGTAGGATTAGGATCCATGTCGTGTCTGATAGACGAGTGAGCAGGACATCAAAGCTGACGAGGTTAGCTGTGTCAGACAGGGGACAGTGAGGGGTGAGGTGCTGCGTTCCTGCTCCGCTGCAGGCATGTCACCTTTTGCTCTGTTTTGTTTGCCTGATAGATGGAGAGAGATGGCAGGGTGTGCCCCGTGACTGGCTCATGAGGGCACCATGGGGATGCAGGCAGCTACCATACAGTGTCTCTTCCTCTTTTCTGTTTTTGTTTATCTGTCACCAAGTTCACATCCACGGTCCCAGTGTAATTAATAGCATTCCCCTTCACTCTGCTGGAAGGGAAATGTGGATGCAGAGAGGGTGGAACGTCCTGCTGGGTCACACAGCAGGCTGGCGATGGAATGGGCATGGGACCAGGGCTGTCCCTCCCAGGTCCATGTCCCGGTCCCCATGGCGCCCTTCCTCCCGTGTTTATTTATTTACACCTTGCCTCATTCCGGAGAGGGTTTGAGGCAGTCACTCCCCCCACAAAGTTTAATACCTCCTCGTTACCATTTACCACCGTTGAATCATAGAAGTTTAGAGCTTCCCCTCGTAAAAGCAGCCTGGAAATGTAATATGCCCGTACATCAGGAACATGCATTAATTCCGAGCCTTCTGGGGATTTAAAAGTTTTTCCGGAGAAGTTGTTGTTTATTCTGGAGTTTTACAGTGACTTTGGTCAGAAGCAGTAATGCCCTTAGCAGCATTCTCGTCGTCGGAAGGTGCTTCAGAAGTGTCTGGAACACCAGTCAGGAGCACAGAATAGGGAACAGCATTTTCCCAGGTCAAATCCCAGCCTTACCATCGATTAGATGTGTTACCTGGAGCAAGTATCCATCCCTTCTCTGGGCCTTGACTTTGCTGCCTGCACAGCGGGGTGTCTAACAATAGCTGACCTACATTAGTAGGTGCTTAGTTCTAGGAGTTAAACATTTTCTAAAAATTATCTTTTTAAATTCTTACAGCAACCAATGAGATAGCTGCCATTAGGATTTCCGGTTTACAGACAAGGAAATGGAGGCCCAGAGTGGTTAAGTAACTTACTCAAAGTCACGCAGCAAGACGGCCACCGAGCTGAGATTTAATCCAGGCAGTATGTTTCTAGAGCCGTGGGTGTTGACTGCCACCCATAGGTTTATTCTAACAGTCAACTGAAATGACGCCAGCAATGGTCGTGACTAGTGTCATTACAGGCACTGTACTTATCACTTTGTGTGCACTGACCTGTTCAGTCTGCCCACTGAACCTATGATGTAACTGCCTCCTAGTGTATAACAGATATTCGACATATAAAAATTCCTTCAATCTTGCCTTACACTTTCAGTTTATAGAGGGGGAAACTGAGGCCCAGAGTTGGTTAGCAATCTAATTTCCCAAAACCATGCAGTAGGGAATCAAAGCTGGGATCAGAAGCCAGGTCTTAACTTCGTCTAGAGTGATACTGCTCTGTCAGGACCAGCTGAGAGCTGGCCTCAGTGGAGACGGGTGGCAGAGGGGCCCCAGGAGGCAGCCTGTCCTTGCGGCCTGCGTTGGCTCCCATCACCCCGCCCAGGCTGGCCTCATTGCTGCCCCTCATATCCTCTTCTGGTCACCCTCACTGCTTAGAGCTCCCCAGGCGGACCGTGCACCCTCACACCTCTGCCTCAGTTTGCTCTGTACTCTTCCTGGAGCGCCCGCCGTTCCTGATTCGTTCCCATGGGGGAATCCTAGTTCTTCCTTCCGGAATTGACACACCTGCAAAACCTTTTCTGGCACATGCTGCTCCTGCCTTCCCATCCCAGGTGGCATGAATACCTCCTCCGTACAGCCCCGTTGTGTGAATATCAGAGCAAAATGTGGCGAAGCTGGGTTACAGCCTGGCTCTGTCCCACTGGGCAAGTCATTGAGCCGCTCTGTACCTCAGTTCTCTCATCCATATAAATACCTCCCTCCTGTGGTGGTTGTGGAGGAAACACTAAAGTGCCTGGAACATAGTAAGTGCACAATAAACATCTCATTGACCATCTCATTGACCAGTGAACATATTCAAGGGAGAGAATATATCTTTCCCCTTATTCCCTAGTGTTTAATTTTATGGCAACCTAGCACATGGTTGCCAGCTGTAAAGATGGCATACGAATTTAGTTTTTACCCAGAAGTGCCTGCATCTCAGCTGCTAATGGGGAGGAGAGTGAAGTCCTGGGGCTGGTATAGAAAGTCTTTCCCAAATAGATGCTGATCACTCATTCATTTATTCATTCACTTATTCAGTACATACTTACGGAGTGTCTGTTACTTGCCTGGGGATGAACAGGAGGATAAAGTCTCGCTCCCCATCAACTTATGGTATGTCAAGAGAAAACAGACATAAATGTTCATATGTATCAGTAAGCCAAACCACCCTTCAAAATTTAATGACTTAAAATGACACCCATTTATTTAGCTCATATTCTCTGGGTTGGCTGGGCAGTGTTGGTTGAGGCTTGTTTGGCTGACCTCTGCTGGCTTCGTTTATGCGTCCGTGATAAACTGGCTGGGTGGCTGGCAGTTGGCTGATCCAGGATGATGTCACACATGTCTAGTGCTTTGTAGGCTATTGGCTGGGGAGTTGGGGAGACTGCTCCACATCCTCTCATCCTCCAGCAGGCTAGCTCGGTGATCACATGGTCCCAAAAGCTGCAAGAAAAAGCTATTCCCAGAGTGAAGATGCTGTTCAAGTCTCTGTTTGTGTTGTCATGTTCGCTGTCCTATGGGCTAAAGTCTGTTGACCACACCCAGCATCCTTGGGGCAGGGGACCCAAGGAGGGGAAGAAATTATGCCCATTTTTGCAATTGTATTGACATCACCAAGGATATTCCTTAGAATCTGTCACTTCTCTCTATTGTTACCACCATCTCCACTGGGGTCCAAGCTGTCATCTCCTCTTGTCTGGTTCCCTCTTCCCTCCCTGCTTTGATCAAGTCTGTTCTGTCTTCAGTGGCCAGAGTAGCTTTTACAAATTATATACCTTACATGTCATTCTTTCTCTTAAAACCATTCAGTAGCTCCCCCTTGGTCTGAGGATAAAGACCAAGAACCTGACCTTGACTGCAAGGCCCTGCATGACCTCCTCCCCGCCTGTATCACCGAGCTCGTCCCCCCTTTCCTGCCACTCTCCGGGGATCCGAGAACACTGGTGCTTTCTCTGGCCCCTGGGCTTTGCTCACGCTGCTCCTCCTTCCTGGAAGACTTTTCTCCCCTCCTCACCGGGCTGGCCACTATTCATCATCCTTCAGGTCCCAGAGCTAATGTCACGTCTTTGTAAAGTCTCCTCTGACCCCTGAATGGGTCAGGGCCTCATTACACGCTTTCCTAGTACCACATGCTCTTCCTTTGGAGGGAGGCTTCAGATTATAATTATAAACGTGGGTGGTTATTTGGTTACGTTTGTCTCTTTTACTAGACTTTAAGCTCTAAGGGAGATACAGTATCCGTTTTGTTCTCCATGGCATCCCTGGCCCCAAGCACAAGGTGTGGCACACAGTAGGTGCTCACTTAATGGCTGTTTAACCACTAACATTTAGGCACCTCGCAGATTGCCACTGTCATCTCCCTCTTGCCTGTTCTCTGTGCTGGTGTGGAATTTGTCAGCAAAAGAGCCGAGAATTTGTCCTGAATTTTAAATAACATTTGATTCCAAAATGGGGAGATTTAGCAGACAAAGCTCTTTCCTTCATCTTTTTTTTTTTTTTCTTTTTTTAAACTAAAGCTGAGATACTGCTCACCCTCTGGGGACATTTCCACCCCCCTCTCTCCCCACAAAATGGGCGCTGTGAACTGTTCTCTTGGAAATCTCATGAAAAGGGCAGGGTATTGGAATTTGAGACAAAGGGAAGAAAAATGAGCTGGCTTGAAAAGTCTGCCGGCATCGTAATGAGCGAGATTATTCTGGGAAATGCAGGAGTCTGCTGTAAAGGCCCTGATATGAGGTAGTTTATAACCAGCGTTGGGTCAGACACTTAGCCCACTCATGTACACCGAGACGCGTCCACACAGCCAGCCTCCCTGTACTGGCTGTGGTCAGATGTCTTAGAGTCTTAGTATGGCCGGGCGCCTCATCTGATGGGAGAAGGAGCAAGAGAGCCAGGTCTTGAACTGAGGTCACCTGGAGTCACTTGGTGCCACCAGATTCAGGAATCGGCCACTAGTTAGTTATTCTGCTGTTCAGATACTTGAAATCTCTGGGTTTACCTTTTGAACTACAAGGGGGTACCTTAGGGGACCTAAATTCACTGGACTTGGCCTGGGTACCTGGGTTCAGGTTTCAGCCCTGCAAAACTCACACGTTGCATCCCTGACCCCTGGCGTGGTTGTATTTGGCAGTGGGGCCTTTTCTAAAGAAGTAATTAAGGTTCAGTGAGGTCATAAGAGTGAGACCCTCATCCCCGAGTAGTATCCTAATAAGAAGAGACACCAGAGAGCTCACGTTCCTTGCCATGTGAGGATACAGGGAGAAGGCGGCCATCTGTAAGCCAGGAAGAGAGGCCGCCTGTGACCCTCCTGGCACCCTGATCTCAGACTTCCGGCTTCTAGAACTGAACTGTGAGAAATAAATTTTCGTGTCTGAACCACCCAGGCTGAAGGATCTTGTTATAGCAGCCTGAGCAGACGCAAACAGCCAGGCACATATGCTTTGAACAGGCTTCATTCTCACGACAATTTTATACTGTAGACGTTGTTATTTTCTTATTTATAAACACAAACACCAAAGCGCAGAGAGGTCGGAATACTTGTTGTCCATGGTCTCCTAGCAAGTAAGCAGGAGTGCCAAGATTCAAACCCAGGGCTGCACATCTCTGAAGTCAGAGCACATGGGGTGACAGGGAGGCTTTGAGTCTCGTAAAAAGTCCTGACTCATCTTGATGGTTCACCTGCTTATCCACATTCATGCAGAGCAGCAGCAGGAAGAGTCAGACGCGCCTGGTTCTTACTTAGACTCTAGTGTGCTACCTGGATTATTTTCATGGTCTGAAAATTGTGCCCTCTGGTCCACGATGAACACCGGTATTGTCCCTGTTTTACAGGGAAGAAAGCAGAAGTGCAGAGCAGTGAAGTGACCTCCTTCAGTGTTGCACAGGAGAGCCAGGATCCAGACCTCTGTCTCTCTCATCCCAAGACCTATGCTCTGTGATCCCCTCACTGTCCTCCAAGTGACACACATGAGCCTGTGAGCATAGTGGACTTAAGCATCTGGACAAGAGCTGGACCTCTCAGAAGGATGCAGCATCCTCTGGACTCTTGGGGAGGTAAGTGAGGCACTCACCTGAGGAGCGCAGTTTGAAGGAACACCTAAAACTTCCATAATTAAAGTAGATAATATGTAACATTTTTTTTAAAAAGTCAAAATTAATGCAAAAAATATCCAGACTGTTGAGGATAGAATAAGACCCTGCGCTTGCACAGCTCCGCCCTAAATGGGAGGGCGCCTTGTGCTTGGGGGTTCGGCTGCTAATAATCGTGGACTCCTGTGGTTTGTGGTGGCATGGAGGCCCCTGTGGCTGTGACCAGAGCAGAAACAACCTGGCCACAGGGGGCTGGGCCACCTGGTGGGCATCACTCAGGCCACCATGGGAGGCAGTGGTGAGGAATGGGAAACCAGGGAGCTTATAGACCACATCTCACTCAAGTTATGCCTTGCGTCTTTGGAGAAAACGGGAGGATGGACAAAGGTGCCCATCCCACGCACCTCATCGGACCACCAGGTAAACACCCAATGCCCTCGGGGTCCAGTACCCCTAGCAGGTTTTAATATCTTAGGGATTTCAATCCACAACTGTATCGTAAATATATTGAATTTATTGCCCAGGAAAGATACCCATACATGAACACATGCAAAATTTGCAGGCAAGTTCACGAAGTTCAAGGATACCATGAATCCCATTAATGCAATTCTGATAACCTCCATTTCGAGAGCTTTGGTGAAGTGGAAAGTGCATCGCATTTGCACAGAGAAAAACAAAATTCGCCAATTATAATTGGAGCAGGCCACTCTACTTCCTGCGCCTGTTTCCTCAGCTGGTAAATGGAGGTGTTAGCGGTACACCTACCTGGTAAAATACTGTGAGACTCAAACAAGTTAATGAACGTGAAAGTGCCTTGTAAACTGCAAAGTGTTTTCTTCCTCGTGGGCTGTCAGTTTGAACGTCCTTGTTATTCTCTCCCGGTCTTTAAAACCTTGGCTGGCCGGAGACTCTGCCGTTCTGGAAGGCAGGAAGCAGCTGCTTCTCGGACAGGTGGGGCGAGTTGGGCCTGGCTGGCTCCAAGGCCCGGGACTTGGCCCCCCTTTGCCAGTGTCTTCCCCCTTCATCAGCACCCGCAGCCCCTCGGAGAGCTCTTTCTGCGTCTCTCTCCCTGCAGATTAGTCACAGTAGCAGATAAAGAGGGTCGAGTGACTGAGCGAGGCTACAAATGAGCTCCCATTAGCGCAGTCTGCGTGTCTCTGGTGGAAGGGGTTGGTAAACAGTTTGCACTTATCTCACTCCTCAGCATTTAGCTGATTTCCATTATGAGCTCCATTGAACTTCAAGGTCCCAGAGGTGTCCCAAGGCTTCTGAAATGCACGGTGTTCTGTAAATCTGATTGATGGGAAAGCGAGGAGGACCGTTGTGTTAACAAAGGGGAGAGCACGTCAGTGCCAGGCTGCAGCATCTGGGGACACTGAGGCGCCCAGGGCCTCTGCCTACTCCCGTGGGGGAGATATAGCTGCTGGGTTCTGTCATGCCCCTTCCTGGGCACAAAAGAGCTGAGCTGAGGGACTTGCAGGCATCGACTGGCTAGGTGTAGGTCATAGACTCTGACCACAGCTTGGACTCTTATCAATTTCTCTGTATTTTTCAAGGGCAAATGACATAAAGGAGACAAAGCGTCTTGATTTTTCCTGCATCAGTGACTCAAGTCACTGTAGTAGTAAGAGCTGGCTTAGAAATTAAGGACAAAGAGCATTTATCCCGGGCACTTACCCTTCCTTTCTTCCCTTTTTCTTTCATTCAGTCATTCAACAAATATTTATTTAAGGCATACGATGGGCCAGGCTCTGTGGTACATACCGAAGGTAAGATGATAAGCTGTAACAGGTCTGGACCCTGCTCCTGTGGAATTTACAGTCTGATGAGAAGAGAAATGGAAATTAATAAAATTATATATAAAAAAATAAAAATTAATTGCCACTTTGAGAAGAGCTATAAAGAAAGAAGAGATACTTGATAAAATGAGAGCCTCTGATAGGGGAGAGTGACATAATTAGGGAGCACTTCCCTGAAGAAGAAATGCTTGTGTTTTGAGATCCGAAGGAGTGATTTCAAAGAAGAGGGAAGAGCCTGCCAGACAGAGGCATCAGCTTGAGTAGAGACCCTGTGGCTAGAGGGAAGGGGTTTAGTGTGTTAGTCAGATTCGTTTAGCTTCTGCTGCCATAACAAAGGTCTCCCAGATCGTAGAAGCCGAACACCATGAAGATGTATTTTTCACTTGTACTATGTGTCCATCATCAGTTAGCATAAGTGTTCTGTTTGAAACCATTCCCACTCAGGAATCTAGGCTGAGAGAGCTTATGTCACCGGGAACTTTGCCCCTGAGAAGGGGGACTAGAAACATTTGGTGAGCAGCGCCGATGACTGTACAGCCGACATGATGGAAAGCAGGTCAGTGTGACAGGACTGTAGGAGTGAGGGGAACAGTGATGTGAGCAGATGCTGGAGAGGCAGGAGGGCGGGATCCTGCAAGGCCTTGCAGGCCGTTGTTAGGATTTGGATTATACTAAGAACAGTGGGCAGCTGTTGAAATTTTGGAAGCACAGAGATCTTGGTAAGAAGAAGCCATTGCTCTTCTTATATTATAGATGGCAATGTTGATATTGATAGTAACCAATTATTGAGTACCTACCTGTACCACACTCATTTCTCCCCTCTTCCCCGGTAACTGAGATATTTACTATTTTTGTCCATGTTTGACAAAGAAGAGATTAAAACCTAGAGAAGGGAAACAATTTTCTCAAAGTCCTAGCTACTAAGGGGTCTGGGCTGTTCCCAGTCTATCATTCTAGTCTGAGCCAAAGTCGGCCATTGTGAAAGCTACAGGGGTTGGAGGTCATTGGAGGAAGAACAGGCCTTCAGCAAAACACAGTTACCAGCAGGCAAGGGGGACCGAGGGAGTTCTCACACTGGACAGCCATGTGCCCTGCCTATCTTGGTAACTGCTGCATCATTAGTCCTAGCACAGCGATGGCGCTTGGAAAACACCTCATATGTATGCATGGGAAGGAGGGAAGGAAGGATGGAGGAAGGGAAGAAAGAGAGGATGGGTGTTTGGATGATTCAGTAAAGGTAGACAGAGTCAGAAAATTGACTGGCAGCTTCCCAGTCTCAGGATTAGCTTCCGTGAACAGTTCCGCAGATGGGAGGTGGGAGCCGAGAAGAACAAGAGCTGGTCTGCGTGTTAGGGGCAAGGGGCAGCAGTCTGAACAGGCCTGCGATTTGGGGTGTTCCACGTGTGCTAGGTTATTTTTAAACATTGTCTTGTTTGATCTGTGAGTTAGAGGCCCATAAGGTAAAATCAGACCTACATTCATCATAAAGCCAGTATCAGATTTTGTGTCTATGATTGTTGCTGAATTATCGAATATTTGCACCATTGAAACACCAAATGCGGGAGAGGGGAAGCTTCAGCTCTGCTCTCTGAGGTCATGTTCAGCGTGATTCTTCATGCAAATGAGTCAACAAACAAAGTGTTCGCCAAAGGGCTGCCGCTTATGTCGTTAGGAGCCTTGTATCTCTCATAAGTTATTTTAGTCGCTGTTGATGGGGTTATTGTTCCATAACACCCTTCTGGAATACACACTTAGATATCCTGTGTGATTGCTATCTCTGGCAGGAAAGTAACAACAAAATGTGTCATTGGCGTGTAGCCTCTTTGTTAATCAGCACGACGCTTGATGAGAGATGTCCTTCATGCCTCTTGCCCCAGTTTTCATAGTCTGCCAGGGAAACCTGAAACTCATTCCCTGGGCGGTGAGGAAAAGCAAGAAAGGGTGTTGAGAAAGGAGGAAGGCCTTGCTCTGGTCATTTTTCCATTACCCAGTTCACCCAGTGTACTTCTAAGTCTTGCCAGATCTTTCCCAGCAGCACTCAGCCCAGGTCTCCCAGATCATAGTAGCCAGTGGTACCTTAATTTCTATCATCTCCCTCATTCATTTGTTGAGTTGCCTGTTTATTTAGCCAGTCACTCAGTTACACACTTGATTAAGTGCTGAGTGTGTATCAAGCCCACTGCGAATGCCGGGGTTCCCCTTTACAAAGTTCTTACGCGTTCTGTAGATACACTCATCTTTTTAGATGTGCTTTTTTATAATATCTTTGCTTAGCTCAGGAACCTTTCTGTCCACTGGTGTCCAAGGCCCCCTGCCATTTTATGCCCCACGAGGATAATCCCGTCTTCTGATTAGGCTGCTTTTGTGCATGCCTCATTGTTCCTGCCTCTGCATCTTTACTCATGCAGTTCCCCCCTTGCCTCGTTCGCCGTTTAAATCCTACCAGGCCTTTGAGACGATTTTCCATTTTCTTCACAAAACTTTTTCCACCCCCCAGATATGTTTTTTTCCCCGTGATCCCCAGTAGCAGTGATTTTTGCTTATCACTGTAGATTCAATTACTCTCTCCTAGAGTGTTAGTCTGATTTATTAACTAGAGAGAAGCACTTTGAGGTAGCACACTAGACTCTACACTTTTTTTTTTTCATTCATTCCTGGTATATTGAAAAGGACTCTGCTTTCAGAGCCCGAGAATGTGGGTAGTGGTTGGCTTTTTTACTCAGTAGCTAGAGAAACCCTGGCAAGTTATTAAATGTCTCAGAGCTTGATTTCTTCTTCCGGAAAACCAAAATAGTAATGCTCATCTCAAGGTCTATGGGGCTACAGGTGAGTTGGTGAAAACAGCCTGGGGCATAGTTGGTGTTTATTGATGTCAGCTGCTCTGGAGTACAATGAAGTTGTCCCTTAATGTCATCCATAGGTTCTGTGACTTTAAGTGAAATGATTTATAAGGAAACCATTTCATTATAGGCTAATTGATATAAACAAGAATTAAGTTCCCATAGCATCTCATCAATACTATAAAGAAACAAAATTGAATGAACCTGTGGTATTCAAGGACCTGCTGTATATCCGTACTCTGAGCGCTCATTATGTGCCAGGTTCTGTGCACAGTCACCTCCATCTTCACCATCGGCAAACCTGCAGTCATCCGGGGATGATGACACAGGCAGAAAGAAGGCTGAATGCGATATTGAACAGAAAGTGCTTAGCGCGGTGCATGCATCTATTAAGTGGTATTATAATCTACTGATGTGCCTTTATTCTTCTCTATCCTTTGACATAAAGCATCCGTGAGCAAATGTGGCTTGGTTATGAATCATAAATGGTTACTCTTTATTTATATAATGGTACTGAGTTGGAGCTGGTTTCAGAATGTAAAGTCTGTTAATATAATATTTGCAGCTTTGTGCTGTTAATGGACAGAAATGGTATGAGTGAGAGAAGAGGTTGCTAAATAAAAATATAGTGCCTTCAAGGAACAGGGTTTAGATGACAAAGGAATTGAGAGTGACGGACAGAAAGGTGCCTGTGGGAATGAGAGAGCTGGCACCTTGTGCCCCAAGACCGAGCTTGTGGAGAGTTTTCTCTCTAGAGCGTCATCTGATCAGAATGGGCTTCCAGAGGCAAGGCATTCATGTGTTCCCTACAATGGGCACCAGAGTCCTGGGGGAGGCCAAGTTTCCAGTGACCCAGAATCATCTGCTGATCACCAGGAGAGGACCAGTGCACTAGACTGAGAAGCAAGTGAGTCCCCAAGACTCTTCCCAGTTGAGTGATCTTGACTGAGTCACATCAGCTCTGTGACTCTCAATTTCTTAGCTGTGGAATTGGGGCAAATTCACCCACCCATGTGGTCACAAAGCTCAAATGAAGTAGAATAAATGAAATGTGTTTTTGTGGACTATGTATAAAACTATGAATAAACTAGTTGCTATTATTTTTTACAAAAGGATGGGAGGAAATATTTGCAAGTCATTTATCTGATAAGGGTTTTATGTTCAGAATATATAAAGAACTCCTAAAATTCAACAACAAAAAGACAGAGAAATTTTAAATGGGCAAAGGACTTGAATAGACATTTCTCCAAAGAAGATATGCAAGTGGCGAATAAGCACATGGACATATGCTCAGCATCATTAGTCATTAGGGAAAGGCAAATTGAAACTACAGTGAGATATCACTTTACATCTACTAGGATGGCTGCAACAAACAAATGGACAAACCCCAGAAAATAAGTGTTGGTGAGGATGTAGAGAAATCGGAACCCTTGTATGTTACTGGTGGGAATGTAAAACAGTTCAGTGGTTCCCCAAAAAACCATACGTAGAATTACTATATGACCCAGCAATTCCACTCCCAGATATATACTTAAGAGAAATGAAAACACAAAAACCTGTATGCCAATGTCCATGGCTATTATCTATAATAGCCAAAGAGGGAAACAACCCAAGTGCCCAGCAGTGGATGAACGTATTAACAAAATGTGGTGTATACACACATTATTATTCAGCTGTCAATAGGAGTGAAATTCTGGCACATGCTACAACATATATAGACCTTGAAAACATGCTAAGTGAAAGAAGTCAGACACCAAAGGGCAAATATTGTGTGACTTCACTTACATGAAATATTATCTATACAATAAACACTCAGTAAATGACAGTTATCATTATTGTGATCCTCACTATTATTATATAAAATAATTTATAATAAGCATCTAGAGTGATAACCATTGCAGTAGGCAGAGAAGATATTAATGATTAATTAAATGAGCAGTTATTAGTTTTTAAACATTAATCAGGATCTACTCTGTACAAGACAGGAATCGACACCTTAACAGTTAAAAAACAGTGGATCTGCAGGTGGCTGTGGGAGGAGAAATGGAGAGTGACTACTTCCGGGGTTCGGGTGTTCTTTTGGGATGATGAAAAAGTTCTGGAGCTAGACAGTGGTGATGGTTGTCCAGCATTGTGAATGTACTTAGTGCCACTGAATTGCACTCTTTAAAATGTTAAATTTTATGTTATGTCCATGTTACTACAATGAAACTACAACATCAACAACAGATCAGATGAGTATCATGTTCTTAAGGAGCTTACAGAGTAAGAGAAAGCAGTTTGGTTGTCATAAAAACAGTCCACACTAGGGTTGTGAGATTCAAAATAGAGATGGACCACTATTTCCACTTTGTGGCTGAAGGCAATTGGCTCAGGGACTCTGAATAACCTGCCAGGACTTAACAGTCGGTGAGGGAAGGAGCTGGGTTTGGACTAACATCTCTTAGACTCAGGCTGCCACTCTTTCAGATGAAAAGACTAGGAGTTCTAAGAGATGAGCAACTCTACAAGGAAAATGTATGAGAAGGATGCTTGCTTTTCCCACTTAGCCGCAGTCCCCGATTTGCAGGGTGATGGAATCGCTGGTGTGTGTGCCTGAAGGAAAGGGAGGCGGTGATGGGCTGCTTGGGTGTAATTGTATATTTTGGAGTTTGTGGAAAGTATAGCATGAGTTTTTCTTCCCACCCTCATTTAATATTCCACAAACACTCACCACATAAACAACATGTCTTCTCTCAACCCTTATTATCATTCCCAGAACTCCTTGCAGGCTTTCAGAAACCCATTATTATAATTATAATCAAGAATCTTAGGACAGAGCCATTTGTGCCAAAAATACACTTACACTGGAATTGTTTGCAGAGGAACAAGAGCGAGAGATGTCGTTTTATAGCTCTGAAATCTATTGGTAGGAACTCCTACGCCATTTAATTTCTTTTCCTCCGTTTAATTTCTTAATTCAGATTTTTGTTGTCAAATTCCTAACTAATATTTGCTTTTGTCTCTCTCTTTTTTTTTTTTTAACCCCCTTTGGGTGTTAATTTTCGAAGGCCTGAAAAACGGACTTACTATCTTTACCCTCTTGACTTTTCCATCAGGGACCGCTGCGGGCAAGGGCAAGTGGGGCTGATTTCAAAAGTATCAGCAGGGCACCCCATAACCCCCTGCCCTACCAAAATAACCGCCTACACCCTCGATGCTTTTATATTAGAACAAAGGCTCTCATTCCATAATTAGAGATAAATCAATGTAGAATTACTTTAATTCAGTTCACATTTATTTAGATTTTTTTTTTCATCTGTAGGCCTATAGAGATGAATCAAACATAGCTCTTATCCTCAGAAAGAACATGGTTCATTACAGGACACAGACTGTGAATAAATATTCGTGATGGGAGGCAGGATGTAATGAGAGCTATAGAAAATGAGAAAGAAAAAGCAAAGCAAAAAAAAAAAAATCGTATTGGGGAAAGAGGGTGTGTTATAAGGCCAAGTTTAATGGAAATGAGAACATAGGAGCGGCCTCTTTTTATGTGTTCATGGGGTGGTTAATATGTGGTCAGATCCGAGGTCAAATTATGGCCTCGTGTATTTACCACGTGGTCACTGGAGGTGAATTAGATAACTAGTCAAGGTCTCAGTTTCCTTACCTGCAAAATAGGGACAAAATATCTACTTCATACTTACAAACATTGAGAGGTACAGTTATCTTTTACCCTAAATTCCCACCAATCCCACAGCTAGTGGAAGTCCAAAGGTCTGGGTGCCATAGGTCAGGTTCTCCTGGAAGCAGATTCTGAGACAGAGTTTAGCAGGCAGGATGTTTGTTAGAAAGTTCCCTTGGGGTCAACAGCACCGCACAAGGCTGGGAAAGGAAACAGGATTGGGCAGAGAAGTTGAGCTGTGAAGCAGCCTCAGTGACAACCTCAGCCGACCCCACAGCGAGCTCTGCAGTAAAAAGAGCTCCCAGAGATGTCCCCCATGGGCCCAGATGGCTTGGCTTTTATACTCCTCATTCCATCAGCCACAGGGTGGGGATGACCCAGGCAGGGCATGGCCTTGGACATGGATGCCCTGCAGAGGGGCAGTCCCTGCAGGGGCTGATTGTTGTAGGCTGTTCCAATAGCTGGGACAACGCGCCCATCCGCGAAGGAAGGTCAGGGCTGTGCATCTCCAAGCCCATCACACTGGCAGACTAGCTTACTTACTTTCATAAAGTGAGACTTAACTTTTTAGTTTTACTTCGAAAAGTAGACTTATTTTCCTCTGACCTCCCTGATTCCCAGGCTCCTGGTTCCAGATCAAGTCTATCTCTTGGCAGGATTCCATGAGAAATCCACGTGCTTTAAGCATGCGGTAATGTTGGTAGATTGCGCTGATGGCTTGGAAGTCCAGAGGAAGGATCACATCGGAGAACATTGGTGCCTTCTTCTCACTCTGGCCTCCTTCCCTTCTCTGTCTGATGCACAGCAGTGCAGCAGGTGACTTTTATTTCGGGTACAGGAACTGCATCTAAAGATATATCCCAGGTGCAGTGTACTCACTTCTCCAGTACCTTGGAGGATAAAATTTTATCTTCTGTTACATAGGCAAAGCTTTAAGCACGCAGTAAATATTATTATGATTTATTGTGATGAATCTCTGCTTTATGAGGTCAGACTCACCCATCAATGTACATTTTGGTCCCCTTGGCTTTTCCCTTCTCCAGGCTTCCTGTTGTGAGTCATCTGTGAATCTATAGTTCCGAGATTCTGTAAATTCAAGTTCGGTGTGGCTTGATTTAGTGAGATGTGCCCTGGAGTTAGATCCAGAACAGCTGAGGTGGACCACTATTGTGCTGCTCTTTGATCTTGGCAGCTTCTGTTGATTCGCTTTGAAAGGAGGATGATGATACGCAGTGTTGTTCTGAAGACTAAGTCATCAAAGTCATTCGTTCATTCATCGATTTGCTCATTTATTCCTTTCTTCATCCAACAATTATCGCACGTCTACTGGTGCCAACACTGAGGATACAGTGGTGACTAGGACAGATGCATTCCTGTCCCTGTGGAGCTCTCATGCTATTGCAGCAGAAAGACAAGCGCAAGTAAATTAATTAGTGACTACAGGTTACATACAATGCTGTAAAAAGGAAGTAAACAAGGCACAATAGAGGAAAAAACACAAAAGCAGCATAGGCAGGGACAGGGAAGGGCTGTTGGAGGAGGCATTTGTGCTCCTGGGGAATAGCACATACAAAGACCTCGTGGCAAAAGTCTGCAGGAGAGCATTTCTCCTGAGCAGCCACACCACTTTGTAGATATCTTTGTTATTGTGCTTGCCACCTCCTGTAATCATCACATGGTAAACTTAATTATGGACCATGGACTCCTCACTCCTCCAAGACTGGAACATCTATTAAAGGCAGCACGTGGTGGTGGAAAATGTACCACCTAATCAAATAGATACGGTTCAAATGCATATCTATCACACTTAAGCCACGTGGCTGACTGTATGTAAGGTACATATGTACAAACTAGAGATTAGTGACATCTGTTTAATGAATGGGACTTTATGAGGATGAACTGACTGAGTCTATGGGAAAACACATAGTAAACACCCAAGATATGTTGACCGAATCTGTTACTTTTAATCCTTAGCTTGTATCGCAGGTTTTCTTCGTCTAAATCTACCTCATGGGTTTAGATGAGAATTAAGCAAGATGATGTTTGTAGCACTACAGTGGCTGGCGCCTAGTAGGTGCTCAACAAATGTCAGTGGAATGATGCAGCTGGAGATGGTGGTTGAGCTGGAGCCCCAGGGGGATTGCAATGGTTGTTGGGAAGTTTGGGATGGGAGAGAGTTTGTGGGAAAACACAAACCCAGGCTGTCTCTGGGTTTTATTAGTCTGTCATCCACGTCTTCCCTCTTGAAACACTTTGCAATCAAAAGAGTTTGGAGTGGACTATTTTCAGCCCTCAGCCTTCACCCTGAGCTGCACTAAGAGGAAAAGCTGATTAGGGAAGCTCCGCAGTGTGCTCATAAGTCAGAATCACCAATATCCATCCTCTGCAGGATTAGACCGTTAATTTTTCCTCCAGAAACATTACAATCATGTTTTCAATACCCTAGTGTCACTCTTTTTAGGATTCATTATAGCAAAGACCCTGAAATCTATGACTCCTTTTAGCCAACTTCAAACTTCTTTCAAGACCTGGTTCAAAAATTCTTCTGGGCTAAGATGCCTTCACTAAGTAACCCCTCCCTCCCTGGAAAGTTCCCGTCACCTTCCTGCCACCCAGAACCTCTGACTTACACTTGCAGCTCATAACTTGGTAACTTGTATTTAACTGAACGTTTCTGCTTAGATCTCGATAAGTAAAAGAATTAGACCTCTTATCATTACTTTATCTCATTGAACCTCTGTTTCATCATCAGAAAAAAATTACGTTGTGATGATTACATGTGATAGGGAATGCCAGTAGTCTCAGGGGACTGCTGAGCACTCCATAAGTTTGCCAGTTTTTTTTTTTTTTCATATGAATACAGCTGATCTTCCTAAATTATATTGTTGGATTCATAAGGTCAGGGACCAAATATTTTATCATTGATTTTCTGTGTGATCTTGCAAAAGTTCCTTCCTTTCCACAGGCCTCAGTTTCTCCATTGTACAATTATAATTTTGAATTTGATAGGATTTTTCAAATTTTAGTGTACATGAGAATGCACTGGGGGTGAGTGGTTAAAAATACATATTCCTAGGCACCACTCCCAGCAAAGTCTGATTTAGTAGGACAAGGGTACAGCCCTGGAATGTGCTTGTTTTCGCAAGCACTGGGAGATTCTGAGATGCTTTGTCTCCAGATCTACCTTGAGTAGCATCATACTGGATGATCCTCAGGCATTCGCTTTCTCCTTATTTGAGAGGTAAATGTGAACTTGTCTAAGATGGATCCCTGACAGGCTGGCCCCTCAGAAAAATAGTTGACAAAGTTCTTTGGAAACTAGTAATAGCTCAGTGCCTAATGAGTCCATTCAGGTCAACCATGGAGGCTCCTAACCACAGCTGAAGAGGGATGGTGATCCCTCCATCCACGAATACAGAGCTGGCTAGTGTGTATGGGTGCCAGACCTGGATGACACCAGCAGCCAGACTGTGCTTCCTTGATTGTAGATCTTCAAGACTCATTAGGGAAATGCAAATCAAAACCACGATGAGATACCACCTTACAACTGATGAGATGCCCACTGTCAAAACTAAACAAAAGATAATGAGTGCTGGAGAGGATATGGAGAAATTGAAGCCTTTGCATTACTGTTGGTGGGAGTGTGCAAACTGGTATAGCCACTGTGGAAATGGTATGAAGGGTCCTCAAAAACATAAAAATAGAACTACCTCATGATCCCGCAATCTCACTTCTGGCCATTTATCCAAAAGAGTGGAAGCGAGGGTCTCAAAGAGATATCAGCATTCTCGTGATCACTGTGGCACTAATCACAACAGCCATGATGTGGAAACAGTACGGATGTCCGTTGATGGATGAACAAGTAAAAATACGTCTCCTATACACACAATGGAAAATCATTCAGCCTTAAAAAAGAAGGAACTTCCTCAGTATGCGATCATATGATTGAGCCTTGAGGACATCATGATAAGTGAAATAAGTCAGTCACAGAAGGACAAATACTGCATGACTCCACTTCTGTGAGGCATCAAAACTAGTCAACTTACAGAAGCAGAGTAGAATGGTGGCTGCTAGGGGCTGGGTTGCAGAGGAGAGCTGCCAATGGATGGGTCCAAAATTCTAGTTGTGCAAGATGAATCCGCTGTACAACATCGTACCTGTTGGTACCAATACTGTGCCGTGCACATCAGAATCTGTTAAGATGGTCGATTTCATCTTAACACAATAATATAAAACTGAAGAAAAACAGAAAAGTTTGCGTCTCCTCTGGCTATAATATCTGGCCCTGCCAGATAGCCGTGTGTTGTCCTACTGTGCGACTGCTCTCGACATCATGAACTTTCCCTAGTTAATGTTGTTTCAGCAGGTCTGGGACATGCACTGCATGACCACAGGCCTTGGTGTGTGTGGCAGATATCTTTAAGCTTGACATTCCTGGAGGAATGTAGCTAAAAGGAAACTCCCAACTGTAAAGATGAACTTTTGTTATTCATATTCCCTTAGGTCTGGACCCTGGTTCTGATCATGCTGTTCCTGTGATTTCCGCTACCTCCAAACTCAGAATAGTTTTTAATCATTCACTGCAGTGGTTTCCTATGGCTACTGTAACAAATCATTACATACTCTGTGGCTAAAGACAACAAAAGTTTATTCTTTCACAGTTCTGAAGGTCAGACGTCTGAAATGGGTCTTATGGATTAAGATTAAGATGTTGGCAGAGCTGTGTTCTTTCTGGAGGCTCGAAGGGAGACTAGTTCCTAGTACTTTGGATTTCTAGAGGCCACCTGCATTCTTTAGGTCATGGCCCCTTCTCCATCTTCAAGGAGCATCAAACTTCTATTTCCATCATCCCACTTTCTTCTCTGGTCATCCTGCCTCCCTCATATAAGGATCCTGGTGATTACATTGGGTTTACCTGAATAACCCAGAATTATCCCACCACAAATCACACTTGCAAAGTTCCTTTTGCCATGTAGGATGATAACATATCCATAGGTTCTGGGATTCAGATGTGAATCTCTTTTGGAGGGCCATTATTCAGGCCACCCCCTTAATTAAGTGTCTAATGAGCAATCATCCATGTATCAGGTAACTGGGACATGATGGTCAATAAGATAAACATGTTTCTTGCCTTGAAGAGACTTACTATCAAGCTTGGAAGAATAGCAAGCAGGTAATGAAAGTAAAGAGCAAGGAAGGTTTTGAAAGGAAGGATAAAGGGAACTATTTTGGGACATAGCAAGTAACAAAAGTGCTCCTTAATGCTAACCACCTGCGTAGACCATGACTTGGAAATGCCAGGCTGCATTTCCCAGCTCTGTGTTCCCCATGCATGGAGAGCTATCCACAATCATATGAAAAACTGTTGGTTGACTTGGGTTATTATTGGTTTGCTAGTCTGCCAGGGGGACGTCATGTCCAGCTGCCAGACTGGACAGGCAATGCTGGGTCCCCTATCCTTGTATGATACTGGAGGATGAATCCTGATTTGTTTTAGGGTCTGCCCTCATCCCAGTCCAGGAAATTGGGATGTGTCCAGTCTAGTCCTAAGTCATAGCAGAGCTAAAATGAGATAATCAGTGCAGATTGAAAATAGACACATACGAGACATCCTCGTCATCTCCTCATCTGCGTGTGGTTGTGTTTCACTTCCATTTCCCACCTCATCATGGCTCCTTATCAGCCACCGTCGAGTCTTAGTTTCTTACCATGACATCGAAGGTCCTTTGTGACATGACACCTGTCTTCCCCTCCAGCTTCATTCCCCAGCTGACATATCTTCAAAATTAGTACTCTAATAATGCGTAATGGCTTATTGCACCATGAAAGACCACAATCTTTCATGTTTAAACATCTTAGTCCATGCTCTTTTCTCCTCTTGGAACTGTGCAGTCCTCGCACCCAGCTCTTCCGTTCAGATCTGCCTCGTGGACTCCTACGCATCTTTCAAACCCCAAATCAGACATCCCTGCCTTCAATAAGTCTTCCCTGACCCTCCCAGAGAAAGTTTTGCGTGCCTTTGGAAGGCCCGTCTGCTCCAACTGCGCTTCTGTTTGACTCCTGCCACAGGACGGGAATTTATTTGTTTATAAGTATCACTCTCCTACTTGACCATGAGCTTCTTCAGAGAAAGAGCCTGCGTCTTATTCATTTCTGCATCTGCAGCTCTGTCCCTTATAGGACTACCATGTCTGGAGGCTCAGTCCCCAGGTAGTGCTCAACCATTGCCTAGACTGTGATATGAATAATGGCCCTGGAATTGTACAACATGGTCGTCTGGCCACAGAGCTGATTCTCAGTCCTTGTTTGTCGAATAAAGGAATGAATGAAGGAGTGACTAGAAACGTAGTTGGTAAGCATCCCATGCAGTCCAGAAATGAACTGTGTAAAGATAGTGACATATGCTCTCAGCACCAATGTCATCTCCATAATCATAATGAAATGTGTCACCTTGTGGGTGTGCCTTGCCTGCGCTGTCTGCACCAGTCCCAAGCAGACGCCCTTAGGAGAGCTGTGCCTGTCTCTGCTGACACCATTAGCGCAGACAGGCACATGAAAGAGTCATGTTGGCTTCTTCATTAGAAACTCAAGGAGAAGAGGAAAAAAATCCATCAGTTTTTGCCACTCAGGGATCACAGCAAGAGAGGAAGAAATTTTAATTTTTTGCCTTAGTGAGAGGTTATTAGAGTAGTGCCAGGTAAATACTAGGTTGGATGTCACTGAGATGTAGTGTCTCTTCCGACTCAGAGTGACATCCATGGAACACTTCACTCTGGTCCTCCTGAACTGGGATAAGCCACCAGCAGCAGAGAATGCTAGAAACTGACTCACCCTCTGACTTAGACGGCTTCAAAAGGATTTATTCATTCATGTAGTCATCCATTAAATATTCAAGAGCACCTGTGCCTCCAACATCACACCGGGTGGGCAGGGAGTTCAAAAATGACTAAAATCAAATCCCAGAGCTCAAGAAACTTGCAGTTCAATGTAGGAGACAGGTAGGTACTCTGTTATTAAGTTATAAATTTTAAGTGATGGATGGTAAACACTTGCTGAGCACTCAATCTGGACCATGTACTACACATTCTACATTTTGAGCACAGAACTCTCTTTGTTTTTGCAACAATCCTGTGAGATAGGTGTCGTTATCTCAAGACACTTTTCAGGTGAGGAAGTGGAGGCACAGAGAGGCTGAGTTGCTTGCTGAAGATCACACAACTGCCGAGTAGCAGAGGAAGGATTTACATCCAGGCTGTCTCGTCTCCAGAATCTGTGCTCTTAATCCTCCTGCTCTACTCCTGAAATAGTGATTGATACATTTTGCTCTGTGATTCATTCAGCTTGTAGAGCTATGGACAGCTTCTCTAAGGTGGTGACTGTGGAGCTAGGTTTTGAAGATTAAATCGGGGTCACCAGGTAGACATGATGCATAGGGAACTGTGAGTATAACCAAAGGCGCTGAAGCAGGTATGTGCATGGTGTGTTCAAATAGCTGATAGTATCATGACTAAAGCAGGAATTATAACCAAATCAGCCTTGTCCCCATGCCACACACTATGACATCTAGGGCAGCTGTTGGTAGTCACATTCAACACTTTCTGAAGTAATGTCTGGGTAGAGAAGGAAAGGTGCCCATTACTAATGATTCGTGAGTAACGTGCGGGGATTGGCCGAGAGTCAGCACCTCAGCGTCATTTGCCCTTCCCGCTCGAGGCCATTGGATGCTTGAGAAGCATGAGGCTGGACAGGTCGGCTGAGACACTCTAGCAGGTGCTAAGTGCCATGTGAAGAGCTGGGGGCTTTGCCATATAGGTGATGGGGATTCAGGGAAGGTTTGGAGATGTTGAGAGGATAATGATGGATATATGGATTAATTAGTGATTTCAGTTATTGCCTCTTTGTTCTGTCTCACTCTGCCTTGAACTCTGGCAGAGGTCACTGTCAATGGTCAAGGATTCCCAATGTATGAGGGTCAGAAGAAAGGCTGTTAGACCCTCACTGAGAAAGATTCAAAGACATGAAGAGACCCTAGAGTTTATCAATTGCAGATAAACTCATTTGGGGAAGATTTGGGACCAGTAGAACAATAGTCCAGCCTTTTACCGATATACCCTGCCCACCTTCATCAGAGTTCCTCTGCCATGGAAAGAGCACTAGGCTAGGAGTCAGGAGGAACGTGTCTTGATCTTGACTCTGTTGCTTATGCATTGTGTGACTTTGTAAAAGTCTCTCCCTCTCTATGGGCATCGGTTTCTGCAACCGTAAAGTGAAGGGGTTGGATTAAAACATGGAGGCGTACGTCGTGGTGTGTATGCTTCCACCTCACCAGCCAAACCCCCGGCAGACATTGTTAATCAGTCACGGCATGCATTATGCAGTGAACTCAGAGCACGCCTCAGAATCCTTCTCAACCCAGTGTTCCAAGATGCCAGTCAGAGTTGGCATATGATTCCGTTTCTACTCATCAGACTGTAATAGATGATCTCAGAACTCTGTTTTATCTCCGATGTTCTTAGATTCTATGAAAGGTCATTCATGGGAGTAGAGGAAGAGTGTTCTGGAAAGATATGTCCTTGCCAGATATTTTGGAAAGGCCTCGAATGCCAGTCCGAGTGTCAATATCTTTATCGTTTCAAGCAGAGCCACTATTCAGTATGCTCAAAGCAACACAACAAATGACAGCCCAGTGGCTTCATTTTAATCGGCCAGGGCAAAAGAGGCCATGTTTCTATTACAAGGAGATCTATAAGGAATCACACCTATTAATGGTTCCCATTAAATTCAGGGCATGTGGGGAAAATTGTAGTTTGATTTAGTTTAGCAACATGAAGATATTGGCAAGATAATCACATAAAAGCGACGCCTTTTATGGCTGGGCGATTTGATTTTATGTCAGCAGGTTTTAATTTCCCACATTTTTATGATGGCATATAGGTTCCCCTACCTAATGTATGCATTAGCCAGAGTAAAGGTTAAGTAGATTATTTTAACACTCAGGAGTCAAACCTGATAATAATGATAATAACATAATGTCTCTTGTTGTAGAATCTCCTTCCTGCATCATATCTAACACCCCTCTGAAGCCATCCTCGTCCCAAGGGGCAGCGAGAGTAGGAATAAGCCAGTGGGACAGAGGAGGAAAGGATATGGGCTGTGTAGACGGAAGCCTGAGCTCGGGTCAGGTGTATCCTCTCTGCAATGCCTCACCTGTAAAGAGACTGAGTGTCACAGACTCCTGAGAAGAGCCGGTGGGACAGTGTGTTGCGTGCGTGTCGTACAGTGCTGGGGTGCAGGGCGAATCCTGATAAATTCACACTCACTCCTACTCTGCAAAAGTGGGAGACCATCTTCTCGAATTAAATTTCTTATTTAGAAAAAAAAAAAATATGAAAGGGCCATTCTTTTTCCCTTGAAACGTAGTTCTAAAGGCCCTGGTGGCTTCCTGCGGTGTATCAGGAGATAAGAGCGGGGGCAGGTCATGTGACCTCGCGGGGGCTGCTAGAAATGAGCTCCTCAGCAACGGAGACCAAAGCTACCGAGTCATTTAATGTGCATTGTTTTGGGGCCCAAAAGGAGGGAGGCCAGAGGGGAGGTGCATAGAGCTATCCTCTTTTAATGTCCCTCTAGGTTCCGGGGACATTTAAGCCCTTAATTTATCTTCTTTATGCTTCTTCCATTCCCTGATAAGTTTTTGAGGAGTCTTTGAAAGAAAGACTCGTATTACCCAGGCTGAATGTAATTGGCAGCCCCTCCCCTGAGCCGCTGGTTGAAAATCTCTCCCTCAAAAGCCTTGGTCTCTATGGGGGCTGACTCTCCAGCGATTATTTTGGTGGGCTCTTTGAAGAGAATTTGAGCTGTCTCTTTAAATCTCTTCTTCTGACTTTTAGTTTGGCCCTATTTAAATATTCCAGACAATTTCAAGACTTAATAATGATGAATATGATTAAGATTAGGGTTTAATAAGAGTGTTAAGAAAAGATTTTTCATTCCGATGGAGGTGGGCTGCTGTGAAAATTGAATTGGCATGAGGCCTCCTAGGCCACACTGACCAGGATGATTCCTCACCTCTTCCAGTGTTTAACCCTCTCCATCCAGACTCCTGGGAGGAATCTAACGCATGCATTCATATTCCTTGTAGAGAAGACCCCCACCCTACTGAGTTGGCTCCCAGGTCACTCTTAAGCTGGGCAATAGGAAGTTGTCCGTATGCACAAACCTGACCAGGCCACTCCCTCCATGAAAAAGCCCTTTGTTGTGGTTTGTGTGGAAGCTCCTGACAGAGAGGCTGGGACACACGATCTAAATGAGTTTCTGTCCCAAACCAGAGTCTCTCTTTCTACAAGGGGCTGAGTGAGACTGGCACAGTCAGCAGTGGTGAACGAGGAAGTAAAAGTATTGGAATCCTGGTACATCGAACTCCCCCTGAGCCCAAACCTGAATTTGGGGATGTTTGCATGCCTGGGCCCGGCCGTATGGGAGGAGCAGAAACAAACGGAAACAAATGAGGAGGCAAGCCCTGAGCTCAGGAGAGAAAGGTCTAGATGAGGGTGAGCAGGTTTTTCTCTAAGGGATCAAGGCACGTATTTTAGGGGTGGTGGGCCACTAGTCTCAAGGCAACTACTCGACTCTGTCCCGGAGGCTGGAAAGCTGCCATGGACCATAGCTAATCAAATGGGCATGGCTGCGATCCAATAAGACTTTATTTATAGACTCTGAAATGCAAATTTCATGTGTCACAAAATAATATTATTTTGATGTTTTCCCCAATCCTTGAAAAATGTAAAAACTATTCTTAGGGGACTGGACTCGGACTGCAGTCTGTAGTTTGCAGACCCCTGGTCTGGACCTTTGTAGTGTAGTTACTGGTCAGTGTGACCCATTCATTGTCCTGAAATCTGAACAATCCAACTAGAAGCTCGTCCTCCCTAAGGTTTGGGGGCTGGGGTGGGGGACAGTGACATATTATGACTCTTTGATCTGGTCTTCAGTTGCTTTCCAGTGAGTATACTGCCCCTTCTCAGCACCTAACATAAGCCCCACCCATTTTGACCTACTCTTGGCTCCCTCAGCATTGCACCTAGGTGACAACAGCCACTTGCTGGCCCTTCCCTGTCCTTTTCTCTGCATCCCCTACATGAACATGCAGCCTGCTGCCTCCTAAGCATAGTGTTCCTCAGGGCTCCTCCATTCTTGGGAATCTGCAAAGACCGCTCCTTCCCCCTCCCCAGGTCAACTGCAAGTCCTCATTCTGTCCTTCAGGAATCCCGTACTGAGGACCCATCTTCTCTACCCAACTCTCTCTCCCACAGCTCCTGAGATCCTCATTCCTACTGGACAGTCGCCCCAACCCTGGTCTCCCCACCTCTCTACCTTTCTTTGCATGTGCTGCTGCCTTCGTCAGAAGACCACAACTTTAGTTCTCATTCATCTACTGCTGTTGGGCACTACTCTGTGCTGAGCCTTGCGCTAGCTCTCCAGGCAGAATCAAATGTCTCCTGCTTTCCAGGGTCCTGAACTTATCCCATATTTTGAAGCCCAGCTTAAAGAAATCTTTGTTTTGCCCACAGGGAAATCAATAGTCATGTTTTATGCTACATTTGTACTCTCCCTTCTTTCCTCACCCTAGGTGCTTACAAGAGGGTTGAACACATACAAGGCATTAATTAAATAAATACACGTTGAATTGGATGGTTATTCTATGTATAAAAATATGTGGCTTCCCACTGAGCTTAGGAAAGAGCCCTCGTTCTCTGAAATGAGCAGGTAGGAGACCTTTCATGATATAGTCCTCATTTATTTCTTTGGCCTCATCTCTCTCACACTTTCCACTCCAGGGAGTTGAACACCCTCTAATTTTTTCCACTCGACACAGCCACTCTTTACCCCAGGACTTGCATGTGCTCTTCCGTCTGCCTGGCCCTCTTTCTCCTATTCACCTGCCTAATTTCTGCTCGCCCTTACGATGTCAATTTCAGGGTCTACTTTGCTAAGTCTTAACCCTCATGACAATGGCAAGAATTGAGCTCCCTTCAGGTCTCTTGCAGGTGTCTGTTTTCTGCACTTCGCACCTGGTTATAGCTGTAACAAGCACTTGAGGGCAGGGGCTTTGTCTAGCTATTCATTCTTGTATTCTAATGTCTGGCATAGGTCCTGGTACATTCGTGGTTAATGCTTAGCATATTGGCTTTTTAAATTGAATGAATGCGTAATTCAGGAATAATAGATTGGGAGGTTTTTCTTTGTTACATTCCTTCTGGAGCCAGATGAAAGCATGTTAAATATGAGTACTATTAATTTGTGTGACTGTGGGTGATGCTTAGAAGGGGTAAATTGGGGATCAGGAGGAGAGAAGGGTTATAAAGACGATGGCTACCCAGGAGGTAAAGAGTTTTGCAAATGAGAAATGAGTCCTGGGATAGCCCCAGGAGGCTGACAGGGAATACACCAGGATCAGGCCCAACTTCCTGGTGTTCATTTGTGGGAAAGAAGCTGAGTCAGGGGAGAAGGCCAGGCATGACCCGGTCTGTGCAGCCACTGGACTCTGGCCTGGAATTACCATGTCTGAAGGGTGGCAGCATGTGTCATGTGTAATAAACATGTAATGGGTTCAAATAGAGCTGTGCCATTTAGTGGAAGATAGGCTTACATTGATATTTCCAGGAGCTTCTTTTACTGCAAGATTCCAAGGTATTACTTATTTCTAGGATAGCACAGGGCCCATTACACAGAGTTCAGAAAGGACCCCTTTCCGCCTCTACCCCTGGAGCCAGTTTAGCAGGTGGACTCGTGTACAGTGAAGGGAAGGTTGAGTTCTGCAGGGGAAAGACATCGCTAGACATTATTTCCTATGGTGGCACCTGCTATTAGTCCCAGGAGGATGGTGGTCTTTTCAGACATCATCACAGCCCACCCCTACTTAGCACCTGCTGCGTGCACTTTATTTGTGTTATCTCAAAAGCCCCATGACACAGGGACTCTAATAGACTTCTCTTTATGGATGAGGAAACCAGGACTCAGAGGAGTAAAGGTCAAGGTCATGTTTCCTATAGTGGTGGGGCTCGATTTGAACTCGGGTCTGTCTTGAGAGCCAAATACAGCCTACGCCACACAGCTCTGAGGCTCTGGTGTGGGCACATGGTCTTTTAGTGTCTTCTTACAGCTCTCCTGGGAGAGTCTTAAAGCACAGAGCCCTCGTGGGGAGAGTTCACAGTGATTTGCAGAGCACAGGTGGAGCTGCTGTGGCAGTTTGACTGGCAAAGGTAGACAAAATGCCTGTGAGGCCCAAGCAGAGGCAAGGAACCATTTGGATTCTAGAGAGCAGAGATTTAAAGACATCTAGCTTTGGGATTTAAGAAAACTGGATCCTACCTACTAACTGGGTCTGAGACCCTGAACAGATCATAGCCCCTTTCTAGACTGAGGTTGCCCACTTGAACTTCATTCAGGATGTGATCCCTAAGGCCCCTTCTTATTTGACCTTTGAACCATCATGATGGTGGAAGAGCAACACTGTCACAGAATCCCTTCATAATTTGTTCCCACCTTGTTTTAGTGGATACACCTCCCATGAGTCTTTGCACCAGGGACCTGAGCATCATGGTGAGGGGCTTACAGGAAAAAGGTGGGGCTTTTTCCCTTGGCTCCAGAGGAGGATTTCTCAAACCCAGCACTACCGACATTTTGAGCCAGATAATTCTTTACTATGGGGGGCCATCTTGTGCATTGTTTCCAGTGGCACCCCCTCCTTCCTACATCCGACAACTAAAAGCGACTCTAGACATTGTGAAGGATCACAGGAATCACTCCGTGTTGAGAATCACTGCTGTCAAATATCAACAGGCATTCTCTTTAAATCCAAAGATTCTGATTCTCCAGGTCATTTATTCGTACCCTCACTCTGATGATAAGGAAGCTGTCTTGCTCAAAGACTGTCATGTGTAGGCTCATTGCCCATCATCCCCCATGACTCCTAAACTTGGACCACACTCGAAATATGCTTGAACCATCCCCTTTCCTTCAGACCTCCATGCCTTTGCGTATGCTATTACCTCCACGTTCTCCTTTTACCCCCACAGCTGGAGAATGCCGCACAACCTGCAGAATACAGCAGATATTTTGCTCCCATTCCTGTACAATGGAATTATCTTGGTGCATCTGAACAGCTCTCTCGTTCTCTCTTCCCTCTCAACTGTGAGCTTCCAGGGAAGAGGGACAGTGTCTGACTCGGCTTTGATTTGGCACAGAGGCTGGTGTATAGCAGACACTCAGTAGCTATTTATTGATTAAATAAATTAAAGGTCATCTAGTTCACCTACTTTCAAGCCTTTTAAGCTAGAGCATCCTTTGTTTAAATGCATCTTGCATGGAAGCCTAATGAACAAAAGAGATAAAAGTAGGGTGCTCTGATTAAAACTGGGAGGCGGGGTCTAAATCCTCGACTTTCTTCCCCATCATCACCTCCTTCCTGCACCTGTCGTCCTTGCCACCATCAGGCAGCAGTCCAAGAGGAGCTTTAGGGAGGAGCTCGTTTTAAAGATCGCTAATCTGTTCTAACCTCAATTTGATGCTTGAATTCTTGGCAATTAAGTTCATGATTCTCAAACTTAGCTGTTCATCAAAATCACCCGGGACAGTGAAAAGTACAGATTCACAGGCCCCAAGGTTAAAGATTCTAATTTTAACCTTGGCTGGGCCTGCGAATATATATTTTAAATAATCTCAGCAGGTAACTTGACAGCACGGCGAGGCGTTGGAAACCCACATACGTATCCTATGTTGAGTACTTCCTGCAGCCATCCCTTTTGAAAATGCTCTGATGGTTAGAAAGTTCTTGTTACTCTTCAGGTCTCTTAAGCTGTAAACTTTTTAGCATCTTCCATGGCCCCTTGGAATGCATACATTCTAGAAAATGTTAGCTGGTTGGTTGAACCTTGACTGTAAGTAAGTTTAAAAAAGAACGACCAGAAGGAAGGGCAGGATGTCATTAGATGTTGCCACTGTTATCCTTTCATATTGCCTTCGCCCCATTAGAAAATGAAACAGGCGTTCAGTTCTGTGAGCTCTGGAGTCCATGCAAGGGAGAAGGGGCTATGTGGAAGGTGGTAGCTTGTCAGCAGCTCCAGCAAACCCGAAGGTTCCATGTCTTTTTCAAAGGCTGCGACTTCATTTGATATCTCAGTTCACCCTGAGGGCTGGGGAAACTGCTTATTATATATTTTATTCATCCAACAATCCCATGTGGGTCCCTGTCTCCATTTCACAGATAAGAAATAGCAACTTAAGGGATTAAGTAACTCATCCAAACTGGTAAGTGACCATCTCTGGTTGGACTCAGTCTGCCTGACTCTAAAGAAAGCTTAGATTCTTCAACAGTACATGATACAAAGATGGATGGATGGATGGATGGATGGATGGATGGATGGATATGTCTGAATTTGACGAGAAGGAAAGATGGTGGTTTCTAAAAATATCTCCAGTGATCACCACCTGTTAACATTTCTGCCTTTGTGTAATTTCCTTCCCTTGAGTGTGGGCTGCCCTCCTCATTTGTTTTGAACAAATAGAACACAACAAAAGTGATACAGTATTCTTCCTGAGATTAGGTTACGAAAGACTTTGATATCTGTCTTTCTCTCCCACTTGTTTGCTCTGATGGAGCAAGTTACCATGCTGTGAGCTTCCCTAGGAAGAGGCCAATATGGCAAAAAACAGGTCTGTCTCTGGCTGACAACCTGTGAGAGACAGAATCCTGCCAGCCTCACAAGCGTGGAAAAGATATGTCCTGTCAAACCTTAGATAAAATGGCAGGCCTGGCTGAGTCAGAGGACCTAGCAATAGATGAAAGGAAGGAAGAAAGGAAGAAAAGAAGAAAGGCAAAAGTGAAGATGGCAGGAAGGAAGGAAGGAAGGAAGGAAGGAAGGAAGGAAGGAAGGAAGGAAGGAAGAAGGTAGGGAGGGAAGGAAGGAAAGTAGAGAGAGAGAGAGAGAGAGAGAGAGAGAGAGAGAGAGAGAGAGAAACCACAGACTCTTACCTTTAAGACAGGGAAGGGAGAAAACATTCTCATGCATGAAGATTCTGTAGAATGGGGACAAGGCAACCTACAATTTAAGATGAAATTCTTTGCTAAGAACAATGTATGTTACAGGAATCCAGAGAAAAGCATTAGCTATCCAGAGTATTAAAAATATAGATTCCTAAGTCAGATGACGTGTGTTTGGATTCTGTCCTGATTACATTTAAGTGTGTGTGCAGTAGGGCATAGAGGGGTCGCTGTCTCCTGTGTTCTCCCCCTCCTCTCTGTGTTAGCTAGTGAATTATTTATCTATCGTTGTGTAACGAGTCATCCCAAAACTTAGCTTAAAACGTCAACGATTATTAATGAGTTTCCATGGTTTCCATACATCAGGAATTTGGGAGCAGCCTGGCTGTGTGTTTCTAGCTCAGGGTCTATCATATCCATTGGAGCTGCAGTCACCCGATGGTCAATTCTCTACAGGCCTGACACTTGCATGTTGGCTCACTCACTCGGCTGACAAGGTGAAGTTCAGTTCCTCTGCATGTGGACATTCCCATAGGGCTGTTGGAGTGTCTTCATGGCGTGTTGGGGGGCTTTCCCTAAGTGACTCATCTAACAGACCAAGGCAGAGGCTGCAGTGTTTCTTATGCCCCAGCTTGAAAGCCACACACCATTACTTCCATTGTATTCTGTTGGTCACATTGTATTCCAGTTCAGTACAGGACAGGACTGCACAAGGCCATAAGTATCAGGAGGTGAATGAAGATTGATGGAGGCCATCTTGAAGGCTAGAGTCCACAGTGGGACACAGCTTCCCCAGAATAAAGACTACATTTCCCAGCATCCTTTTATCTTAGGTGTGGCTATGTGATGAAATTTTGGCCAATGGCAAGTGAACGGAGGCAGTGTACCCAACTTCTGAAACTTGTTTTCCAAGTGAGGGGGCATGCCATCCTTCTTCCTTTCACTTCTTCCTAGAGTTTGGAGTGTGAACCTCCTGGCTGAAACTGAATTAGCCGTTTCTGACCATGAAGTAGAAACTGTGTCTTGAAGATGTTGCAGGACCAAATCGAGAGCATGACCTGATGATTACAGAGCCACTGAGATTCTGGGGCATCCCAGACTGCCTAGATGTACAAAAGAGAAATGAACTTCTTTTGTATTTAAGTCACTATTATTATAGGTTTTGTGTCACACACAGGCAAACCTCTACTGAGCTAATACTGGTGAAGGTTCTTATTTCCTCTAAACTGAAGTTTCTCCCTCTATAAAATGGAGACAATTACACAGAGATGACGTGAACAGTAAATGATATGCATCTAAGGTGCATGGCACAAAACTGGGCGCGTAGGAAGCACTCGATGTATCTTTGAGTTGTTATTATCCCCATTTTACAAATGGTAAAATTGGGCCAGGTAATGAAGCCAAAGGCTTGAACACGGACAGGTCTGTCTCTTCTCAAAACCTGTTCTTCTGACTATGATGATGTAATGAGTACCTTTTCTTGGTAAAAGGAGGAGAGAGATGAAAGTAAGACGATAAACTAGGTGAGTCTGATATCACAAATATGGAGCCCGAGTGTGGGGCAGTGGGGAGTCTTCAGATGCTCTTGGAAGAGGAGAGGCAGGATTCGAGCCATAGAAATAAGGGCTCTGTGTCTTCCCTTCTGGAGGCCCCTTCACCAAGCTCAGTTTCACAGTCTTATCATGTTCAGGGAACCCTTTTTTCTTGTTGTTTTGTTTTTCACTTCTGCCTCCCAGATGCCCTCCTAGGGCAGGGTGTGGAAAAGGCACTGAAGTAATAACTTGGATGTGATTTACTTTTGGCTTGCCTCTTGACCAGTACTCATAACCACCTCTGAAACCAGTCTTTTTACTGTGTTTTGGACAATCAAGTATAAATATACATTTTCATTATTTACATAATTAAGTCAATGATTTGCTGCTGATCCTCTGAGTTTGACAATATTTCGGTGCCATCTGTTTCCTAATTGGACTTAATCTCCAAAAGATGTTACCAAAATAGCCACCAAATAATTATTAAAAAAAAATCAAGTGACAAAAAACCTCCACCCCCCTTCACTGCGTTCGTGGATATACATAAACACACACAACACAATTTATCTCACATTTGTAGTAGCTTTAGGCATTATATGCATGTGACCTGATGGCTTTCATCATGGATTGAAGGCATCCAGGTGATATAGTGAAAAGTACGTTGGCGCTAGGAGGCTAGTTCAAGAGCTGTTTCTCCACGTGACCTTGGGCAGGTCAATTTCTTTCTCTGGACCTCAGTTCTGATGTGCACATAACCCTTATTGCCATCTGGTACCCAGCTGTCTTCATCATTGGATGATGTCCCTATCATATGGGTGATATTCTGTCGTTGAGTAAGTTTTATCACTAAAAAGTTCTTGAAATAGGGTCTGGAGACCTGGGTGAGGCTGACTTCTGCTCCGTGACCTTGGGTGATCCCTTTCCCTTCTGTGAGTCTGAGGTTTATTGTTCTATAAAATGAAAGTTGTGATACCCAAAATCGATTATGTAACATTGCCTTGCTGGTCGGGGTCATGCAAGAGAGTATTCTGATTAAGAGAGTAGGCTGTGAGATCAAAATGTTTGGGTTTGAATTCTCACTTTCTAGTTATCAGGCATAAGCCCTTGAGAAAGTTACTTAATTTCTCCTAGCCTCAGTTTCCCCATCTGGAAAATGGGGTTCCTTCTAGAGGTATTGGAGGTTTAAATAAGAGCGTCAGAAAAACCTCTTGGCTTGCAGCAAGCTCTCAGTTAATATTATCATTATTACAAGGTGATTGTGAGGGTTTCCTGTGAAAATCTGCTGTGAAGGACTATGAAAAATCAGTACTTAAAAAAGTTTCTTAAAATATGCGATCCTTGTACACCAGTTTAGAGACATTGTCCTATGGACTTAAAAATTTTTATCCACGTTTTATAGGTGAAAAACGAGACAAAGAAGAATCAGATGATGTATATAGGAGGCAGTTTTAAAAACCGTGTTTTTTTCCCACAGAGAACGATAGTCCAAGAAGACTGACTTATTTTTCTTTGCCAGAAATCATTGTCACAGAGCTGCCTTGTTTTCAGTTTTTATTAAAGTTTTTTTTTTTTTTTTTGTAATTTCAGCTTTTTTTTTTTAGAGTGGTAAATTATATTATTTTCCCTGTGTGCCTCCCTCCACTCTTCTGATTTAATTAATAATTCCGTAATATTTTTTGAATACCTGCTACATACCAGAGGTTCTCCTAGGCACTGAGAACATAGTGCCGGGGTCTCCACTTCTGCTGTGCACGTTCTAATGAGGGAAGTGCACACGCTCCCTCCACTCCTCACGTGATGTCCAGGAGTAAATCAGGGCGTGGGTGCAGAGCGTGGTGGCGGAGGTTACGTCTTCAGCAGGGCCGTAAGGGAAGACTCTATGAAAAGGTGCTATTTGAGAAACTGGATCAAAAACCAGGGATATCTATGTGGATATCGGGGAGAAGGGTGATCCAGGCTTTGGCCACAGCAAACGAAGTCCCTTGCTTGCTCGTTAGAGAACCTCAAGGCCAGTGTGGCTGGAGCTGAGCAAGGGGAATAGTGGTAGGACATGAGGTCTGAGGGACAGCCCATGACTGGACTGCAGGCCGTGGCGAGGACTTAGGAATATATTCTTTGCGAATGTGATGCCTTTGGAGAGGGCCCTTGACATGGGAAAGGCATGGTTAGGTCTGGGATTTAATGTGATGACTCTGGTTACTGTGTCAAGAAGTGACAGTAAGGTTGTGAATAGAAGCAGAGAGACCGGGAGGAGCGACTGCAGTCCATTCCTATAAACAAGGTGATGGGGACCAAGGGTGTGGGAGAGATGGAGGTGGCAAATATGACCAAATTCTGCATGTACATTAAAGGTGGATTCAACCCTATTTGCCAATGGATTGGTGGAGGGAGGTGTTGAGGAGATAAGAGGACTCAAGCGTCACTCCTAGGCTTCTGACTTGAGGAACTGCAAAGAACAAATTGCTCATTCCTGAGCAGGAGGAAGCTAAGGGAGGAGCAAAGCTTTCTAAATTGTTTGTTTCGGATGAGATAAAGGGTTCCGTTCGGCAAATACTAAGCACATCTGGAATGTGCCGCGTGGATTCATCGCACGTGGATGGTATTAAAGGTAAGGTCCTTATGTAGCAACTCTGCTACAGCAGAGTTAAGAAAGGGTTCAAGGTTTTCCACCTGGGGCACTCCAGCATTTAATAGTCAGGCAAGGGGACTGAGAAGGAGCTACCAGTAGTGTAAGAGAAAAATCTGGTGGCCAAGTAAATGCATTATTAGATCTCCAGGGCTGCTGTCACGAAGTTCCACCACCGAGGTGGCTCACAACAACAGAAATTTATTCTCTCACAGTTCCGGAGGCTGGAACTCTGGAAGCAAGTTATGGACAGTGTCCCATGGTTCCTCTGACGCTTCTAGGCTACGATGCTTCCTTGCGTCTTCCAGCCTCTGGTGGCGGCCGGCAGTCCTTGGTGTTCCTCGGCTTGTGACAGCATCACTCTGATCTCTGCTTCCACTTTTCCCATAGCTGCCTTCTTCCTCTGCATGTCTCCAAATTTATCCTAATAACGGCACCACTCATAGGATTTAGGGTCCTCCCTCATCCAGTACGACCCTATCTTAACTCGACCCTATTTCCAAATAAGTTCACGTTCACAGGTACTTAAACCTATATTTTTGGGGACATAATTCAACACATAACAACAGGTAATATGGTCTCTGGTTAACTCTATATTTTGTGTCTCCTGTCAACACCACCTGATAATCATCGTGGATATTCAGATTTTAATTCTCCCTTTATTGGTCATTTTGGGAAATTCCACACAATAGCATTTTTCAGATAGTAAATACTGTGGCATGTTAAAAAGATGTTACATGAAAAAGGTTTTCTGTAGTCAAATACAGTGGAACGATACTGTGTTCAACTTATACTCTTTAAATTGTGGGACTTTTCGGTACCTTTATTTGAATAGGCACTGGGACTCCTCAAGAATGGGTATGGAGTGTACGGCATTCCCTTTCATTCCCAGAATTTTCAGGTCACAGAGCATATTATGTCCAGATGGAGGGAGAAGCATGGGTGACTGGAACGAGATTTTGTCGGGGAGCTAAGATACTAAGAAATTAGGGGACACGGTCTTACAAATGATATATAAATAACCTTCCGTCCTTTATCCTCCAAGAATGCTCCTTTGCACATTGCACCATCTATTCAAAATCACCAAATTCCATTATGCAGATGAAATCCTGTGGAAACAAATCTGACATGAGGAGAAAGAGTGTGGGCGCGAGAGAAAAAGTTTAATCTACCTTAGACATTTGATTTCATTTTAACCTTCTCAGAAAAATGTCTCCTCTGTAATGTTTCCAATGGATTTGAGCTGATCCTATTATGCTGGATATTCATTCATGCTTTTCCAACTAACATTTGAACGTTGATTGGAGCCCATTGGGGGCGAAGCACTTTATGTCTGTTATCTCATTTGATCCTTCCCATGTCCTAAAAGGCCTTCCTCCTTTTATAAATGAGGAAACTGAGGCTAAGAGGTTGGAACAACTTGCTCAAGATCACATAATTAGTAATGGCAGCGATGGAATTTAGCCCTAGGGCTGCCTGTCTTTAAAACCCATGATTCTTCTTCAGGATTCTGAGTGTTTTTTTAATTATTCATTTGTTTTTTGGAAGGAGAGAGAGAAGTTAACCTTACAGAGACCATTACATAAGGGGATGCAGGTTATTAATGATAATAATAGTAGCTAATAGTGATGGTGTTTTTACTCTTGGGTACATGTTTTCTGGTTGAAGCATCACAGCTCTTCCATGAAGCGGACATTTCAGTGACCACTTTACAGCTAAGGAAATGGAAGCTGGGAGTTATTCTCCAGCGAGTGAGGGCTACGGTTGAAATTAGAAACCTAGTCTGACTCAAGAGTTCAGAATTTTATCTCATTTATTTTCGTTTTTGGTATCTTTAAAGGGAGTCTTTCATTTGACGGCAGTGGGAGGTGGTAAGCATACATGGTGGTGGTTAGCTGGAGCTCTGTGTTAAAAATTCTGAAACCCTGTCTAGGTTTAATGAGAGAGTGATGTTTAAAGTTGGTGGTGTCTACCCTGGGGACAGAGACCACAGGCTTGTATGCCATCACTGTTATTCTGGCTTACTTCCTCGCTATTCTGGGGCACCTTTTGTTTCCTCTTATCCTTTTTTCTCTTTTCTCTAAAGTGCAAAATACAGAATGGATAGTTTGCAGAGGAAGGGCTGTGTTAGAATCATTATGGGAGTTGTTTTGACTTAAAGGTGTGCCTAAATGAGAGATTAAATGGGAGGATTACAGTGGGTTTCTGCTGTAAATAATTGTAAGGCTACCAAACAACCTCTTGATAGTGTACGACCATCTGGGGGCCCTTTCATACCCATTCGAGTTAGATGATCTCCCCAATGGCCTTGCGAGGTAGACGGGATACAGTTAATCACCCCACTTTATAGATGAGGAGACCACAGCTCAAGGAGGCACAGTAAGTTACTGGTGCCCTTAGAGTTTCTAAGTAGCGGTTTGGACTCAGGCCTTCCACCTTCAAATTCGGCTGTCTTGCCAAATCTGGCGGTCTTGTTTCTGCACTAATATTTCTCTTAGCTCTGGTCATTATCGTAGATGATTAGAGTCCAGATAAGAGGAAGAGGTTAAGTTAGCCTCAGGGATATAGTGTGGGGGGAAGGAATGGTGGGCGTGGTCAGGAGGGAGGAAAGTTTGGGGATGAAACCATTTCAGTGCCTTTCCTTCTCTTCTGAGCCACCAATTCTTTCCTGTGTTGAATTATAATAGGACAATGATAACCAACAGTTATGGGGCGCTCCCTGTGAACTAGGCAGTGTGCTAAACGCCTTAACGAAGCTGACATGATTTAATCCTAAGAACAGCTCTGCAAATTAGGCCCAGTTTGCACCCTCCCCCCACTTTACAGACGGCAGAACTGAGTCTCAGCAAGGCGTCCTCTTTGCCTCAGCTGGGAGGTTTCCGCGCTGGGATCCGAGTGCAGGGGATTCCGGAGGCCGCTCTTGTGTGTCTGCAGGCAGCATCTCCTCTGCCTCCGTTCACTCTGCCGTCAGACGAGCTGGGAACCATGGACAGCCTTTGGGTACCTATTTTAAGACTTCAAAGCTGTTGTTTGCTTATAAACATCAGATCTGCAGCTGATGTAGCGCGCAGCACAGACTAGCGCTTACGCAGAGCTGACTGCACCAGGCCGGCCAGGACCCCGCCAGGCAGTCCCGCGCCTGCTATAAATACAGCCCTTTCAGCTGATGCAGGCGGAGACGCAGAGTCTGCCTTTACAGAATTCTGACTTCAGAATACATTCTTCTTCCCCAGGCTCTCTGTCTTCTTTCAAATACACACATAAATCCTCAAATTTACTGTTACCTTTCCTTGGATATATTTTTTTTCTTCCTTTGTATTGTTTTAAATAGGAAGAAAACTGCTTTTTTAACCCAATTTTAATACCCCATTTAGGGTTGTCTTGCCAATCAGGAAATGAAATACAGTCACATCAGCCAAGGTTTTAAATTCAGCCCTGTCTTCATATTTTGCCATTTGAGTCCTGAAATTTACACAGCCTCATTCTCACTCTAATTGATTCTTCTAACCTGACCATGACTTTTACCGTCCTGTGGTTAGAACACTTGACTGGCCTTATTTCTCTGCTGTCAGGACATATATCATCTTTAAAGGGTCCCATACTATCAGAAAGTTTATGTATCAAATTTAAGATTTCTTCAATGAAACAAGAACTGCTGGGCAGTTTAAAGAGCTTAATATGAATAATAAAACATTCCAACATGAGTATTTTCCCCTGAAAACTTTATCAAAAAAGACATTAACGTTTCCCTGTATCTCAAGCGCACCAAATGCAGCCAATTTCCTTCGGTACATGAAATGACCGAAATAGGACTTTTACTATATCAATAAAACTTGTAACTACAGAATCTGCCCTGCCTTGACTGATGGTATCATTAGACTTCGGTTTGCAAAGGGTGACCCTTGCCCTGCCTGTTAAAAGAAGAAGAAATTGGCTAAGGTGATTGAAGCTCTAAGAGAATATGGTTAGTATATTTAACCTGTTTCAGAAATGACACTGCTTCAACTCAGAGAACATCCTGCATTACATTATGTCATTATGCATGCAAATATGACTGAAAATGACAGAGACTTGAATATCTTGCGGGAACACGCATCAGGCTGGGAGATGAGTCCTGGACTGCAGATTTAGTCATGTCCCTGAGAGCCACCGTTTACTACATGACAGGCACTTTTAATCTCGACTTAAACCTTGACAAAAATCTGTGGTCAATAATATTATCCCCATTTGGCAGATGAGCAAACTGTACCCATTAATAGAGGAATTTAAGAAAGCCATACAAGGACATACAGCAAGTAGGTGGGAAAGCTTGGATATAAGCACAAGTCTGTCTGATGACCAAGTCTCTCCTTTTAGCCACTGTGTCTTTGAACTAGTTACTGCCCATGTGGGCCTCGGTTTCCTTATAGTGAAATAAGGAAATTGACCTAGATAATCTTAATGTTTCTCACAAAACTAAAATGGACTTGGATTCAGAAGACTGTGCTTGAGATCCAGATTATCATTACCAATCTTTCAGCCTTAGCCAAGTTGTTCAACACTTTTGAGCCTCAGTTTCTACATTTATAAAATGGGGGTAAAATCCTTAAGTAGAGACCAGATTAAATAATGAAAAGAGTATTGTACAAGACATAGACTTATTTTTTTATTTACTGAAAATGGTTGTAATAGGACCTAAACTGAAAAAAAAAATATGTTGGTAGCTAGCATGAAGATGTCTGTGTACCTGTGTGTCTATCTTTCATCTCACACTTACATCTAAGATACAGCTGCATTGCAGAGGAGCATTGCAGAGAAATTAGAAGCAAGGGCTTTTAAATCAGACATACCTATCTGCTCTATCATGTACTACTGATATTATCTCAGGCCAGTGGCTAAACTTCTCTAAGGCTTGGTGTCCTCCATGAATCGGAATCATGGCGGAGCAACCCCATGTCACTGATGTGACAGTTGCATGAGTTAATACCTCTCAGGCACTTAGCCCAGTGCCTGCCACACAGAGCAGCTGCTCAGCATTGGGAATGAGAGAACATCTAGCTTGGTGGCCCATGGAGCACCCTAGACTGTGACACAGAAAACCTGGGAGCATTTCTGATAGTGTGAATAATTTTCTTTATGAGATTAAATAACCCACTTAACCTCTTGGGGCTGTTTGATCTCATGGTTCTCGCTGTTGCTTTGCCAGCTGACAGTAATGGCTAAATTGCATGACTTGAATCTTTCTGCAGGGAGGAACCAGGAGAGGACAGGGCAGCTGGCTCAAGCAAAAAACAGGAATGATTTAAATTTCAAATTCAGAGATAATTTCTCACTAATTAATTCTTGGCTTCATCTAGTCCTGTGCTCTATACCAGGTTCTTCCGTGTACATGATCCCGTTTGTCTGTAGAGAACTGCATGAATTATAGGACTGACATAATGGACACCATTTAAGAGGCCAGAGGCTGAGGCTCAGGGGAGGATGGATGACTTGTCCAAGAGAACTCAGATAATCAGTGTGGGAACCAGGGCGAAAATCCAAACATTCAATGGTATGTGTGTATGTATAGGTGTACAAGATGTATGTATAGATGTACATATATGCACATACACACATGTATAGGCATATAATAATCCAAACATTGAACTGAATATATATATACCTATACGTATACATAGGTGACATGTGTATATATAATATGTACCCACATGCATATGTACCTATATGTGTGTGTGTACAAAATTTAACTTTTCCCTGTTTGCTTGCCATTGAGTGACTGCTCCCCTCACTTTTAAAAGAGGGTTATTTGCCATTGGGGGACTGTAATGTAAGAAATGCTTAGAACTCATGGAAGAGACTCTGGAAAAGTACCTGGAATCTAGCACACGGAAGATATACCTCTCAAATACATACAAAATCTAGCCTTTCTGTTTTTACTTCTAGTGGGCAGAATAATCGCCCTTCCCCCAAAAGTTATTTATGGAACCTATGAATATGTTACCCTATATGGCAAAAGGATTGTCGCAGGTGTGATTAAGTTGAAGATCTTGAGATGAGAGATAGCCCTGTACTATTCGTGTGGGTCCATGCAGCCATGAGTCCTTATAAGAGGAAGGCAGGGGAGTCAGAGTCTCAGAGGGATGTAAAAGTGCTGCACCGCTGACTTTGGGAATAGAGAAAGGGGCCATAAGCCAAGGAATGCAGGCGGCCTCTAGAACTTAGAAAAGTGGAAGGAAATGGATTACCTCATACAGCCTTCAGGAGGAGTGCTTCCTGGCCGATACCTTGATTTTAGGTAGTAAGACCCATATTGGACTTCTGATCTCCAGAGCTGTAAGATATAAATTTGTTTTAAGCCACTAAGTTTTAAGCACATTCTTTGATCTGGAACCATCCCCCTAAGAGAAAGGAAGTGAAGAGTGTTCCCAGAGAAATGTCAGAGCAATTGCCACGCTGTCTGAGTTTTTTAGAAGGAAGGCTGGAAGAAGCTGAAAAACTTCTTTTGGAACCTTCTCTTTCTTGCTCTCAGAATTTCCTTTACTCAGAGGTACACAGAGTGCTAGAAAATCAACCTTGGAGAATTCACCAAGAAAAAAAACAAGGACAATTTTAACAAACTACTTGTTTCCTTAATGCATAAATAGTAAATAAATAATAACAATGAAATACAGACTTATACAGGATTACAAACTCAAATGCCTGTAGGACCAGACTGGAAGCATATGGGTGGGAGGCAATTCAGGCCAAGTGTTGCTAGATCTTCTGATTTTTCGAGAGAAAATAGAAATCTGGAATTTTATGTGAAAAACTCCCAGTTTTTATGTCTAGGCAATGGATTACAGCAATTCTGTATGCCATGCGAAGACCAAACAGAACATTTCTGTGGGCTTGATGGCCATCTGCCTGCAATGCCACGTGTGTCTGTAAGAGCCACATCACTTCTCACACTGGGATTCTGTGGTCAGACGTGGCCTCACTCCACTTATGTGTCTTTATGCCCTTGGGACTTCGGTTGGGAAATGAGAATCCAGCAGATCAGTGGCGAGTTGGGTGCCAGGGATCTCAGAGGACAGCACCGAAGGGCCACACCCCTGAGTCCTCATGTCTGAGGAGTATGTCACACCCATACCTGCTGCTGAGGGGACAAAGAGCCATGCCCTTTCCTCAATTTCATTCAATTTCTAAGCTCTCTGATGGGCCTGCTAATGCTCTAGGATCTACATTAGGGGTTTCAGTTGCTGAGCTAAAAAAAGACAGGGTTCTTGCCTGCTGGAACTTCATGGTGGGGCTGGCGGGGGTGGGGGCATTGAGAGACACACAGATAAACTGGTAGCCTTCAGAATTTTGTCCGTGTTAAATGTAGATTTGTAAAAATTAAATCTAAAAGGACATGGCCCTGCCTCAGTGAGCTAGTAGTCCACGTAGAATTCTTAGAAGAGGTGACTTGAGATGAGTCTTTAAAATGATTTTTTCTAATTGAGGTATAATTGACATATACCATTATATTAATTTCAGGTGTACAGCATAATGGTACGATACTTGTATGGATTGGGAATGATCTCTGTAAGTCTAGTTAACATCCATGAGTCTTAAAAAGATAATCGAGTGGGGCTTTTTTGCAAGGCGAAGGTGGATAAGTGTGCTCCTGGAAGAGGGAGCCTCTCGAGCAAAGGTCTTTGCTCTAAGTCCCGTAGATATAAAGTCTAGTTAGGAAGAATGAATGTACATTTGAGGATAAGATAGAGGATAAGATAATAAGGTAAGTTAAAATAGACAAGAGTATGGCAGGCAGAGTATGGCAGAGAAGTTATGCAAGAGAGAGATACGATGGTGTGCCAGAATGTGGGCCACAGGTCGCAGGCTAATTGTCTTGGCTTAAAGTCTTAGTCACTTCCTCGGGACACATACTGTGCTGGTCATCAGTGGGGCTCTAGTAATGCCAGAGAAGAGACCTCTTTGGCTTCTTTATCCTTTATCAGGTATCCACTGATCATCTATCAGGGCACAGAACGTGTCCCTGTTGCTGGCCTGGGATCAGGTACTGGAGACCAGGTCAGGGGTGACATCTACAATCCGATCAGCATGAATAAAAAATGTAGGATACATCTGCCTGGCCTGACAGGAAGACGACCCCATCAGAGACAACCCGGACCTCATATTTTTTCTCCATGATCCACCTGGTCCAAACATTCAGAGAGGTCTGAGATTGGCTGTCTTGAAATTCTGGATGATCTTGGTTCTAGCTGCCCTCAAAGTGGAGAACAACTGTTCTGTCTGACTTCCCACTTCCCCACTGCATGTTCTTCTCTCTTGACCCCTAAAGATCACATTCATTGGTTTGCCATTGTTCACAGAGCAGCCCTACTCTTTTGAACCTATATTTAAAGTTTTATTATTATTATTTTTTTCAAGTGGCACCTCAGCAAGGTTCGTTTCGACTATCGTATTTAAAATTGCAGCTTCTACTCTACTTCATAACTTTCTATCTTCCTAATCTGTTTTATTTTCACTAAATACATATGCTAAGAGGGTAAGTATTTTTATTGTTTTATTTACTGCTCTCTCCCAGCACCCACGGCAGTGTTTGGCACATAGTAGACCGTCAACAACTATTTGCTGAAAGAATGAAATATTTATTGAGTCCCTATTATGTCTCCGAGGTCTGCACCTTCATGGAACTTACAATCTATCTGCCATTGGAATGTTAGACATACTCCAGGATGATGATTATATCTTATCCATCTTTGTATCTCCAGATACAGGATGATGTATAGCTCAATAAGTTATTGTCATGTGAGTGCATCTACTCCACATAACCCCCTACAATCCAGCCAAACTGAGAAGTAATCATCTTTGAGAATCTCCATGTCTCCTGAGACCTTTTGATCATTCTCTGCCCGCTGCCCAAATTCTAACTCTAATATCACTCACTCATGGGCAGGATGCATTGAGATGTAAAAAAGGTAAGCTCTAGAGACAAATAGATGTGGCTGTAAAACCTAGGACTTTTATTTACTGCTTCTGTGTGGTTAGCTTGCTGGACCTTCTCTGAACCTTAGCTTCCTTACCTTTATGCAGAATTGAACAATAGTGCCCCTCATTGCATTGCTGTGAGGATTAAGTAAGGTTAATGCATTATAAAGCACTTGGTATACCAAGAAATTAATGAAGATTAACCATTAAACATGAATTTTTTAAAAACCCTCTATTTGCACTCTTTACTGTATGATTCTATCGTGTCTTTTCCAGTGCTTGGTTCAGTTTGTGTGGCAGTATAAATGCTTGCATATCAGTCTTCTTCCCAAGTGGCATTCCCTGTATAGGATGAGTTCATGACACAGAGGTGAGGTGGTGAGAGTGAACGATGGAGGCTAGGCAGGCAAGGGGTCCGATCTGAATTCCGCTATTCGCTGTGCAAACAGGAGCAGATCTCCACATTTCTCTGACCTCCGCTTCCTCACCTGATAAATGGGCGTGGCAATATCGACAGCACAGAGTTGAGAAGAACATGAAACAATCCCATTCGGACAGAGTCTGGAACATATTTGGTGGTTAGCACCTATTAATACCCGTATTTTGATTTTTAAAGATACCGGCGACCCTCCCCCTGCTTCCCTCTGGGATTCCGAACCTTTTACTCTAAGCCTTTTGGTAGTTCATGCGATCCTGCAGCAAAGGGAAAGCTGGATGGAAATATCGCCTCGCCTCTTGTGGGTGATAGTTTACACCCAAATTACAAAATCTGATTATAAGTTTATAAATGTCTCTGCTTGCAGAAAGAGACCCATATTATTAATGGTCATAAAATTAAATCACCCAGTGCATTTCTATTCCGAAAGCAAAACCTATCTATGTTCACCAGTCAGCCTGTATAACGTAGACATATAAACAGAATTGGCGGGGAGAACACCCACCATGTTATTTATTCAGTTCCAAAACATTTGCCACACACCATATGGCAGGATTTTTTTTTTTTTTGCCTTCTCAAGCCTTTTTCACAGATGTAATTATAATTCTTTTCACCTTCCCCAGAGAGATTATCTTGAGTATTGTAAAGAATGTGTGAAACTGGAGACCTTACAGGGAACTTTATGATTGTTGCACTCAGTCTCCTTCTACTGTGCAAAGTCCACCTACTGGCCCATGGACAGTTGCTCTACAGAGCATCCGGCCTGAGGTTTCCCCTGGGGACTGTTAATGGCGGGTGGAGGTTGATCGTTATCATGACTATCTATCTTCCCATGTGCATCACCATCTTGCCAGTAAGGTACAGCTCAGCTGGACTGGTGGGCTACACTATCAGCCTGAAACCTGCTCAGCCCTCTCCTTCTCTGGCTTCTTTATCATCTTTGGGAGGTTCCCTGATCTCACTGGAATGCAGATCTTAGTACTATTTCACACCACATTCTTAGGATGAGGAACCTTAGGATCTACGTCTCTTTTATGTCACACAGAACCAAGAAAGAGATTGAACTTGAGCCAGGCATCTGCTAAACACTTATTTTAATTTTTTTTCTGGTACAGAGGAATATTAATAAGGGTTGATTCAGGTCAGCCCAGAAAGTGTGTGCAGATATGACCAGGCATTCCTGAGATGGCAAAGAACGTCCCTCTACTTATTAAACTGTGTTAGACTTTATACTAAGTGCTTTCTGTACACGAGCTCATTCATGTTTATAATAATCTGGTGAGGTAAATAGTCTCGTATTTTTACAGAGATGGAAACTGAGGCTCTGGGTGCTTAGGCGCGGTGGTCAGGGTTATATGCGTTTTCTCTACCACATCTTACAATAATAACAATAGCGACAGTGCTGTGGTGTAGGACCCTCTGTACACATGTCACCACACGATGATCCCCCGCATGCCTATAAAAAGGTCACTCTTAGTGACCTCCCCCGACCCCATTTGAAACGAGGAGCTAGGACTCAAGAAGCATAAGAGACTTACATGTAAGTTCCCATGACTAGCAAATGTGCCCTCACCCAGTTCTTACCCAGTTCGCGATGCAAATTACAGCGTGTCACGCACCCTCTGAGTTTTAAAACATGAGAAACTAACCTCCATTTATATCCTTGTTTCTATGGAGTGATGTGTTCCAAACTCTGAACATCTGAGTTACGAAGAAACTTTTGGCAACAGAACCTGTTTATGTGTTGAAGACTGTCTGTATCTTCCATATTGATAGGGCGCGTCTGGCAAGAACAAAAATTGTCTTGTGATTTACCAGATGGCAATTCTGTTCTCCAGCTGGATTGGGAATCCCAGAGGACCCATCTCTTCCTTCAGGGTTCCAGCAGCACCACCTCTGCGCTGTGGCTTCACCACCGTACGCAGGTCTTCTCAGACTCCCGGACTTCAGGAGAAGGCGAGGGAGGTAACCCAGGCCTAGGCACGCTCCTCAGGCATGGCCTAAATGGACATCCTCTGCACCGGAATAACCACGGCCATGCGCATCCTCCAGAGTTTGGGATTTACAAACCATTGTGCTGAAAGGGGGGGGGGGATGGCTTCTTCTGTAAAATTCATCCAGGGAAGAACTATGCTGGGTGGCTTACAGCAGTGTGTTTTCGTTGTTTTTGATCACAGCTTCCAGAAAGATAAAACTTTCCGTTGTGACCCAGTGCATATATGTAAGTGTATATGCCTATACGACGTATAATTTAAAAACACATTATACGTATAATGTGAGCATGGTGGATGTAATAAACAAAAATTTCACAAAATAATACCCTTGT
>CM053509.1:151958303-152006167 GCA_028627145.1 Eidolon dupreanum | reverse complement strand
CCCTTCCTAGAAAAATAGATCTGTGAGCATCCGCGTGAGCAGGCTTAGCAATCTCATTTCAGTGTTTTTCTCTAGGGGGCATTCAGCAAGAACGGTTTTACTGAACATCTACTGCATGCCAGACCCGGAGCTGTGAACTTCAGAGACAGAGCTAAAAAAGACTCACTCCCTTCTCCTTTTCCTCCGGTTGGTGATGTCCTTAGGGACCAAGCTGAAATTGACTCATCAGAGGCTTTCCATGATCTCCCAGCCATCTCTTCACTGAGCTGGAAATGCACAGACTTACCTTAACATTCCCAACTGGGTCTTATTCTCCAAGCTGCTTTCATCCGTCGTCTTGCTTTTCTTTGAACTCCATCCAATTTATCACTTTTTTCTTTTCTTCCTGGAAACATGATGCTCAGAATTGAACACAGCCATCCAATTAAGTCTTAACCACAGCCAACTAGGGCATAGTAATTGTCTAGCTTGTTTTACATGGTGAAATCTTATTAATAGGTAGATGGGGAGGGGAGTGTGGGTATACCAGGGTCACTTGGAATTTCTTTGAGGCAGCACATGCAAAGGTGGACAGTAGAAGCTGATAAGCCATCAGCTGCCTTGGAAAAACTCAATGTTTTTTGGAATGTTTTATTTGGGAGGGTTTTATATTCACTTATTTTATTACTTTGACATTTTTATAACCCTGGTAACAATTTTTTTTTTTATAAGTTAAGCTTTTACTTAGGTACAGTGTAAAGCTGTTCTTAAGATGAAAGCTGTTATCTGATTTCAGAGCTTAATGTTTAAAAGTTCTCAAGCTGGTGAATCTAAAGACATTCCCTGCATAATTGTGTACTTAGAATTCAGTAGCGGCGTAAAAGAGAGAGTGAGCTTCATGTTCTGTCTGGAATTACGAAAAAGACAATTTATTTTTAAGTGAACTGGGGGACGAGGGGGGGAAGACTGTGGCGGAAGATGTGTAGCGGAGTTACTGCAATACCATCTGGAAACTTGGCTGGAAAAGAAGAGAAAGCCTAGAAGGAACAAGAAATGGGATGCCTGAGCCTAGAAGGGACCAACAGGCTCTGGCAGATGGGGTCTCCATCAGTGAGGTGACTTTGTACAGAGTGGAGGATGGGAAGGTGGGGAGCTAATTTTCCTCTTGAATGAGAAGGCAGCAATTATTTAAATAAAAAAAAATGTGTCACAGTATAGATAACATAAAATCTACCGTTTTAACCATTTTTAAGTTCAGTACATTCACATTAGGTAACCAACACAGCATCCATCTCCAGACTGAAATTCTGTATCCACTAAACAAATAACTCCTCATTCTCCCCCTCCCTGGTCCCTGGGAACCACCATTCTATTTTATTACTATTATTACTTTATAAAAGTATCATTGGCATACAGTAGCAGTTATTTATTTTTTTTACTACGAGTAGACAGAGGAGAAGAGTCTTTTTTTTTTGTTGGGGTTCGCCTAATCGTAACCAGTTTTATGAAACATCTTTAAACTGTTCCAACTTTACTATTTCCCTCCAGCTAGGTTTAGCCCTGGTGGCTACAGTTCCATAGTCCTGTGGCCCTGACTGTGATCTCCATGACAGCAGGAGTCTTAAGGGTGCCCTCTGCAGTGCTCAGGGCTAGGTGGTTTTGTTTACTACCTGCCTGGCACCGTGATCAGTACTTTACGTCTTTGTCTTTAGGAGTCTCGCATCAGTCCTGCAAAGGAGAGAATGCGAAACCTGTCTTAACAGATGAAGAAACCGAACATATGACGATTTAAGTAATTTTTTTCAGGGGCCAGTGGAGGATCCTATGAGTCAATCTCTACGATTTTTCAGTACTTTTCCATCCCTAAATTCCTTCATCAGCATCTTCTATAGGAAGATGGGACTTTCAGACACAGGTGCCACTGAGAAGGAAGAATTCGTTTCCTTTTCAAGGCTGAGTTTCCCAAACACTGATTTCATAGGATGGCAGTAGGTGTTTCTTAAAACTGAAAAACAGCTGGAGGAAGGGGCTGGCCCTGTTTCTGTGTAGTCTAATAAGTTCAGGAACATTGAGTTAAACACAGTTTAATAGAATTTTCCTCAAAGGTAATCTCAGAGGCTGGATTATTCATCCAGGCTGCAAACTTATTTTTCCTCATTTATGACAACCTCATGAATCTGATACTCCATAAAAAAACTCTGGCAAATGCCAGGGGTGACATTCGGAATATTTAATGACTGTTACAGCCTGGACATTGGCCAATCAGACTGGATAGCAGCCCAGACAGAAAGAGCAGGAGCCAACAGTGGGTGTGGGCACACCAATGTGTCCTGATGGGATGTGCCACTTTCAGGGCTTTAGGACTCAACCAATCTTGGAAGACTCTTGGAAGATGGGCAGTTCAGGTATTGGAGAGCAACCACTCGGGCCAACTGTCCCAGGGGAAGAGGGAATCCCATTTCCGGGAATGCTTCTTGGGGCTGTCCAGGATGCTTGGACTGGAAATGACTTTTGTCTCTCTGGTGCCACCCTTGCGTAACCTATAAGTAAGTAGAAATTGGGAGGTCTCGAGTCTACCAGTAGTGGTCATCTGCTCGGCTCCATTTTCTTTTGAGCGGAGGCAGCATAGCTCATCAGAAGGGCCCTGGACAGGAGTCAGAGGGGCTGGGCTCTGCCTGGGATGCATGGTGTCGGAGGCCAGTTTGGATCCCTTGATGGGCTTCCATTGTCCGTAGTGGAGAGAGTGAGGTAGGTTATCAGATTCTCTTCCAGCTCTGACACCTTACAACCCCGTCTTCTGGGCAGCTCTTAGATTTGCCAATTCCTATTTTTACTAAGTAACTATATTTACCCTCCCCCGTCAAGTAAAGACAATAGATGTTTCTTCCTTACCTGTCAGACAAAGCTGCTACAAAGATATGACCTCCCCCCCATCCCCCAACTTTCGAATTCCATGTCTGTCTGATTCTCTTCCACGCTTGACGCACCGCCAGAAGTGGAGTGGGGGCAGTGTATCTTTAATATTTATTAAAAGACTCCAAATCTCTGTAATCTTCCCGCTTTGATCCTTTTAAATATTCTAAACTCCTTTTTTATTTAAACAAGTTTGACTGGTCTAATCATGGGCTGACTTGCTTCCTTAGCTCCCTCTGCATTTTCTCCAGTGAGCTGGGTGAAAAGGGACGAGGCTTATGGGAGACGTTTAATGCTCCTGTCAGTTATGTTTCTACTTTGTCCAAGTTGAAGCAATCTAACCCAAAAACTCACCACTGCAATTGATGCTCAGGCAATTATCACAAAGGAATCTGAGCTATTTATTTGACGATATTTGTCACCATGTTATTTGTAAGGGTATAATATTGGAGGCATACTTACATTATAATACAAAGAACATGTATTAGCCAATTAGAATACTCATTTTATGCAGTTATTGAAATTTTAGTCCTGACTGTGACATAGAATTTTAAGGAAACTAGGGCTATAATTACGTTAACCCCACAACTTCCTATGCAGAGGACTATAGGAGAAAGTGGACAGATAAGCATGTTTGATTCATTAGGGTAGTGGGATTATGGGATTTGAAATGACATTTTTTTCCCATCAGTTTTTGTTATTTTAGTTGCAACATTGTTCATACAATATACAAGACATGGGAAATCATATTATATAAAGTGGAATAAGCATTGACTTTAGAATTGGACAAATCTATACTCAGATCCAGATTTTTGTGACTTCTGCATGTAAGAATTAGGGCAGATCTCTTATTCTCACAGAGGCCAGTGTGTGGAAAGCAAGTTCTTTCCTCCTCTTAAAGCCGAGTCAAATAAAATTAAATGAAGCGACTGTGTAATTGTAAAAACAACTAGTGTTATAATAAGCCACAGAGTTCGACCTTTGCTCTTTCCTGACCATCTATATTTTAAAGCTATGCTCTTCTAGAATTAGTAGGAAACACTACAGCATCATCACTGTAGGCTTGAACACCAGCTCCTCCATGTCCTACCTCTGTGACCTTGGGCAAGGGACCTCTCTGAGCTTTCGTTTTCTCTTGGTTCAGTTTTACCAGGTTAGTAAGCAACATTCCTCTTTTTCTTGCCTGAGTTCAGAACCAGCTAAGAGTCACGTGAGTCAGAAAGATCGCGATCAGAATATTACTTTCCTTCTTTAAAGCCGTTTGGAGAATGTGACAGGGACGCATAGCAGCAGTGGGTGTCCTAACCCAGGTTTTCTTAGCTCAGCCCTGAGCAGCACCAAACCCAAGGGGCTCCTGCCTCAGGGGAGAGCAGAATGCGGCCCCCCTGCAGGTGGCAGAAACCGAGAAACGAGACTTGCAGACCTAGTTTCCTCTTCCAGGTATGCCCTTGAAAATTCAGTGGGGTCATGCGTATTATTTCTTTACTTGTTTGTTTATATTTAAGCATAGTTGGTATTCAATATTAGTTATATTAGTTTCAGGTATACAATAGTGATGCAACCTCTTTATTCCTTACAATGTGATTTTTCCCCCTCCCAGTCAAGATGGGAGGATGGGTGAAAAAGGTGAAGGGGACTAGTCAGTAATATTGTGATAAGTACACGTTATTATTTTAAACAGTAGCTTGCATAGAATCAGAGCTCAGTAAATAGAGGCTGCTACTGTCCCTTCAGCAGCTTCCCCAGGTAAAAGCCACTCCTGGGTGTCTTTGTGGATGAACTGCCAGACCAGTATGACCACATGAAGAGAGGGAAGTTGCATGGTGCCAGAAGCATGGCCTCTGGAACCAAATGCCCTGGGTATGAATCCTGGCTCCCTTGCTTCCCGGTGGCATGACCTTGGGCAGTTTACTTAACCTCCGTGTATCTTAGTTTCTCCATATGTAAAACACGGATAAGAGCAGTAACTACTCATAGAGTCTTTATGAGAATTAAAGAAGCTAATACTTGTAAAGCACTTAGAGCAGTCCCTGGCACATAGTAAACATGTTTGTTATGTGTCAATAAGTAATGAAGGCCTAGACTGTAGGGCCTCCCCACTTTATAGCATCAGTGGATTTAGGGCACAGTGATGACATGCTGGACCGTCTCTATTAATGAGCACATTAAAGGGATTTCTCATGGCTCCTGAACCTTCCATCCCTTTGCATTTTGTTGGGGAAAAAATAACTCTGCAGCTGGCAATGGGAACGATTCTGAGTTAAATCGCTTTCATTAGTATGTGTAGAGTTTTAGACTTTGGGTCCAGAGCCTTCTTTCTCCCTCCCACCACCCTAAATTTCTTGGTTAAATTCCCAGCAAGATGAGGATTATTTATAATTTGGCCCTAACTGCAGCCCAGCAGGAGAACATGTTAATGAGTTCATTAATTAATTAGCTTGCATTTGCATAGTACTTAAGCATTTGCAAAGCCCTTTCAGATTCATTATTTCATTTTATCATCATAATACTCCAGTGAGGAACAAGGCAAGGGTTATCCAGATTTTCAGATAAGGAGACTGAGGCTCTATGAGGTTAACTGGTCAGCCCTAGACAACTAGTTTAGTGTCAGAACAGACTCTCATTTAAATCTTAGCTCCCCTAATCAAGTTACTCAGCCTCAATGGTTGTTAGTTTCCTCCTCTGTAAAACAAAGTAAAAATAGTGTCAACCCCATGTGGACTAATATGAATATTAACCAATACACAGAAAGCACACAGTGTAATTGCTTGGTCAACGGTAAGGCTGTTATTATAAAGAATGACAATAAGCATCCATTAAGCATAACAGTGGTGTTGGCTGTGGAAGCCTCACAGGCAAAGTGCATTGTGGGAAAGAAGCAGGAGTAAATTCTATCCATTTTATTCAGTGGGGAATTGAGAAAGTCTACAATGAGGCAGAGGAGTTGAACCTTGACAGGTGAATATGAATTTTTTCCAGGTAGAGGAAGAGGTAAAAAGAATTTGAGGGGACACAACTAATTGACCTAAATCACGGAGTGATGGACTTACTTGCTGTCTTCAGGGAATGAATAGCAATCCGGTTCGGATATTAACCGGGAGTATCTAGAGGTGAAAGTGATGATGGGTGTGTGGATATGGATATATCATAAGATACCTACCTAGTGGTAGTGGTGATTGTTGGAGTGTGGGCATGGTCATAAGAGTAATGTACTTTGCGATGAAGATAATGATTGGGGGTTGGGCATAGTGATGGCATTAAGTACATAGTGGTTGAGATGGTGGGAGTGTGGGCATGGAGATGGGTAGACACTAATGATGAAACAGCCAGCATGGCGAGGGTTAAATTCTGAAGGTCTTCAAATCCATGACAGTAGGTTTATACCTCCATGGGAAATTATATGATGATGCTTGTCTATATGTTTTTAAGAAGAGGAAATGATTTTCTCTGATCCTTGTTCCAAAAAGATGATGATGGCATAGGATGGTTTAAAAGTGAATATTTCTATATGCACAAAAAAATAAAAAATAAAAATGAATCTTTCAATCAAAGGAGCAACATTCTGGGTTATCCTGGAATGTCTTTTGAAGAAGAACATGTTTTCTTTTTTTTAACTCTTAAATTTTACTCTGTATTTTCCAAGGGTCTGTTTGATTTCTAGGCCTGGAGGGTAAGGCTTGCAAATGTGGACTTGAAAACACACAGCGTCTTTTCATCACCAAAAGGCTTATATTCATAAATTCATAGAAACTTAGATTAGCATGGGACCCTTAGAGACCTCTAATTCCAAATTCTCATGGAACAACTGGGTAACCATAGTCCTTGCATATTTCCCCCAGGGCTCTACCTCTGTACAAGTGTGAATTGGAAGCTCAGACTTGTCTCAGAGCCATGTGGCTGCTCAGGGACAGATCGCCCCCATGGATTACTAACTGGTAGATACACAGAGGGCATTAGAACCTGTACATCCCAATGTCTCCTATACAGTAAAATAGTACTGGTCAGATAAGTTTAGGGAATGCTACATACTAAATTCCCAACTCTGTCACACTCTCAACACACATACATGTGTGCACTTGTGCACATGCATGCTCATATACACACACGTACTTTTGTACTTTGAATAGTCACAATTCAACATTGGAATATTAATGGCTCTACAGGAAAAACAGTTAAAACAGTAACAAAAACAGAAATTTAACACATAGTTTCCCAAACTTAATTGACCATAGAAACAACAACATTTTTTTTTCTTTTTAACAGAATACCTTTTATATCCTACTTTGAGACATTCCAATCCAATCAATCTAGTCATCTAATAATCAAATGAGATCAGTCATTTTGCTGGAGCTACAGAAGTGGTTGTTGCTAGAGCTCTGACTAGAGTCCAAGTTCATTGCCTGGATATTCCCATTTATTTAACAACGTTCCAAGTTCTGAGTCTCCATTATAAAGATATATTTGGGAGAGTATCAGGACACACAAGAGCACAGCTATCTATCAGTTATGACTGTATGAGTCGCTGGAGAGTTTTCTCTAAGTAACCAGTCTGCACTGGGACTCTCTTGTTATATAGTGGCTTGAAGAGTGAGGGTTTTATTTCTGTCTCACCTGTTTCCTGCATTTGTAGTTTATGTTTTGTCCAAACAAATTATTGTTTCATAGGACGGACTACTGGTTTGATGGGTTTTTGAGTTTCCTTTCTTTCTTTTCTTTTCTTTTTCTTTTTTTGGAGTAATTTGTTTAATTGTGTTTTATAAAATCCATGGGAGGAACTAAAAAAAATAGTTTACCCTTTATGAAAACAAAGGAATAATGGGAATGTCGCTACTTTTAAAAATTTTGAGTACATTGTAGTGGACACAACTTGGGCATCAGTGGTCTGGCAGAGACAGGTTTGATGGTAACCAGTCTCACTTGGATATGAAGCAAGAATGCATATACCAACCTCCCTTGAAATTAATTTCGGACCATGTGGTTTGGTTCTGGCCAATAGGATGCAGGATTGAAGTGATCATTCTCAATTTACACTCTTGATCCTAAAATCTCCCATGCAATTTTCCTTTTTCTCTTTTCCTTCTCTTGGTGAACATGAAAGTCTTGTGTTAAAGATGGGGGTATGCTTGGGTGGAAATTTCTAATTGAGTCACTACTGGAGGAGAGCCACCAAGAGAGCTACCCATCTGTACACACTGTGGCTAAACAAGGAACAGAAATTTGCAGTGTACAACTGTGGAGATTCCAAGGTTTATTACTTATTTCAGCCTAGTCTAGCCAATTCTGACTAATACAAATAGCATGTCATTGGCTTTAATTTTCCCTAGCAGATTTGATTCCTTAACAGTATTGCCCAGTGAAAGAAAGTATTTATTACTTGAACTATAAATATTTGTATAAGCACTTCACAAAAGAGAATATTGTATCCCTTCTCTCCATTGAGCCTCCTGACATCCCCTGAGGAAAATCAAGAAGGTGTTTATCATACCTAATTTATAGGTACGCATGGTTACCAGGAGGCATGGTTAAAGATGATTGTCCAAAATAAGGAACTCCGTGTTTCATCTGAATTCCAAACTCAGGTTTTCTGTTTCCAACCCCAGGACTCCCTCACCACACACCTGCAAACTGAAGTGGAGAAAGCATGATGGTGAAGCCAGCCTGGGACATCCAGAATGGCTCATGTCAAATTACCTGTATAATGAAGCTAGGAGGAATTGAATTATGAAAACTTTAGAGGCAATGGCATTTTCAAGCTAAGAAAATACAAAATTTTAAACATTTTCTTATATTTCACTTTTTATGCTAGATATGCATTATTTTCCTTGATTTTTGGTGTTACTCTAGAGATTATAGTATTTTTGTATTATTTAAAGACTAATATGTTTGTACTTTTTCATTTCCTGGAAAATTCAAGGGCCTTAGAACACTTCCCTTTACTCACTTCACTCCTTTGTGTTATTTCATTGTGTCCTTTTTTTATTAATATTAAACCTCAGAAAGCATTATTATATTTTTGTATTATTTTATACAGTTAATATTTATATAGATTCACTCCATATATGCTTGCAAGGGTTCAATTGATATACTTTTCTTTCAGCCTAAAGTATATCCTTTGGTATTTCCTGTAATGAAGATCCACTATTGATGAATTAATTAGGTTTTGTTTGTCTGCAGTGGTATTATTTTGCTTTCATCTTTTTCACTGGATATAGAATTTTAGATTGGTAGTTATATTCTTTTAGTCTTTGAAGGTATCATTTCATTTTCTTCTGGTCTCAATTACTTGTGCTCAGAGGTCAGCTGTAATTCTTATTGATGTTCCTTTGAAGATAATACACATTTTTTTTCCTCTGGCTGCTTTTATGTTTTGTTTTTGTTTTTTGTTTTTTTTTTTTAATTTTTCTTTGGATTACTTGTCTACATGTGGTTTCCTTTGTGTTTATGCTGATGGGGTTTGTAATGCTTCTAGAATCTGTGGCTTGAAGTCATTCGTTTGCATAGTTCTTAGTCATTATTTCTTCAAATATTATTTTTGTCTATTCTATTTCCTCTCCTAGTACTTTAAATGTATATAATTTGTCAGACCTTTTCAGGATGTCTCATTTTATATTACTCTCTTTTCTATTGTTTTATCTCTTTGTGTCTTAAGCTATTTTCTTTGGTCTTATCTTCCAATTAACAGTCTCTCTTGTGCTCTATCTAATCTTCCCTTAACCTATCCATTGTGTTCTAATTTCAGTTATTGTGTTTCTCCATTCTAGAACTCCCATTTGATTGCCTTTTATGGATTCTAGTCCTCTGCTAAAGTAATCCATTCTGGTATCAAATGTATTAAGCTTGTTGATCCTCTAGAGAGGATTTACATTTGCTTCTGATAGATAGTTAGATTAGGGGAAAATTTAAAAAACTGAATCAGAGATTGAGCTAATTTAAAGCTGGGTTTCAGTCTTTTTAAGAGATTTTTTTTTTAATAGACATTCTTTTTAGATTCATAATAAAATTGAAAGGAAGATGCAGAGATTTCCTATATACCTTCTGCTTCCTACTCACATGCATAAATCCCCCCATTATCAATATCCCCCACCAAGGTCAATTTGTCACAGTTGATAGCCACATCAATTGACATATCATTATCCACCAAAGACTATAGTCTAAATTGGGGTTCATTCTTGGTGTTGTACATTTCATAGATCTGGACACGTGTATGATTACATGCGTCTACCATTATAGTTTCATACAGAATAGTTTCTTTGCCTTTAGGGCACTTTTAGTTCTTGTTTATCCTTACTTTGGGATGGAGCTTTTCAAAAATGTCAGAAGAAAGCTCTTCCTTGGCAGGCCTTGAACTCCAATTTTAATTACTCCAGCCCCATAAGATTACTCTGTTCAACTTTATGATTAGCTTCTAAGTCACTCAGAGACCCCTTTAGAATCATCAGATGCCTCTAGGAGTGAAGTGGCACCAAATGTTAGACTCCTTTCTCCGACTTTCCTTCTCTCTGGAATCTCAGTCTTTTAAGTCTTGGGAGTTCTCAGATGTCTTTAAATTGATTTTTTTTTTTATAATTGATATAGTTTTCTAATAGTTCTCCATAGGACTGTTGGTCTAAAACAAACTAGTCTGCCATAGCCAGGAGCAGAATTCCCCTTCTGAGCACTTTCTGGTAAATCTGTAGATTTCTTTCATTCAGTCATTTTCTTTTGTAAAGTCTTCAGTTGCATTTAAATGTAAATGTGTATCTTCACGCAGAATTGAGCAGGTATAGCCCCAGAATAGAATTTCTGACGATTGCTATAATTAAAGGAATATATTTGGCCCTTAAACCTACAAGAATATAACATGGTTCAAAAAATATTTCTGATCTGGGAATGTAAAATGAACTTGGTACTATGAGAGTGAGAATCATAAGCTCGACATTAGAATCTTGTTCTAGCCCACATATGCCAGGTGTTCTTCCACTTAGAAGCCATCGCCGCCCCCCTCCCCAACCCCCAGCTTAGCCAACTGGAGCCAGAGCTGCCTTTTCATTTGGTAATGGAGATCGTAAACATTCATGAAGAAATACATCATGCTAGAATTTAACAGGAAGGGAAGCATTGCCTTGGTTGCTACCTTCCAGACACAAATGAAAGAGAATCAAATGAGACATTTTAGCACAAACAAATGTAGCACCACTTTCATAATAGCAGCAAATACTAAAGAAATAAAGCCTGGTCTACAGGGTCTGTGAATGAGAACATCAGCTTTGGCTCCTCCTTTTCACAATTTATATCCAGTAGTAGCACAGTACTTGACACGTGGCAAGTGCTCATCAAGTATTTTTTTTTTTTTTTTTTTGCAGGGAACAGTGGTTGAAGCTTAGAACTCTATAGTGTTTTATCCCTTTTTAAAAGCTGGAACTAGAAACTTTATACATTACCAGTTTAACTCTTATTTTACAAATGAGGAAACTGGTTCATATTTCTTGAGTTATTGCTGAAAGTAGATTATAATAGCAAGCAAGAAAACCCGAAAAAAGCCATATGATTTAGGCTTTGTTTATAAAGTTACATATGTAAAGATAGGTGCCAATACCAGGGGTAAATAAATACAGCAGGTCTTGGAATAAGGTTGTGTAGTTCAACTTTGTTTTGTTGTAACTTTGATGAGATGCCATAAGAACTTAACTTGTTTCTATTGATTAGCCTGTGCTAAAATTGGTTTTGTTCTAGATCATTTCACTTCAGGTTGCTAGTATAGAACCTATCGACGATGTTAAGTGAGGGCTTACTTTACAAAGAAATACAACTACACACCCGTGCACATCAATTTACCCAAGAACCTGGGTGAAGGACACTGGGATTTATTGAAGGAAACTTTTAAGTAAATCATGCAGGAGGCAGAATGAGCTGCATCTCATAATGTGTCCTCTGGTGTCCTGGGAAGATTATAGGAGTGAACTCTTCCAAATCTTTCTCTATATATAGATATGGAGTGGGTTTGAGTATGTTGGCTAAAGTGATTTAGCACAGGCAAACCCTGTATTCTATTAGGTGGTTGCCTTCCATTGTTTTGATAAAACCATCTCTCTGCGCCTTTCAAGGGAGAATCACCTGCTATAGCATTTGGCTATTGCTGTTTAAATGATTGGAAACTTGGGATTAAAAGAGAGGACTATATTTAAGTCAAATGCCAAGTCGTCTTTTTGAAATAGAAACCCCTCTTGTTGTCTGAGGTAATTATTAAAATGTGGATCGGAACAAAGTAATATTATTTCAGCCCGTGCCCTGTAAGTTTAGATCAGGAAGTGGAGGAAGACTGACTTTTTCTTTGTTCTCTATTAGATTTGCTATGGAGAAAAACGAAAACCCCTCATTTTAAATTTATAATAAATGATTCTTTGCCGACACGGTATCTGCTGACATCGATGCGGTACCTTGGCTAATTTGGAGTGGAGTTATTTTGCAACAATTTAGAGCATAGCCAGGGAATTAGCTATTCAGCAAGCCTACATTAAAATTAATTTGATAAAGTATACATTAACATCCTTGACACTTCTCTGGGCATAGACTTTCATAGATCAGTGTAGCGGGTGGGGGGGGGGGGTTGGCCAGTAAAATTAAAACCTCCCTCTACGAGATGGAGAGAGAAACTCGTCTTCTCACCCTCCCACACTGAGGGACTAAACCCTTCAGCTATCGGCGCAGTACATCAAATTTAAGAGTCTTTAAATATTAAATATCAGTGTGCACCATGGAATGTAATAAACCCACTTTTCAAATAATGTTTCATTCCCCGACATCAAAATGTGTGAGGAGTTTTCTTTTAAATATACTGTAGAAGTTAATTAAGTTCACTCAAGTTTATTGCACGGGTTCACTAAGCCTACATTGGGATATTTATGACCCACCCAGAATGCAACTCAGTGAAACTTTTGATATGTTGATAAGTGATAAGGATGTCATTTGAGGTTTATTTTTTAATAATAATTTAATTGTCATTGTAAAATGCCTCATAGTTAGGACAGATTAAATTGCCACCAAAGCCATTACTAAAATTCATAACCTCTATAAATGTAAAGTGTTTGCTGCTGTGTCATAAATAACAGCACTTGTTCCAGGAAAATGAGGTGCCTGAAATAAATTAAGAAAACCAAAACATATAAATGCATTAGATTGCGACAATTTCTGGTTGCTGATGGGAACGCGGCTGAGTGGGGAGGTGAATTCTTTTACTGAGCGAGTGTCACTTAAGATCTCAATAAATCTTGGGTCCTGAAGGGTTTCCACAGTGAGGTTTTTATTGTAACCTTATTGGCACATTGGGAGGGATCTGCTCTCCCAACTGAGGAGAAACAAAAGAATCTGGGAACTTTAGAAGGAATTACATCACCAGCAAGGTGATTTTGTCCAGTCGTGCGGTCGTCTTGAGTTTCATGTTTCTTGTCTGCAAAATGGGATCATGTTTTCCAATTGTTTAGAGGGCAGATTGCCAAACTGGGTTTTCTCATGGGGTCTGTTCTGATATCCACTAAACTTGTCTGAGTAGTCACCTTCCTTGGGAAGCATCTTCTGATTTCTCAAGTTGGAATGGACTTCTTCTCTGTCATTCATCTAAGGCCTATTATCTCGTGGCTGTTATATGCTCAGAGACTGGTTGTGCTCATCAGGGTAGGGACCACTCAAGGTCAAAGTGTGTGCTGTTCATCTTTATATCCCCTGTACTCAGCGTACTACCAACATATAATAGATATAATAATAATAATAATAATATATTAATGAGATAGATATATCAATATATCATTTTGTATAGTTGAAAAAGAATGTTTTTACTGTATGTAAGGGGAATGCATAACTTGTAGTAAAGAAACTCTCTTAAATTCTCTGATTTTACCTTTTGACACATGGCAATTCAGTGTCAGGGACAAGGCTAGCTTGGTATTGGAATGGTTGTTTTTAGGAATAGCTGAGGTAAAAGAATGAACAAAAAGCCTGGCAGAATTATTCACAGAACTGGCATCTGTCTTAAACATATTGAACTGATAAACAATGCAGCTGCTGCAGAACTCACACAGAGAAGTAAACATGGAGGCCATATGTAATTTATTGTCTGTGTTAATTAGAAATTGAAAAAAGTTCTAGAAGAAACAGAAGGGGTTTCAGGACACTGATCCCTGTAGGTATGGATCAGTAGATAGATTTGGTACTCACGCTGGCTAAGGTGTATCACCTGGGCTGGTATTTGCTCCTGAAAGAACTCTAAGGTTTTAAACAATGGTAAAGAAGAACCAACATGGAGTTGAGAGAGCCAAAAGATTTGGATTTCAGCCCTGACTCAGCACTTTTTTCCTCTGTGATCTTGAGTAAATTACTTGCTCTCTCTGGGCCTCAGTTTCCTCACGTGTAAAGTGAACAGGGTTGCGAAGGTGCCTATCTTTCCTTCCATGCCACACAGACCAGGACTCATCTCCGCGTGGCCGGATGGCTCTAAGAGATGGTGGCACTGTCAGGTCAACGATGTGGAGAGCTGCTATCTCCCATTCTGGGAAAATGGGAAATGAGGTCATCAGAGTTGGGAGGTGGGGATGACCCAGCACATCCACTTCCTCTTAGCTGAGTTCTCATTGTTCTTTTGGAGTCAGAGCCAAACTAGAGAATGATTAGAAACTTGCAAGACACCCAGGATGAAAGGAGACTGAGAAAGTTCAACTTCCTGGCCCTTACAGCCAATTACAGCACATACCCTCCAAGTCCGGTGTCCCTATTGCGTTTAACAACCCAGCAGGAAATAGCCTTGAAGAGACTTCACAGTGCCTCCCTCAGACATAAAATAAAACAAAAGATTTCTTATTAGTGGATTGAAAACCTAGAGACAGTAACCAGGAAAAAAAATAAAGTTATAAAAGTTCTTTCCTTTTTAATAGAATTTTGTGTTAGTATTGTAAATTAATGTAAATGTCACTTTTACAAGAGAATACAGAATAAAAATCCTAATAAAGTTGGATAGCACTGCAGGGGTGGTGAGTAAATTGAGAGAATATCTGATTAGATTTCAAATGCTGCTTTTTAATTTGTGGGCCTTCTCTTCTCCCAGTTTATTAGATGTGCTGGTTTAGTGTGAGTTTCCTGGCCGAGAAGGGGCTGCATCTCGCTTCTAATTCCATATTAACTAGTAGATCACAGAGATACTGTTTAGCATTTGTGTAGGTTCTGTTTTTGCAAGTGTTTCAAGTTGTTAGTTCTTTTGTGAAAGTAGAAGTTTTGGCCTGAGAGTCTGAAGCCTAGTGAGTTTAAGTAAATGGGATCACACAACAGATTGAAAGCTGGTCCATTCCCTGGGTTGTATCGATCAGTGCCGGTCCAGCTTCTGGATGGTGGAGCTTGACACTCACTCATACACCTGACCAGCCATATGTACATGATGACCATGTGATAAATGCTGATTGAATTACAGGTTTTGCCAGCATTAGGTTATAGAAATATCTTTTACTGGGAACTTTTTAATAGTAGAGAGAGCTACATAAACACCTTACGATTGAGACTTGGCTCATCCCACCCTCACTTACGTCTCGTTAGGGCCTCCCAACACCAGAGCCTTGGGAGGGAGCCTTCTTCATGATTAACGACAGCAGAGCCAGGACATTAGAGGCCTAGTCCTGACTAAGCGTGCACTAGCTGGGTGGCCTTGGGCAAGTCCCTTCTTTGCTCGGATCTCCATTTTCCTCTTCTAGAGGAGTGGTTTAGGCTAGATTCAGTGTATCCTACCCAGCACTGATCTCAAGAGATACTTCTTGATGAAAGAGCTCCGTGGCTAAGTATGTTTGGATAAAGATGTGACCCACACCTCTAAGGGATGCACAGTACACTCTAGTATGTTAAAGGCTCTGGAAAGGCCTGAATGTGTATGATTTAAGGACCTTCTTTCTGAGAAAAGCCCGTTGACATTCTTTAGATATTTTGTGGAGCATTCTTTGGCAGGTATCAGATGAGATGATCTCAAAGAACCCTGCCAACTCTAATGTTATTGTTTGTAAGTGACCATTTCTCTTTTACAGATGAGGAAATCTGAGACTCAGAATAACCATATCAAAGTGACTCCCATTTTAGAATCATGATATGAGTTCCTGGGGAATCACGTGGCTTATGGCCACATTTATGTTGAAAACTATTCCAGCATCTAATAGGTCCAAGGTTTCCTCCAAGAGCCTTCATCAAGGAAGGTCATCTTGGAAATGGGATAGGATGAGTGTAAGGATGACAGTTAGGGTTAGGATGGGAGACAGAGTAGACTCTCAGGTTGAGTGAAGGAGAGTTTTTGCACATATATATCTGTTGTGACTCATTGCATTTTCTTTTTAAATTATGTGTCTTCAATGTATAAATTCTCTAGAAATCCCTTTAGAATTCAGTGTACCTAGCACAGTGTCTGGGACATAGTTGGTACTCAGCATCATTTTGATATTGGATGAGTAAAAAGAGAGAGAGAAAAGAAGGAAGAGGGAGAGGAGGAAGTGGAGGAAGAGGAGGGAAGAAGGAAAGAAAGGAAGAAAAAACAAACAAAATCAAATGCTAATTGAAACGCTAGGTGTTTGAAAGCCACATCTCCACTGATCTCCATTGTCCCTGCTATACGGGACACGATTGAAGCAACCTTGCAGGAGGATCTGTGCCCAGGCTAACTTCTTTTATCTCACGTGTCCACCTCTGGATCCCACAGTCTTCTGTTATTTTTCAGGTTTGATTTTAACTTTACCTGCAGCCATATTTTACCTTGGAGATCTTTTCCGTTAACACAGCACATCGATCCTAAGGACAGACAAGGTCTTTCTTGGCCATGTCTCTTTCTTTTCTGAGGAAGAATTTGTTTGTTTTTAAGTAATTGAAGCCATCCAAAAAATATTTCTGGGGGGATGACATTGTGTCAGAAAATGATGCTCGGTGCCGGGAATATGGCGATTAGTAACATAAATAGAGGGAAGGAGACATGCTGGAATTCAAACTCAGTCTTGGAGGTCAGGGAGGTATTGGAGGAGGAAACGAGAGCTAAACTGAGATCTGAGACTAAATAGGAGTTAGCAAGGAAAAAAAAAAAGGGTAAGTGGAAGTGTTGCAGACAGAAGGAACAGCAGGTGAAAAAGCCTGGATGTGAGAACAAAACAAGCTCCATTTGGGGAACTGAAAGGTGTTCCGTTTGGCTGGAGCGGGGCAAGTGAGGGAGGGGGCGAGAAGCGACGCCTGGAGCTGTAAGCGCGAAGCAGATGATAGGGCAAATTGCAGGCCCTGCCTGAGTGTGTTCGTGGGTGATGGGGGCACTGGAGAGTTTCCAGCAAATACGTGATGAGAACAGATTGGCCAGATCTGCATTCTGGCTGCAGAGGGGAGAATAGGTTAAGGCCAGACACAACTGAAGTTGGCTAATTAGGAGCTTGCTGTAGACATTGAAGAAATGACTCTGTCATGGGCTAGGATAGTGACAGTGGGAATAAAAAAACTGTTTGGCTCTGAGGGTTTTTTTTTTTTTTTTTTTGGAAGTTGAATCAATTTGATGATTAATTAAATGCGAGAGATGAGTGAGAGTGATGAATTAAATATGAGTCCCAGTTTTGTGGCCTGACAACCGGGTGAGAATTGATAGATACCATTTATTGATAATGGAAACACAAGAAGAGGAGTAGGATTTTAATGTTGGCCATTTCAGGAGCTTGGACCTAAGTCATATATTTTCTTCTTCCTCAAAACCATTTGTCAGGGACTGTTACCACTTATTTGTTCAATAAATTTACCAGTTAATATACAAAGCATAATATAGAAAAATTCTTTTAGATTCCATAGGTAGAGAAGAGCCCATTTATCCAACTGTATATCTATCTATAGATGAGTTGGTGGGGTCTGGCCACCTCAGGCAAAGCATTAGCAATTCTTTGAAACAACTAATGGTTTATCAGGTTTTATAAGTGAGCTCACTTATACCTTTGGGCAGTACAATAAACAAAATAATAAAAATACTTTAGAAAGTACTTTTGAATGATTTGGGTTTTATGTATCTTCGATGAGTTAGAGAAGCAGCGGAATAGTTGCCGCTTCAGTGTTTTACCTCACAAATGGTATTGGTTTCAGGGAGGGACCCTTAACCCAAGTGGGACTGGGTTATTTGAAGTACATCTTGATGAGTGTGACCAGAAGGCTGAAGAAACTTAGGGGAGGTAAGATAAGGTACCTCCAAAGGAATCTACAATATTTTCTCCTGGAAAATAGAAGGAGCAGAGAGGGTAGGAATAAACATTCATAAACATACAAGCGACTCTTGCAGTGAACGCGTGGTTGAGGTTTGTGGAGGTAAAGTGGGAGGCGTTGGATGTGGATGGGCTGCTTTTTCAGACAGTAACTGTGTGACCTTGGCAAGTTCTTCAACTACCTCGAGGCCATTTTCATCTTCTATAAAATGGAGATGACAATTACCTCCATTGCAAAGCTGAATTGGGTAATAAGGAGAAGGTGATCACTTGTCAACTCCTATAATGTTATACTTCTACCTCATTAATCTAATTTATGTCATCTATCTTCTTTCTGACCTCATTGCAAACATTCTGTGACATCTTATAGTTATGACTCGGTCCTACCCTAACTGAGCTACTAGCCTCTCGTCTTGCTCTCTCCAAGCACCAGCTATACTAGTCACAGAATGATCTTTCTGAATTCCAGATATGATCACATTTTCCGCTAGTTAAAAATGCTCTAGTAGCTCTGCTTTAGTTATACAACAAAGTCCACACCCCATAGTATATGTTCCAAGTTCCTGAATTATCTGGACCCACAACTCATCACTCAAACCGCAATTTGGGCTTCTGCCATATGAAATTATTTGTGGGTCCTCAGATTTGACCAGTATTTTCCAGACCACTGTGCTTTTCCTCCAGTTTCTCCCTTTACTGTGTGTTTCCTTACCCCCTCCCTTTTCCGCCTTCGGGTACTGTGATAGAGAAACTGTAACGGTTGACCAGACCCATGTCATTTACTCTTGGGAGACTGACTGCATTTCCTAGCCTCCTCTGCATTTAGGTGGGGGCATGCGATTGAATTCTAGCCAATAGAATGTAAGTGCAAGTAAGTTTGCTAATAAACATGCCAGGCCCCTAAAGCCTTCTATGGAAATCTTGTTAAATTTCTCTCTTCCATTGTCCATAGACAGAATATAGATAATTTAGAGGAGAACTCCAAGGCATTAGAAGATGGTGGAGTCATTCAATAGAAGAGGCTTGAGTTCTTGGGTGATTAAATGGAGCCTAGACCCTGGTCAACCATCAGTGAACTAGAAGGAGTGAGTGGTAAACCTTTGCTATATGAAGCCAGTGAGAGTTGAGGGTGATTTGTACAGCTTTTAGCCAGCCTTAAATAATTATACCTACTTGGCTTTCAAGATTTCGTTCAAGGGTCACTGATTGGGCACAAATTCCTAAGCTAACATTTTCCCCTTCTGTGACAAGTCACTCAGCCACTCTACATCTTGCTTCCCCCATTTGTCAGTTGGTGATAACAGTATCCTCTAGTTTATGGTGTTGATTGAGGGTTAAATAAGATAACTTATGCAAAATATCTGGACTGAAGTAAATACAGAATTAATGCCAGTTTTCGTTTTGAGTACCAATAACATTCCAAACCTGAGACTTCATAATTAATGATTTTTAAAACTCAGCCAGCAATCCTCAGATGTGGCCTTAAATGTTTTCCCCACAGTTATGACAAAATAGTTTTAGAATATAGGCTATAAGAGACCTGTGAAAATATAGAAAATACAAAACTCATCTGCAATGCCTTTCATAAAATCAGTCTGATGAAAAGACAGTTTCGATTGAGTGACCATTGGGGTATGATCTTGGAGGAGGAAAGCTAAAGCAACATATCCGAGGAGGAGTCAAGGATTGATGACAAATATCATAGACTAGGTTTTATTGTTATACTTAATCTGCTCAAAACTTTGTCACTGAAATAACAAAGACCGCTAACCATCTGTTCCCTAAAAGCCATGATGCATATATTTCATGCTCTTCAAATCTAGTTCCTAAAAAAATCAAGTACGAAAAGTTGTTCCAAGAAATCCCTACCTACTAATTGTATCCAGCACTACTGTTTGTTGTGAATTCTTTCAACGCATATAGGGATGTTTTGCAAGCTGTCCAACCAAGGTCGTAATTAACTCAGTTTTCATAGTGTCATGGAGAGGTGTGGCCTTTGGAATAAGACAGACTTGCTTGGAATCCTGGATCTATCCTTTATTATCTGCTAGAAACTGGGCCTTTTGCTTTACCTCACTGAGTCTCAGTGTTACTATGTACAGAATAGGGGTAATGATACATATCTTGCTATATTTTTCTAATAATTTGAGATAATTAATACAAAGTGACTGGTGCATGTTACACACCTAATAATTAGTAAAATGATACATGTTTATCAATACATGTAGATATCTATAGTTATATGTATTTTTTTCTTCTATTATTTAGATTATATAGAGTAGAATGCCAAGATGGCTAAATATTGTAAAGCTTATACTATAGATAATTATGTAATACTTTGCCCGCAATAACTTCAAAATATTTCACAATATTCTGTGTATTGAGTGCTTCAGTATGGATATTCTCCTTTACATATCTCAATTTACTTATTCCCCAAGGAAAAAAAGCTGAGTTGGATTATGTATGAGTTAGGAATTGGATTGAGTTGAGTTGCAGAGATTCAAAAAGTAGTGGTTTAAGTTAAATTAATCATCGTCTTTCATGTAAAAAAAGAAAAAGTCTGAGGATAGGTGACTTTCAGGGCTGGTTTAATGGCTCCAAGCTGTGATCAAGGATACATAGGCTCCCATTCTTCCACTTTACCATCGTAGGGTATTCATTTCATTACCAAGCAATGCCATGGTTGTATATGGTGTCTAGGTCTTTAGTCATTACCTTCGTAATAGAAGTTGTAAAAACTAGAAAGGTGGAAAGGCTGAAAGGGCCACCTGCAAGATGAATCCCCCCTCTCTAAGCAGCCTTGTTGGAAGTTCTACGAAACACTCACTTGCATCTCGTTGGGTAGAACTTGATCACATGGCCACAACTAGCTACAGAAATGTCCAAGAAATGTAGGCTTTTATTTCTGGATGTCAGTGTTTCAAACTAAAAAGTGGAGTTTCTGGTATTAACAAGATATGAGAGAAAGCATGTCGAGGGAAGACGGCGGACAAGACTGGAAGATACTGAAAGTATAACCCAGCAGTTGTTAAGCAGTTTTAACCCAGGGGCCGACTCCAGTTTATTTATAAGGACTTCTCGGAATAGAGGGATGAGTTGGATACCAGCCATAACTAAGGATCCTGGGGAAGGAGTGCTGTGACTAGTTGGGTGCTCGTCTGAGTGCAGGTTGGCAATGGATGGCAGCAGTCTCATTATGAGTGTGCTGCCCTTGGCTTTCTTAACCCAGGGAGTGGTGCTGAGATTTCACTAGCCCAAGTGCGATCGGAAGAGTATTTTCACATAATAATACTAGTGAATGTATATGTGTTTTTGTTATATTTTGAAAAATGCTTCCCAAATCATTTTATTTGATTTCCCTGCTTCCCCCCAACACCCCAAAAAAGGAATGGGCAGAGATTATTATCATATGAATTTGTCAGTTGAGAAAATAAACTCACTTAAGTGAAACAAAATGTATAAGGTCACATAGCGATCAAGTGGAAGAGCTGGAATATAAACTTCAGGCTCCTGAATAAGGATGGAGCCATATGGACTTGACGAGGATTGAGAAGCAGTGTGGCTTTGGGGTCAGACAAAGGTGGGTTCGAATCCATTCACCACCCTCGTGGATACTTTTGTTTTTAAATGCAGTGGTAATCACATTGTTTTGCGTGTGTGTACATGCGTTAATGCATGTATAAGTTCTTGTACACAATACCTCCAACAGGATATGGTACACTTCAAATAATTTCCTTATGTGGGACCTTGGTAGGCTTTACTGTGAAACTAGTCGGGCGCTTTTGCCTGTGTTGCTATTGATAAAGTTCAAAATGTCAGTGAGGAGCAAACTCATATGATGTGTGATAGGTATATTAGGAAGATTTGGGCCACAAGTGACAGTGCCAGTAAAGATGGCTTGATGCCAAAGGGCACATCTTATCTCACATAATGGGAAGTCCAAAGGTAGAGTGGGTTGCAGGTGTCTTGGCCCATTTCTCTGTGATGCTCTTGGCTCTATATATTGGCTTTATTCTCAGAATGTTAAAATGTCGTAGATGTTCCAGGTGTCCCTTGCAAATATAACATGTCCAGAGCCATCTTTTGCTCTTTTTTCCCTAGGAATAAGGTATGGAAGTCCTTGTCTGAAAGTCCCAGAAGAGACTCATTATTAATGACCTATGTTGGGTCACATGCCTATTGGCTAACTAATCATGGGCAAAGGGAATTGGATTCTGCTGATAAGCTTATGTTAGCACAAATACAACGACTCGGGCTGGGATGTTGCCAATTTCCCATGAAACCCTTAACATCTGGTGTGTTCTGTTAAGATGTGGGAAGTGGTATTATGGATAAAGAGTATCAAGCAGGAAATTTACAGGTGGGTTCCTGTTGACAGCTCACGTTCCCATGCTCTAGACCATTGCACCCCTGTCTTAATCAGCACAGGAGTCAATTACCAGCCTACTGGAGCCTTTCAGTCATGTTAGAGTATGTGTGTGAGTGTAAGTATGAGTGTGTGTGTGTGTGTGTGTATGTGTGTGTGTGTGTGTGTGTGTGAGAGAGAGAGAGAGAGAAAGATTGAGAGAGAGAACAAAACAGCTAACTGCTGGAAATATATGGAACATACATTAGCCATACAATAACAATAGCATCTTCCTATTGCAAATAAAAGAAAAATTCCACCAGAAACACATTAGTCATGAATCTCTGTATCTCTCCATTCTGTATTTCTAGTAAGACAATGATTCTAAATACAAGGAAGGTCAGAAAGAAGAAATTAGTTGATTTGGATAAAATATAATTTATTCAAGTATTTTCTTTACACTATGTAAGTTGCAGGATAAACTTGCTGTATAATTAGTACATTAGTGACTCATCTGAGAGGTTGAATGTTGTTTTTCTTTCATTTTTATTAGGACTTTTTAGTGATTGATTGGCAGGAGGCAAAAATTTCCAATAAGTTTTAAAACAATGTTTTGTGGGTTTTCATTTAGTGCTGACAAAGGATGGAGACAGAGCAGTAGATGTTTTAAGAGAGGTCAGCTAGCAGAGTGGCATAAGCTCTAGTACTGGGGTAGTCATCTTGATTCACATTCGTTTAATCTAGTTTATTTTCTTTGTCACTTTCAAAGACTGTTCATCAGTATGCAGGCTCCTTGAGAGCAGAGGCTATGTCCCGTATTTCTCTGTGTCCCCAAACATTGCCTCTCATAGGCTCTGGTCCATAGTAAGTGGTCAGTGGACATTGGCTGAACTGAACTTAGTAATGTCCCTGGTACTTAAGATTCCATTTCTATCTTATCCTTCGTGTATCTTTGTATATGTCAAAATACATTTGTTTTCCGCACCTGTTCTTTTCACTGGGTCTGCTCAGATACTATCGAAAGTCAAAGCAACAGGGGAGCTCGCTATTTGATCTCAATGAATAGACAAATATTTACTTTTTCTGTGGCAGGATAATAAATAGATTTTGGAAAGACCAACAGTTACCAGCCATTTCTGCTGATAGGGTAACTGAAGGAAGGAATTGAACGATCTTGGCCAAGGCCACCCAAGGACGCAGCGGCCCCAGAATTTCGGTTAACTGATAACAGATAACATTCTATTATCAGTGTCCTGTGGTGTGGTTTGAGACTCCAAGCAAAGTTCTCAACTAAAAGATGCATCCCGCCTATTGATGCTTGTAATTTCACCATTAATATTTGGTCTCTTTGCACAAAGTTTCTAGTTTGACACTATATTTGCATAACACTTTTTAGTTTACAAACTATACATTATCCCATTGGATCTTTACAGCAGCCAGGGAGAAATGGTTTGGGCAGACATAATTAATCTTGTCTTGGAGATTAGGAGACTAAAGCTAAAAATGGTTAAAGAACTTAGGAAGCCAAAGGGCCTTGAAAGCTATGTGTATGTTGGCTTCAAGTTAACTAACTCTTTGTTCGCTGCCCTCTACACCCTGTGAAACCTTTCCTGCTTCCACTAGTTGGAATTCTTCCATGATTTGTGTTCTAGTGCACCCAGCACATCCTGTTGTTATAGCATTTGACTGGTTCTGTTTTCTTTTTTATAGAATCCCAGTATTTGTAGGGGACTTAAAGTTAGTCTGGTACAAACATACCTCTGATACTTGAATACTATCTGTATCATCTTTTACAAGGAGTTGGATAGGGCCCTTAAATAGTTCCACTGACAGGGATCTCACTACCTTTCAAGACAGCCCGCTTCCCTTAGAAGTCCTCTTATAAAATTCTCCAGTTTAGATAGGTTTCTGCCTTCCTGGGAGAAGGTGAACTCTTTATAGACGAGGCTGGGTGTCCCTATCATTTCTGCATCTCATCTGCTTCCTCTTGTTGTAGCAGAAGCTCAATAAAAGTTTGTCGAATGAATAAATCAGTGAATGAACGGTTGGATGAGTTTCTCATAAAAGCTTCAAACAGTTCTGTCTAGTATCTTTCAGAAGCCATTGACCTGACACCCAAGGTGTTTTCAGCTGTTAATTTATTTTCCTCTGGTTGGGGTTTTGGAATCCTTAATGCAAATATTTTTGAAATATAAAGCACAAACCATTGGTCTGGCCTCTCATAAACTGGATGCATATCATAACTGAGTGCAAGGAGATGCGCGATATGAAAGTATAATAATATATGGAGCAGCCAGCAGCAGGGAGATATAAACTGATAACTGGCTGCAGGGAGATAACAGTTAGATCAGGGAGGAGACAGGTATGTTGTTTTATACTGGAAAGGAGCAAAGGACAGTTTGATTAGTTGGAGGCAGCAGATTATGGGAAGGAGGCAGAGGTAGGACAGCCTGATGGTTAAGCTCCTGCATGGTGGCATAGACTGCTTGCATTTGAAAGCTGACTCTCTCGCTAGCAGCATGACCCTGGGTAAGCCACTTAGTCCTCTATCACCCAGCTTCCTGTATAGAAAAGAGAGGTTAAATGAGTTAATGCATGAGTAGCACCCAGAACAGTGTACGGTGCCTGTGTTATCTTTATGACGGAATTGGTGGTCAGTAAACCTGGGTTCCAGCCCCGGGTCTGTCTCTAACTAGCTGTGTGAGTCGACCTCCATGCATGATTTTCTTGAGCCATCAATAACATGGGGATGAGAATGTACCTCATGGAGTGGTTATGGCGATTCAACGAGATAAATACATTATCCTGTTCCTTAGCTGGTTGTCAGCTGCTTTGAGATTCGGATCAAGCCGGTTGGGACCTCACTCATTCTGCATCCTGTACATACTCAAAGTCTTTCCCAAGACAGAGGGGAGTTTCTGGAGCGCCGTCATTCCCAGCACCACGTGGGACACAGCGGGCCAGCACCGAGAATCAGGGCACCCACGTCTGCCCTGGAACAAGACTGAGTCTCTTGTTCAGTTTTATGATAATCGCAACTAGTTCTCACTTCAGGGACTTATGGTTTAGGTGGACACTACTAATGACTTGAAGGTGGCGGGGGAGAGAGACTGTGTGTGTGTGTGTCTGTGTTTCTGTGTGTGTGTGTGTGTGTGTGTGTGTGTGTGTGTGTGTGTGTGTGTTGGGGGGATGCGGAAAAGCCACATCTACAGCTCCCAGACTCCCACCATGAATATGTATGTATGGCCTTCCTCTGCTATTTTTCTCTTCATCTCCTCATACCCAGATTGTCAAGGAACCCCCAGATTATTCTCTCTTATGAAGAGCAACTGATCTTTTCCTCAGATGTTCTGGCACCAACCGATACTCAAGTCTGAGATCCCATCTCCCATCCTAAGCATTTCTGACAAGATTTTCCCAAATAAAGACAGTCTCCTTCCCACTGTCCTGCAAGTTAACTGGAAAGTCTATAAAATTTGACTTGATTTTCGATAACTGTTACTTTGTCCATGTTCACTTTCAATTTAATAACGCTTCCTTGGTCTCCTCCTCTTTCTTTCACCTGGTGAGATGCCCCCCACATCTGTGAATTCCACCCCCTGAAGAATGGAGATACATCATCCTACACACCCAAAACACAGCTTGGTCATTCCACACAGGATGCCAGAGTCAGAGTTGTCCCAACTTGCACGAAATCCTGACTCAGGCCCAGCTGACATTGGTAACAAGGGGACTCGCTCTGAACTGCAGATCTAAAAATGTTCATGAACAAAGGAACCAATCAGGCAATAAATACATAAAGAGGAGTTATCCAAGTGCAGAGGAAGAAAAAGAAGAAAAAAACTGGTGTGAACATTTCTCTCCAGACTTCGACACCACCCCTCTTATCACGCTCTGATAATTCCCAAAGGCCAAGCTTCCCATCCATGCAGGGAAAACACAACTGGCCAGCCTTTTTCAAAAAAAAATTTCTTTTCCTAAGAAGGAAACAAGATTTCTTCCAATTCGTTTTATAAAAATTTTGGAAAGTGATGAGCAAGTTGAAAAAATTAAAAATGATAATAGAAGGATAGAGCCCTGGGCATTCATTGCTAAATTGCTACCATGTCTCCTAGAGAGCAGTTCTCCAAAAAGGTGAACTTTCATGCATTCAGCTAAGTAAGAATGTGCACTGACCGCCTGATGCTGCATGGTGGTGTAGTTCATGCGCCGTTCTAAGCAAGTACATATTAGTTCAGCTTATCCCCTCAGCCATCTTATGAGGTGGGAATGATTGTTGTCCACACCTCACGGATGAGGCATCAAACGGGTGAGGAGATGCTCAAGGTCCTGCAGCTTGTGGGTCTCGGGTGCAGGTGTTGAGCTCAGGTGGAGCCCAGCTTCGCACCCTTTGCTCATCATAATCACCGCGTTTGCAAAGATCCCCTTACAAGGCTGTCATAAGCACTAACTGGCAAATGGCTTTTTAAAACCCCATAAAGCTTCATGAATGGAGATTATTATTATGCTGTTTTCCTCTTCATCTCTGCAGAAAGCTCTAAGATGTTTTCCCAAATTGTTTTAAGTTTGGCTTTATTTTTATTGAGTGTTTATTTTCTGAGTGTCGAGCACTGCAAAATCTCATTCAATGCCGGCATTGATCCTATGAGGAAGACATTTTATCTTTGTTTTAGGGGTAAGGGCACTCAACTGGATAAGTATAGTGAGAGGCCAGTAATGTGCCCAAAGTCACACAGCTGCAATTCGGACCCAAGTTCGCCTGGGGAAAGGCCGAGCTGTAGCTACTTCCTACGCTTCTGACACCCCTATCAGTAGCATCTCCACCGCTGGCGCTTTGGTGGGTGGGGTGGCACCCGTCCCAGCACGAAATTTCTTCCTCCGTAGACTTTCCATTTTGAGGGAAGAAACACTTTCATCAGCTTTTTAGGAAATTTACATTAATCACTTTTGAACACACATTCTCCAAGTCATGATTTTGATTTATGGATCAGCGCTGGCTTCTTTCCTCAGCACCCTCTGCACCCTGCTCAGACGCAGCAACGCGGGGAGCCTCATCTCTGTCTCTCTCCTTCTGTTTTCCTGCACAACCCGTGGTCCCTTCTTTTCCTTGTGTTCTGTCTTCTCTAGATCTGTACTCTCCTCCTCCAAGTCACATCCTTGCTCACCTGTTCTTTATCTTACGGCCGAAACTCCTGCTCCAGTGAGCTCCAAAGCAGTTTTGATGTTCTGCTTGCTGTGGAAAGAAAGTCTTCCTCACACACACACAGCCTGTGTTCTCCTCATGGGGGGTGTGGTATGCCTTTGTATGTGAACTTGATGCAAAAAGGACCGAGGACTCAGGAGAGACCAAGGCAGATGTTCCAGTAACCAGTGTTTTCTTAGAGAGGGCGTCTTGCAGTTTATTTCAGTTTGTTATAATTTGGTATCAGTTGACTGCCTACTGTGTGCTTAGATTACACTGATTTATTTTTTTTTAAGCATGAATACTGTGTAGCTTTTTCCATATCAGAATTAATGAGGATACTTGGGCAAGGATGAAGAGATCAGGGGACGAGGAGAACAGAGGTAAAGGAGATGGATTTTGCATCACGTTCCGGAAAGGAAGCAGAAGCACAGAACGTCCAGGCCATGTCTGCAAGTTCCGGAGAGTGTGGGGTGGTTTGGGGAACTGTAAGGACGTGGAAAGGGACTGTTGGAGAGCTATTAAGGTCTGTCAAGGGTAATAAATCCTACGTATTGGAGAGGAGGATTGAAAATGAGAATACAACAATTTGATGGGACTATTTTAATGTCATGAATTTGCAAACATTTTGATGTGGCTTCAAAGAGAAACATTTAAACCTTCGATTTTTATTTCTATTGTATAGTAATGAGAGCAGAAATCATCCTCAGTCCCATCCCTTGTCCTTAAGCCTCAATTCGGGCATGAGATTTATTACCCTTTTCATGATGTCTTTAGGTTTGCCCACATCCCTGTGTTGTGGTTCATCTGCGAGCCTGTGGCTGCCACGCCTCCAGTTGGTTGTGCCAAACAGTCCTGCTTAGGGAGTAACACCTGCGTGGGCAGACAGAGTCCTTTTGTAGCCATGCTGAGATGGATGAGGTAAAAAAAAAAATTTCCCGAAGATTTCGTCGATGTGAAGCCACTGAGTTTTGTCTATCTTTGAGTATACCGTGAGTCTTGCAAGGAAGGCATGAACAAGAAAGCCGTGACAGTTTTTGACTTAAAGTCTGTTTGTCTGATAAAAGGATAGCCATCCTTGCTCTCTTTTCATTTGCACGAAATGTCTTCTTCTATCCTTTTACTTTCAGCCTGTGTGTGTCCTTAAATCTACAGTAAGTATCTTATAAACAGCATTTAGTTGAATCTTTTTTTAAAAAAATCCATCCAGCCACTCTATGTTTTTGAATTGGGGCGTTTAATCCGTTTACATTTAAGGTAATTATTGTTAGGAAAGAACTTACCATCGCCATTTTGTTGTTTTCTGTCTGCCTTGCAGTTATTTTGTCCTTCTTTTCTCTCTTGCTGTATTCTCTTGTGTTTCATTGATTTTTAAAAAACTGCTTATCTTTGTTTCTTCTATCTTTTTTTCTTTTGTATATCTCTCACAGGTATTTTCTTTGTGGTTACCGTGACACACACGTAGAATATGGTATGGTTACAATAGCCTATTTTAAGTGGATAAGAACTTGACTTTACAAGAGAAAAAAAGGAACATTATATAATGATAAAAGGGCCAATTCACCAGGGATATGTAACAGTTGTAAATATATATGCTCCCAACATCAGAGCACCTAAATATACAAAGCAAAGTGACAGAATTGAAAGAAGAAATATACAGAAACACAATATACTAGGAGACTTTAATATTCCACTTTTAATAATGGATAGAACATCCAGAGAGAAAATTAATAAGGAAATAGTGGACTTGAATCTAGACCAAGTAGACCTAACAGACATGTACGTAACATTACAAACAACAGCATTCTTCTCAAGTGCATATGGAACATTCTCCAGGATAGATTACATGTTGATTAACAAAATTGGCCTTAATACATTTAAGAAGATTGAAATCAGACCTAGGACTTTTACCACGATGGGATGAAGTTAGAAATTGATAGCAGAAGGAAAACTGGAAATGTCACAAATATGTGGAAATTAAACAACACTCCTGCACAACCAGTGGGTCAAAGAAGAGATCAAAAGGGAAATTAAAAAAATGTCTTGAGACAAACAAAAATGAAAACAACACTCCAAAACCTATGGGATGGAGCAAAAGCAGTACTAGGGGAGAAGCAATAAATGCCTACATTAAAAAAGAAGAAAGATCTCAAACCACCTAACTTGAACTTTGAGGCACTAGTAAAGAACAAACTGATCCCAAGGTTAACAGAAGGAAGGAATAAAAACTAGAGCAGAAACAAATTAAATAGGTAATTAAAAACTGTAGAAACAAATCAGCAAAACAACAAGTTGATTAAAAACTAAGAATATATATGTGACAACACGTGTAATTTTGAGGATATTATGCTAAGTGAAATAATCCAGTCACGGAAGGACAAATACTATATGATTCCACTCTTGTGAGGTATCTAAAATAGTCAAAGTCATAGAGACAGAAAGTAGAATGGCAGTTGCCTGGCCTGGGGTGGGGAGAAGTTGCTTTTCAACAGTTATGCAAGATGAGTAAGTCCTAGAGATCTATCGTACAACACGGTGCATGTAGGTAATAATACTGTACTGTGCATTTAAATTTTGTTGAGAGTAGATCTCATATCGTATATTCTTACCACAGTAAAAAGAAACAAAACAAATCACACAAAAACAAAGTCACATTGCAGTTAGTTTGTTCCTTTGATGGGAGAATGGCTGCATGCTACAATGCAAGGATCTTCTAAAGAGACATAGTAGGATGTGTGGTTTTAAGTCTCATTCCTGTTTCTTTTAGTTCTGATCATTAGAAAAGTAACTTTACCTTTCTGACCTTCCATTTTTTTCAGTCCGTAAAATGAGAATAAGTTGATCTGACTGGACTGCGTCATTGCAAGATTATTATTAATCTAGTTTGTTTTGTAAATTCCAAAGCCTTTCCTAAGAGCCATCACGCAGTTTGGCTCAGAAATTGTTTTCTCATCTTCCTCGTGAAAATTGTAAGGCTCAGTGAGATTCAGTGCCTTGCTCAAGGCCACACGGCCAGCAAATAATGGAGCTGAAATTAGAATCCAGGTCTTCCACTTTCTAATAGAGTGCTTTTTTTGGTATGGGCCTTCCACGTTATATAATTTAAGGAAAAACATTGCCCTCTTCAAAGGTTTTTTCTTATTATCCTGCTGTTATTTCAGAACATTCTAAATCAGTGTTAGAACTTGATCAGTTTTCTGGAGACATGTACTTTTTTGCTGGGTTAAGGCATTTGAGAGAAAATGAAAATTGAGGCCCCTAGTGAGGCTCCTAGAAAGCCGTGTGTGTGTGTGTGTGTGTGTGTGTGTGTGTGTGTGTGTGTGTGTAATATTATTCTTTAAGAGGAGGATACAAGAGAAGTATGAGAGTTTTGAGTTTCTTCCTCCCTCAGTTTTCTTCAAGGAATCAACAAGATGATTGAAAAATATTCTACATGTTATTGGCCACTTTTGCCTGGATGTGTTCTTCTGGGCAGTTCTTACATTTGATACACGAGCCCAAAACTAGCTTATACACAGAGAGCCCAACTGCAATAAGAGGACAAATTATATTCTCAGTGGGAACAAAAGCGTTTCTTGTAGAGACCCTTAAAATTATTACCTTGGCCAGAACCCGTGGTTTCTTTTAGTTTGCTTGTTCTGGGGAGCTCTTGGAAGTACAATATTTTGGCTTAGGATCCAAAGCCTTGCTGGTATTAAAAAAGGACATTCTCTACAGAAAGATAACCACCTTATCAGGGAAACTGTCCATTTATTTCATTCCCTCATCCTGAAAAATTACACAGAATTCACAACTTTTCATTTATAAGGATCTCAACAATATTCTTAACAATTTTGCCATCAGCTAGTCCTGCTGTGAGGGTCTCTTTCATTCCTAAGTCTGGACATCCATCTCTTGTGTCATTCATAGCGTCTGAAGCTAGAGGGTAGGTGAGAATGGATGAAGAAATTCATAGAATTTCACAGAGAGCTTGGGGGAGCTGGTGGGACATCAAAAAGCTCTCAGAGAAAAGATGACAGATGTCTTCAGAATAAACAAATCCCTTAAAACATTCAGGGTGTAAAATATTAATGGAACCAGTGCTTGGCCCCAAAAGCATTTGAGATTTTTTTTTATTGATGCCAAAACATTTAAAAAATAGTTAAGCAATGTGTAATGATCTAAAAAAGCTGAGCTGTTCTCCCAGTCCTGTGTTATCTGTGAAGTGATTGGAAGAGCCCCTGATAGAACAGCACATCTGCAGGGAGGCCATTAAAGAAAGCCCTTTGGACGGTCTTGGAAAAGGGGTGGGGCCGAAAAGCTGAGTAAGAATCTCATCAAGGAAATGAAAAGATCGAGGAAGCATTTCCATATTGAATTGAGTTGCATTAGTCACTCTCCTAGAAAAGGCTCCAGTGTCATCAGCAGAACAAAGGAAGAAAGTGTCTAAAATATGAAGATTCCAGTCTGCATTGTAATGACTACCACACAGAGAGAATTGCCCATCTGCTTTGATATGGAAACAACAGGGTAGAGTTTGGAGTTGCAGAGACAATTATTAAAATTAGGACATATGGGGTTCCCCCACTCCCCCAGAATTATCAGTGCAATGACTTAGAAGGGATAGAGCAAAGAAAGAGAGCTGAGCTTTGAGAAGCTTCTGTGTAGCGAGCACTGTGCTGGATGTTTTCATACATTTTTCTTTTCATCTTAATATTATCATAAAGCATTATCTTTATGTTACAGATTAGAAACCTGAAGATATAGTTGTTGAATAATTTGCATAAGGGCATATAGCTGTTAAATGGCAATACCTTGATTTGAATCTAGGTCTATTTGATTCCAAAGCCTGTGCTTTAAAAAAAAAAAAAAATGCGTGATGAATTCTTTTCTGAAAATCTACTAAGACCTTCTAAGTTCAGGTTTTTCTGTGCTGGGCCTGGTTTAGGTCTCTTTCCAGAAAGGTTGTAGACGAGTCTCTTAATGCCTTCTATAGACCCCAGAATATATAAAGACATGGAAATATGTAATACAGTTTTATTCTTCTTTCTCGTATAGTTTTCTAGAGTTGTGGATCTCTTACCTTTTCCCTCAGATATTCTTTCTCTCTCTCTCTCTCTTTTTTTTCTTTTTCCAAGATAGAGAAGAAAGAACCTCTGGGCTGGGATTGACTTGATTTTAATTCTATTACTGGCTCAGCCATTTTATCACATTTCTTAGGTAAGATTTTATAAATTCTAAAATAAAGTAACAACTACTGTGACTTAACTTTCATGAACATCAAATAAGATAGTGCGAAGTGATGGACCAAACTATGATGTTACGGTCGTGACTCATTTGTGAAGTTTCTTCTATTGTTTTTTATTCAAATAGAGAAAATTTGGCATCTGCCTAAATAAATGCTATATCGATGTTAAGAATGATTATTTTAAAAATTTTCATGCCCTTCTGGAAACCTGCCTGTCTCTATAGATTGTGTATAATCTGGGGTTTATTGGAGGGCACTTAGGAAATCCATGAACTCTTTGCTATTATGTTCAAAATTTCATGAAAATATGGTTTCTGGGAAGAGAGTTCATAATAGTCATCAGATTTCCAAAATGAGTCCATGACTATAAAAACGTTTAAAAAGCACTGCGGGTCTAACACTCCTATAGCCTTGGATGTTGGGCTTATGGTTTGAATGGATTGATAATTCCATGTACTTTATCATTCAAGATCCAGTCAGGGAAGTGGAAACCACACTATGTATTTCAACAAAGGAGATTTAACATAGGGAATTAGTTAAACCACTTTTAGGGGGAAAGCAAGAGAAAGAAGGGAACACAAGCCTATTTCAGAGACAGTGTTGAGAGAAGCTACTGCTTCTAGGGATAGGAGCCAAAGGAGAGAGGTGAGGGTAACCACAGCCTTGGAATTCATGGGATGGGCCCCAAAGGGCTGGTGATCAGACCTCTGAAAATGAAAGTTGCCATACAGCCCCTGAAAAGGCATGATAAGAATGTCCTGGGGGGTGAAGAAAGAAGCTAGATGCGGGGAAAACTGCCATTGAGATGACTCTGAGCATAGCACGTAGAGGAAAGGGTTCCTTACTTCCACCTTATTCCTTCTAATCTCCCTCCAGCACCTCCTATGGACAGATCCTCGTACGAAGCCAAGACGTTGACAAAGGAGTTTAGGAAATGTACTTGGAATCCCTAGACCCGCCATCACAGAGTATATAAAGGTAGCTTTTAGTGCTATGCTTTTTAGTGCTAAGGAGCACATAGCAGGAATCCCTTTATATGTTTGGACTACCATATAATATTGGGGATCTTGCTATTTCTGAGAAAGCGGCAATCACACACATCCTGATTTAATTGTACTAAAATCCTGTGTGTACGCCAGACATCTTCCTGACATTTTCTTAAGGATCTGTGTCAGGACAAGTGTTACTGTGTAGGTGAACTAATGGGACTTAGGAGTAGCGAGGCACTGTCATGGTTCTGATTGGCTTAACCAAAGATGTGAGTGTTGAGAATGAAGGACAGGAAGTAGTTCAGGTATCCATGTAGTCAAGACGAAGGTGGGAAAGTAAAATGTTATGAGTAAGAAAGAGGAAAGGAGTGAAGAGTCTGAAGATTCAAGATGAAGCCAAAGATAAGCCATTTTACTTCCACCCCTCATACCTAAGACTTCAAGGAAAGCAGATACACTAGTGACATATATGGCTAGAGGTCCAGATACCAGGTCTGGAAAACTAAGTCAACAAACTCAACCAGATCCTTAAAGGTTCCTGATAGGCTTTCCAAACTTTATATTCTTTTAGATAGACTTGACTTTTCACTAAGCCATGGCAGTTCTTCATTGGATAGATCTCAGCTCCTGTTGAAGGCATAAGTGTTAACGAAGTGGTAGGTGTGGGCTACCTTAAGACAGAACTCAGCAGAGGGATTCTGATGAGGAGGGCAGTAGTCCCAGTTGAAGCTCTTCGTGGTTCTGATGTGAGTATCACACGTGAGTCGATGTGCTGATGGCTCTAACATTGCCTTGTTGATTTCTAGGTTCTACCTCAACCCTCCCTACGCTGGCAAGCTTGCCGTTATCTTCTTCAGATACTTAGGCTTTATAGTGAACTTTATTATTAATAAAAACAAAAATTATATGGTGCTTACACTTCTTAAAATGCCTTTAATGCCTATTAACATATTTAATCATCCCATTAAGCTAGTGAAATTGGAGCTGATGACTTCACTTTCCTTTACAGGCAAGGAAATTGAGGCTGCGAGATTAAGTGACATGCTTAAGGACATATTTTTAAATGATTCTTCAGGGCCCTGAACCCAGGCCTTCTAATCCAAAGGCCATGATGTTACCACTTTATGTGGCTACTTTCAGGACTAAAATACTCAGACCTTGTGACTGTTCCAGTCATTGTTATAAGTCATTGCAGTGGCTACATATTGAAAAAATAATATATAGTTCCAATAGACTTGGGAAACATTAAATATTATATCCCTATCTATGTAATTCATAATGCATATTAGAATATTAAAGACTCTTCAAAGACTCTTAATTCTAGTTATTTTGTTTGAATTAGAATTTTCTCATTATTTTAGACCATAGATCATTGTTAGTATGAAGCATCCATTTATGTCAAATGCGATACCATTGTTTCATAAAACACTGGGGAAATACTGCCTCATTCCATATTCCGACCCTTGACCTTTCAGAATCAAAATTTATCTTCTTCATAGACTGTCATGCAGCCACTGGGAGTAGTGAGGCAAGGCCAGTGGCTAGCTGGAGAGATTTTCCAGCACGGGCTACACATTGCCATACATGGCTATCCTCTCAGCAGGCTCAGTGACTAAAGAAAATGATTTTAATGTTCACAAGAACTACTTGGTAGAAAGATATCCAGGGCTGATGATTCAAGGCGATTTCATTTATCTTATGGCCCAGACTTTGTTTTTAAATTACAAGCTTCTAAATGCCCCGTGGTCATTCATTATTTATCAGACTTCAGTGCATTTAATGGCTCTCTCTTGTGAAATGGCCAGCTTTGAATCAAGTTATTTGTGGTATGGTGGTTATTAGTAGCTGCTCAGATTGAGAAATGTTAGTAAGAAGTTAATTAGGCAACACAGCTGGAAAGAAAACAGAAAAATTGTGATGGGGAGTGATAAGGAAACGTGGCATACGGTTTACCCCGTAAGAGAGGCATGAACTCTGACCTACACTATTTAAAAAAATCTCTTCTCTAAGTTCTAAGTCATGTGGACTTTGATGATGTAACTCAAAGAGAAAAGATAGCAGACATTTATTGAGCAGTCATTTTGTCCTGGGCATTGTGCAAGAGGGAGTAGAGGAAGCAGAGGTGAATAAGATAAATTTCTTGCCTTGAGTTTCATTTGCTGATGGGGAAATAGACATGTGCACCCTTGCCCATACACTCTATAAGCAAAACAGATAGAAACCACAGAAGAGGGAGAGTTAATTCTTATGTGGTGGTGGCCTGGGAAAGCCTCACAGAGGAAGCAACATTCAAATTGCTTTTCAAAGGTGAATAGCAAGCCTCTGCCCACTTCCCTCCTCATATCTTCTGCCACTGTGCCCTCTGCCCACCTTTTTCTAGCCTCAGTGGACTTTTTATTCGATACTCAGGGCCTTTGCACATGCTGTTTCTTCTTGAAACCCTTGCCTCCTTTCACTTATCTAACTCTACTTGGCTTTCAAGTCTCAGCTTTAAACTCAGAGAGGCTTTTCCTGATAACCCCTCATTGTATACATCACCTCTCCCATATTATTCTTCTTATGACAGTTCGATAATTTCATTAAGAGCAGATATCATCCTATAGTACATCCTACTATAGATACTTTTTACTTCTGTATTTCGTACCTTTGTTTCTCTCTATCTCGTGTTGCTTTGGAACCTCCGTGGGATCAGTAACTGAGTCTATTTTGTTCAGTGCTATATTTCCAAATCTCTTTCTCAGCGCCTTGCACCCAGTAGGGTGCTTAACAATCATTTAGGTGAATGAATGAGAGGAAGTGGGGCGTCTTAAGATGGATGAGACTCTCCAGCAAAGTCCGGTGTGACAAATATCTGAATGGTATACATGTTAGTGACAGGTTCTAAACTCTGTGTTTGGGGAAATGAGGGAATCCAGCCTTCTCTCTACCCAGGAAGAGACGATGTTCAGATGTGAGTAAGAATAAAGACATTATTGTGTCACATACAAAAAACGTGGAGCACTCTTTGGGGCAAAAGGACAAAAAGGAAGTAGTCAGTTCCTGGCTCTTGACAGCATATTTGATTTTTGGTTCATATAGTTAATGTGGAAAGCCAGACTGGGACTTCGTTCCTACAGAGAGGCACCTTTATTCCAGTGGCTCTTCATCTCAGGAACCATCCTCCTTCTTTATATACATAGTGTGATTTTTGGGGGGGCTTAGTGCTCCATGCCTCTCAGTGCCATCAGAATGGTAGGATGTCAAGGGACAGGATTAGAGTGTGGGGTTGGGGGAAGGGATCTAGGATGGACTTGAGTCTGCTTTGAGTTAATATCTTAGGCCCAAAGTAGACTAGCAACCTTCATGCTTTCCATCAGGTCCAGCACAGCTCAACAGAACTAGAAGTCTACATAGGATCTGGGAGCAAATTCTTATAAGAGAAGGATAATCATAGCTGAAAATATGCTCAGCTCTAACCATATGTCAGGCATGGTGCTAAGTACTTTATATGCATTTTCTATTTAGTCCTTGCAATCACATCCTGTGAGTTAGATCCAATTATTATTCCCATTTTATTGAAGAGAAAGTTGGGCATTGAAAATGAGGCAGTCTGAATCTTACCCAGCTGGAGGGGAGTGAAACTGTTGGAGTCTGCAACTTAGCCTACTGTACATCTGTCTCTGGAATCTGCAGTCACATTAGGCAGCTGTGCAAAGACTCTGGGCTTGGGATCCCAGCCATCTCTTCCACTTTCTCTAGACCTGAGGAAAGACCACAGGCTGGTCCACAGAGGGCGGGCAAGTTGAAGGGTGGGCTACGTGGTAGAACTAGTTGCGAAATATTTTGATGCTAAGCTAAGAAATATGAATTTCATTTTTGGAAAAATGGGTCATAGGGGTTTTTGGAGCAAAGAAATGGCATGCAGGAGACCAAAGTGACAGTAGCAATTGGGGTTTGAGAGCTGTGGTGACTAGGCACAGAAAGCTGCAGTAGTGGCTCAGCAAGTTTTGAAGCAAAGCTGTGGTGATGAAGATGGACTGGAGAGTCATTTCAGGATAGAATTGATAGAACTTGGCAACCAATTGGTATGGAAAGAGCTGCCTGTTGTCACTTAGTGATGAAATACACATTTCCACATTTCCAGCCACACACTGCATCTCAGCAAATACAATTTAATGATCGGTAGGTATTTACTTAACATCCTCACTTTACAAAGAAATATGAATTGGCTCCATCTCTAAAGAAAGATGAGTTCCTGGGCTTTTCTGACTAATAAGATTGCTGTTAAGATGGCCGTTAATGTTAAAAAATGAAATCACTTATACAGGATGCTATTACATGTGCTTCTTCACACCAGGACTTAGGAGTTCAAACTATTTTTACTTCTGTATTATTACAACATGATATTATGACTTTGTTTATTTAGGGTTGATATTCTACCAACTTCTAAGTATTTTAGGGATAGATTTAAGAAATAGAGAAGAGGTAAAATAAATGTAAAGACAGATTTAAACAAATTAAATGAGAGGAGAAAAGCCTTCTGAGTTGACACACTTTCTAACACAGTTAATGTATACTTATGTTATGTACCTTATAGCATTAAAAATTGTCTATGCTATATATATATATATATACACATATATATATTCACATTTGTCTAGACATCTCTGTATAGTTATTGATTTTGTTTTTGTTGTTATTGAATGAATGAATGCATTTTCTATGATCAGATATTGAATTTAATTCTGAGTTTCCTGGTAGCTAGGGGATAAGGGGAAATACGGTATATAATATATTCCACATTATGTACCTATAGCAGATATATATTTGAAAAAACAGGTTTTGGCATGACAAGAAATTCGATGAGGAATTTGTTTTATTTAATCTCTACATAAGACATCTTGAAGTAAACAATGTTAATTCCTTCTCCTTCTGCTTCCTTCTAAAACAAATTAGTTCAATACATTTTTTTTGTTTGTTTTTCTTTGCTTAAATTTTGGGATATGATCAAAGCAGGCATATAGAATTACTGAGCTAACAGTAGAGGGCTGAGCAGGCAGAAGATGCAGTGTGGACTAGTTGTTAATATAATGGGTTTTAGAAGTGAGGGGCTCACTTTTTTACCAAAACAATGGAGATGATGATGATGATGATGATCATGATGATAATGATGATACCTACATTACAGGGATATTGTGAGGCTTAAATGAGATAATGGATGAAAATAGATTTAACAGAGCAGCTGCCACAGAACAAATGTCCAGTAAGTGATAGCCCCAGATTGGAGGAAGCCTGACTGCATTCTCGTGGTATAGGTAACGTCATTCCTGAGAGCCCTTTTCCATTTCTTTTGTCTCCTTTCCCTCCTCTGTCGATGTACTATTAAATGTGAGTAGCCCCACTGGTAATGAAGGACTGGGCGTGGTCTGGTCCCGTTTTTGGGGGGCCCCCTTTCCAAATGCAAAAAGATTCTGTGACTGCAGAAGTTCTACGTGACAATGAAGCTCAGACAAATCTGATGCCACCCATTTCCCACTGCATGGTACCTCCGTTAATGTGAGCAAATCTGAGAACTCCTCCTAGATTGCAAGGTTCTCCAGGGAAACTCTACTACCCAACTCACTTCCTTCAACACCCCTATTTGGAGTAGTCCAGTATGTTCTAGAAACTGCAGCAGAGCAGCGAATAAGCAGAGTTCTTGGCCTTGTGAAGCTCAACTTTCAGTGGGGCAGAGCGACAGAACCAGTAACCAAAGGCATAAGTATGACAGACTCATGTAATCAGTTTCATGTGGAAAATTAAAAAGGACCAGGTGACAAAAAATAATTGGGGAGATTACAGACTTGGGCATCAGAGAAGAATGCTCGGGGAGGTAATGACTGGACCAGGCTCTAAGTGGTACGAAGGAATGAGAATGCTGTGATCTAGGGGAAGTGTCCCTGACAGGGAAAACAGGGCATGTGCAAAAGTCCTGAGGTAGAATGAGCCGAAAGTCGTTAAAGAGTAGGAGGAAAGTCATGTGACTGGCGTGTGGCTCAGGAGGGGTGGGAGGTGAGGTGAGCGGAGGCCAGAATCCAGAGCTAACTGTGACGGGAGCTCCACAAACATTAGCTAAGAGACTGAGTGGCCACAGCTTCCTCAGGGCAGAGTGAAGCTTTAATTGGTATGGTGCTTCCCCTGCTTCTTATGTCCAGACAGAGTTCCCTACATGTCTGCTACCATTAAACTCTTGAAAGATATAACTCCTAATGCAGGGATTTCAAAATCATCTAAGTTGGTCTTCAAATTAACCTCAGGAGACAACTTATTGGGATTCTGGCTTTTACGAGTGATGCATCTACAATTTAAAGAACTTATAAAAGTCTTTTAAGTGGTTGCATTAGGATTTGAACCTTCTGATTTCAGGCCTGTGTTTCTACCATGAAGCCGAAGATACCTCTCAGTTCTTCTGTGCCTTTCTTTCCTCCTGTAATTTTAAACCCATCTTATAAATGGGTCTACAGAGACATGGGGTGTAGGTATTAACACTTTGAATCAATTTAGCGAGTATATGCTAACATCATCATCAGGAGAACAGTACTAAAAATAATTATAATTTATTTAGCACTTACTGTATCTCAGAAATATGCTAAGCATTTAGCATACACCACTAGAGTTTCTTCTCCCAATAATCCTAAGAGGTAGGTATAATGATCATTTATACTTTATAGATGAAAATAAAACAACCACTTAGAAAGCTCAGGTAACTTGACCAAGGTCACACAGCAATGTAGCAGAAATTAAACTCAGACTCACCACAGAATAAACTCTGAACAACTCTGATGTTCACCTTTAACTACATACACCAGAGACTGGGTCAGCCACTGGGGCCACATGATGGAATAAGGTTTAGTTCGTGACCTTGAGAAGGTCAAGGAATAGTTGTGGAATCTCTCTTTAGAGAGCGCAGGATTTTTTCAACTGCTCAGCCCTCCCAGGCGAAGTGAGAACAGAGCTTGGTTCTGTTTGACAACTCAGCCAGTTAGCATCTGGTCCTGAAGGCAGGAGCGAAGGAGCAGCAGGGCAGAGGGAAGCCATCCGGCTGCAGATCATCACCAGCATCTTGGGAGGGGGAGGGGGAGAACCCTGTGAGCAGTTAAGAGGCTTCACCTCGGCATGGGAGAAAAGTGGAAATTCTGATTTCCCTAGACCAGGCTATTGAACCACGATCCAGGCTGTGGTTATTTATATTCCCCTAACAGCCTTGTTTACACAACCTGCCTGGATGCAAATCAGCGTATGGAAGTGGTGGAGGCGGTGAGGTGTGCAGCCTGAAGGGACTGGGGGATTGGTTTTGCTCATGTAGTGTTAACACAGCTACACATGACTGCCCACACTTCTGCAGCTGAGGGAAGGAATGAGAACATGCAGTCCCCAGGACACTTGCCCAGTCTTTCTGCCTGAGCAAATGGTAACAAAAGGCATGGAGTGGACTTGGATTATTCCAATCTCTTTCTTCACGATCTGCCCAACCTTTTCAGCCCCATCACCCACTGCATCTTCTCCCCTCCCCTCCCACAAGAACCCTCCACTCCAGTCTCTCTGGGCTCTGAATACATCACGCTCTTTCATTCTTTTGTGCTCTAGCTCAGGCCATTCTCCCTGCTTAGAGTGCCCTTTGCTTTCTCTGCCTCTGTCTCTGTCTCTGTCTCTGTGTCTCTGTGTCTGCCCCTCTCTCTCTCTCTCTCTCTCTCTCTCTCTCTCTCTCTCTCTCTCTCATAAAGTATGTTTATATATACGACTCATGGGGCACCAGATGGCTTTAGGTAGTACACGGGCAGAATTCTTATTTTATGCAAATATTTATTATCTTAGACCTGAGTCAGTTTGAACAAAGACACTGAATGTATAATAGCAGAGGTAGAATATAGATAAGGTAAATATCTTGATGATCATTTAAGGATAACTGTCATTTGGGAAACACTTCTCTTATTTATCTGCCATTGTCTGCCTCTCCTAACATAGGAGGCAGGCTTGGAATTCTCTTTTGCTCTAAGGCACCTTCTCCAACCTATGAAGTTCACACCATCTGGTTACATGACCTTCCTTCACTCTCCAGGATGCCATCCTTTATCCTCTAGGGCATACCCTATGGTCCCTAAAGTGTATGGCCCTCAGAACTCTCTCTTTTTCCCAAGCTCAGATCCTGTTATCACCAGTGGCACATACCAATCTCCAAAGAAAACTCTCCAAAAACCCCACCTCTGTCCCTTTGTCCTTCCATCACTCCCTCCTTCCCTTTTCTCTTCCTAATCTCTGGCAACCCTTAATCTGTTCTCTGTTGCTATAATTTTGTCCATTTGAATTATATAAAAATAGAATCATACAGTATGTAATCTTGAGAGGGTGACTTCTTTTACACAGCATGATTCCTTTGAGATATACCCAAGCTGTTGTGTAAACCAATAGTTTGTTCTTTTTCATTGCTGACTAATATTCCATGGCATGGCTCTACCAGAGTTTTCTTAATCATTCACCAATGAAGGACGTTTGGGTTATTTCTAGGTTTGGACTTTTATGAATGTAATATTATTAATAAACCTGCTTGAACATTTATATATAGGTTTTTATGTAAACTTAAGTTTTCATTTCTCTGAGATAAATATTCAATTGCTAAGCACATGGTTAATATTACAGAAAAATGCTATACTCATTCCCACTATAAAGTATAAATGTGGCTGTATAATTGTCATTTTCACCAGAAAGGTACAAGTGATTTAGTTTCTCCATATCCTTGCCAGCATTTGGTGTTATTGGTATTTTTATTTTAGCCATTCTGATAAGTGGGTAGGAATATCTATCTCATTGTGGTTTTAACTCGCCTTCTCTTAATATTTAATGATGCTGAATACCTTTTCATGTTTATTTGTACTCTTCAGTGAAATGTCTGCTATGTCTTTTGCCTACTTTCTAATTGGATTGTTTTATAGTGTTTTAACTGTTTTACTTTGAGAGTACCTTATATATTCTAGATACAAGTCCTTTGTTGGATATGCGGCTTGCAAATATTTTTCCCAGTCTGTACCTTGTGATTTCATCTTGTTTAGTGGGGCTTTCAGAGAGCAACATGTCCCTCCATTCATTTATGTCTAGATTTCTTTCAGCAGCATTTTAGAATTTTTGGTATATAGATTATGTATATGTTTAATCAGATTTCTACCTAATTATTTAATTTTCTTTGGCGCAATTGTAAATAGTATTGTTTTTGATTTCTGTTTCCACAAATTCATTTGATCTTGTTTCCTGTAATTGTACTAAATTCATCTTTTTTCCTAGTGTTTTGTTGGTTCCTTGGGGTTTTCTGTGTAGATCATCATGTCATTTGCAAATAGAGAGAGTTTTATCTATTCCTTTCCAAGCTGTATGCCTTTGATTTTTTTTTTCTTGCCCTGTAGCACTGGCTAGAACTTTCAGTACTATGTTTAATAAGAATGTTGAAAGTGGACGTTTCCTTGTTCTAGTCTTAGGGGGAAAACGTTCAGTGTTTTACCATTAAGTACAATGTAAGCTAAGTTTTTGTAGATGTTCTTTATCAAATAGTGGGCATTCTCCTCTATTCTTAGTTTTCTGAGAGCTTTTATCATGAATGGGTGTTTGATTTTGTGAAATGCTTTTCTGCACCTGACCATATGGTATTGTGTGTATGTATATGTGTGGATGTGTCTGTCTGTCTGTCTGTCTCCATGAGTGCATTTCCCTTTAGAAGAAGGCAGATTTTCATTGGAATTGAGGCCAAATGGTGAATCAGGGGCCCTCTCCATCAGGATGGGGTTTCAGAACTAAAAGCAGGGTGATGTGGGGTTGTGCCATTGTGCTCACTTCTCCCATCTCTTTCTCTGTCACCTGCTACTTCTTTCCACCCTTTCCTAAACAGACGCACTGGGATTTACTGTGGGCAGTCAGAGTAGTGGCCAAGGCCTGTTTACAGCTGCTGAGCCCCGTCATTGCCCATAAGCCATGTGATCCACTGTGAATGTCCTGAATATTCGGACCCAGGTTCAGTCCCTCCACTGAACCAGTTCAGGGGCTTAGCGTTACCTCCGAGTGCCAGCCTGGCCTTTTCTTTACTGGGAAGACCCACCATTGTTCCTGAATTTCAGATTCAGTGTACTTCCTTCCCTATCTCACCCAGCCTAGTTTTCTAAGGAAGAATAATGCAAAGTGGTACAAATTTACAAGTGTGGCACAGAATAATGGTTTGGAGCTGTAGTGACATATAAACAAGGAGGTTTGCTATATAGTCTTCACTTTAGTTAGCAATTCTTCTATACGGTTATTCACAGATATGCAGTTACTCTTGACATTTCTCACTATTTACCCTGAGCCCTCTTTAGCATAAAGAATCTCACAGCTTACCTGTGATTCAATAAATAAGCATGAAAAGGGTCTACCTTATTCAGCAAACCTATTCTCTGCGGTGTTTTTTTTTTCTCCCCATAGAAAATAAAATGTGCATTGTTGCATAGGAGTAAATTGGACCAGAAACCTTTTCGAATGTCGCTGTTTTTGAGTGCGTCTTATGAACATTCATGTGTTTATCTCTAAGTTAGCCTGATACACATTGTGCTGTGTTAGCTAAATGTTAAAGTCACCCCTGAGTCACCCCAACAAGAGTGGTGTTTTTGAGGTAATTTGAACTTAACATAAGCTTTATGTATAAAATTAATTCTAAGGAAGCAGAGGCAGATCCATGCTTCTTGCTAAAGGGAGCAGAGGGGGTTTATCAGAGTGGCTCAACTTGCAAGAAGCTGCTGCTTTTACCCTGTTTCCGCTCTCCCCCCAGGGTTGATGGACCAAGCAGGAGCTGATACATACAGAGTACACAGGGATAGTGGAACTCTGAGAGAATAGTGGAGCTCAGAAAACCCATTCGTTTGTAGAAATTAGAAAGTTGAGGCCCAGAGAATGAAATGACTTCCCCAAAGATCATACAGCTTCCCATGTACAAGTCCCCAAAAGGGATGGCTCAGCATATGAGCTTTGCCTATCTCTGGGTTTATGTGAAAGTCTGACTCTACATCCCCATTTGCTAAGGGGCCAGGGGCTGTCCATCTTCCTTAATGACCAGTATTGACCACACACAGATAGACACAAAACCGATATTTGATGTGAACTTGGGAAAACACCCGTTTTCAAAAAGATAATAATCAAGACATTAGACCGGACTAAAAAGAAGAAAAAAAGAGTCATAGTGGGTCACAGCAGTGCCCTTCATGTCAAGCAACAGCCTTTGACAAAGAAGAGAGCTTGGGAGGTCCAGACTCAAATCCTTCTGTTTTCTACCAGAATGGAGAATGCAATGCATCGGGGCTATGGGGATGATGAGGAGGAAGAGTGATGCCCCACACTTTTCTGCCATTTGGCCCAGGAGAGGGAAGCTGCTGTTGCATTAATAAAAAGATGTTGCAAGGACAGAAGCTTTGCTGGGAGAGTAGGCTGGAAGGGGGCACAAGAACACTTGGTGGAGAAACTCTTCATTCCAGACGTGTTTGTTTAGAAAATGTCACAGTACCAGGTCACAGAATTCATGAATAAAACTCCTTCCTTAGTTTGACTCAAAAGGAATAAAGATTTATTACCACCCTAATCAGGGAAACAGTATTGACCCACTGGCTATTTGAGATTTTTAGCATTGTGGGCAAGAATATTTATTGCTTTTAATTACCATAAAGGAGCGAGGATCTCGTTTTTAATAGATCACCTCCCATTCCCCTGATCTTGGTTTACAGTTCCAGGTGCAGGGAAGAGGGGAAGAAAATGCTTATATCAGTATTAAGTAAAAATCCTCAGACAAAAATGATAAATTAAAAATAACCAAGGCTTGTTTTCAGCTTCTCTCTACTTTCTCTTCAATCCCTGAAAGTCAAAATAGGATTGTGTACGTGGGGGTGAACGGGCTTGGGCTTGGCACATGACCTCCAGTGACTCAGTTAACCTCTTTGAATCCCAAGACCCTGGACTGCAATTAGGGCAAGAACATGAAGGTTACAAGGGTGGCCTCCCAACCTGAAGAAGAGCCACCTTGCTGGGGGCCTCTGAGGCGGGACAGAGGGGTGGGGGGATAGGCTCTCCCAGGGACTCAGTGGTATTTTGTTTGGCCTATGGAGAGTTCCTTCACTACTCTAAGCCTCAGTTTTATAATGTGTAAAATGGGGAGAATAATGCTTCCTTTGCAGGGTCATCCTAATGATAAATGTAATGATGGCTTAAAAAAAATTCTAGCAGGGTTCTTAGTACATACCATTCAGTAAATGTAGTCACTTTAAAAAATTAATTTCTCAGTTGTAATTGACATAAAGCTTTATATTAGTTTCAGGTGTACACCCTAGAGGTTAGACGTTTATGGAATTTACAAAGTGATCCCTCAATAAGTCTAATACCCATCTGACACTATATGAAGTTATTACAGTATTATTGACTATATTCCCTATGCTGTACTTTACATCCCCATGACTATTTTTATAACTGGTAATTTTTACATATTAATTCCTTCCCCCTTTTCACCCAGCCCTCCAACCCTTCCCCCCCCTCCCCCAATCTGGCAACCAATGAGAATCATTTTTTAAATTAGAAGTCTGGATTACCAGATGCTCTGTTCTCTATTTCTCTCTGTCTCTCTCTCTGTCTCTCATGAGTGCATCTGTGTTGTCTCTGCACACACATACACACACCTGCCACATGTATGCACATGCGCTCAAAGAGAGAAGAGAAAGATTCAGGTTCTAGGCCAATGTTGTTGGGTTGTCCTCTTTTCAAGACTTTTTCAGATATTGGCCTGGTCAGCTAAGATGTGTAGGTTTGAATCCACCTGTAGGTGTTCTGTGGCTAAAGGAAGGAACTTCTAGTCATTTTAGGCCATGTGTTTCCAGTGAGCACTCAATATTATTGTGAGGTAAGTTCAGTTTCTTTACTCCATGTTGCCAGTGGAAAGACTGAGTCCTGGGAACTAACTGGCTCCACATAAGAGAAGAACAGTTCAGTGGTAGAGACTCTTGGATATAGGATGCACAGGGAGGGTTGTTAGACTCAACTCAAACACTGCTCCAGGTGTGCTTTGACCCATCTGCAGGAGTGACCATCTTTTTGTTCTGTCATCCTCCAATTGTTTGACCCCAGGTAAGTTTCTCACCTCCTCAATTGTTAGTTTTCTCATCCATAAAATGAGAATAATAAGTCTATCTATTCATGGGATAATCGTAAGGGTTAAATACAATAATGTATATGGGGCTTACTTATCAGTGTCTAACCCCGAGTATATCAATAAATAGAAGCTGTCATATAAGATCTCTGAATCCCCACTTTCCTTTTCTGCTCGCAACTTCTGGAGAGGAGAGGCCCCAAACTGATTTTCTAAGAAGAAGATAACAAATACACACATGCATTTGCATGCCATTGCCCATAATTACAGTAGTAATTATAGACCAGGTTAATATTTCATAGTTCGAGATCACCTAAACTGTTCTCCTGCCTTAGGAGACTCAATGTGGCCATAGTTTGTGGAGTGTCTGCATTCACAAAATGTAATATATTCACACCGAGGGTGAGAAAGATGTTTGTAAGTAAGGGAGACTGAAGAGGCTTTAGCATTGTGCAGTTTTACGGAATGGAGAATATCTTAGACAATCAAAGTTAAAGTATCAATAATAAAGGAAATACTTTCTAACAAATTACCATATTGACTCATTGATTGCCCTCAATGATAAGTGTCTTAGGTTAAGCATCACTTAAAGAAATGCAGCAGTATAACAGATAGCAGCAATTATATTTTGGGGTTGGTAAGAAGGAAAGAAGACAATGGCAAATCGAGAATGAGGAGACTGAGATAAAAGAAATAAAAAGGGAAAAGAATAGAAATGCAAAGTTCAAGGGGAGAGGAAAGAGAGGGAGAGAAGGAAGAAGGGGGAGAGAGAGAGAAGAGGGAGGGAGAAAACAGAAGAAAGAGAGAAGGAAGAAGGGGGAGAGAGAGAGGAGAGGGAGGGAGAAAACAGAAGAAAGAGAG
>CM053509.1:151868426-151957803 GCA_028627145.1 Eidolon dupreanum | reverse complement strand
AAAAAAAAAAAAAATGGCGAGGAAGCTCAGCTCTAGTGTTTATCTTAAAATAATAGCATACTAATAGTAATAAGGATGGATCACTCATCATTTCTTTCAAAATTATAAAACATTTCACATGCATTCGCTTTTAGGACCTTAACAACTCCTCGAAGTAGGAAAAGTATTGCTATCTTCAGCAAACAGATGAGAAAACAGCTCATAGGAAAATAATTTTTAGGGGTGAGTTGCTCAGCACTTCACAGGTGTCGTTGCATTTAATGCTGTAATAATCAAGTGAAGTGGGCATTTATATCTCCACTTCACAGATGAGATTACTGAGTCTCAGAGCAGTTAAGGAGAAGGCTCAAGCTCACACAGTTATAAAATTAGAGCGGTGTTTCATACACATCGTCATTTTTTAAGATTAAAGTTATTGGGATAACATTGGTTAATAACATAAATTTCAGGTGTAGAGCTTTCTTATATATGACATCTGTATACTCTATTGTTTGCTTACCACCTGAAGTCTAGTCTCTCTGTCACCATATATTTGACTCCCTTTTACCAGCTCCATCCTCTCCCACCCCACTTACCACAATAGAATACTACTCAGCCTTCAAAAGGAAGAAATATTGCCATTTGGGACAACATGGATAGATCTTGAGAGTATTATGCTAACTGAAATAAATCAGAAGGAAAAGGACAAGAATCATGTGATTTCACTCATATATGGGATACAGAACAAAAAGCAACAAATGAACCAACAAATAACAAGTAAACAGATAAACAAGCAGTCAAAACCCATGCTTGTTTGGCTCCACAGATTCATGTTCTCAACTTCTCTCTTACCTGAGAGTCTGGTGACAGATCCAAGGTTTCACATCTAGCACCATGATGGGGCTGCAGACAGAGGCCAGTCGCTCTGCCTCTTTCTGTCCTTACCCTGCCCTGTCTGACGTGTTGTGTGCCACGTCTCTGAAAGTCAGTAAGCGTCATAGGGCAAGCTTTACATTGCTCTGTTAACCAGAGCTTCGCATTTCCTGGCTATTCCTGATAACAAGGAGTCGACTTTTAATTTTGTACAAACCTAGAAAAGCCAAAGGAAACCGAAAGCGAGTCGTTATTTAGTGTGTTGAGCATCTGCCTCCTGATGCGTCGCGGTGGCCGTGTGCAGAATAGCTTGCGTGTAAGGAAAAGGCTTAGAGTAAAAGTCATTGATGAGTTCAGTTTTCAAAGAAAAATGGACTTCTACTTCTGGGAGAATGGAACAGGGTGGAGGCGGGGGCTTTCTCTCCCCTTTGCTGGCACTAGGTCCCAAATTCCTCTTAATATCCATCTTTCTACTTGGCTCCATCCCTGTTGCCATTTTCCTGTCCCCGAAACTATTGTGTCTCTCCTGGACCGTGTAACAACCTCCTAACCAGCTTTCTCATGCCACCTATCGCTCCCTCAGATTCATTGTTTGCACTGCAACCAGCGAATTCTTTTCAACACTCCCTTATGATTATGTCTCTCTCCTTCTTAAATATCCCCAAAGTCTCCAAATTCCAGATTCTCATCCTGACCGACCTACAGCGCCTCACAATCTTGGGGTGACCTCCTTCTCACACCCCTTCTCAACCTACTCTCCTCCTTTTACTTTCTCTCCTCCACCTCCTGGATTTTCCATGTGTGGAGTTCCTTCCTGCCCCAGTGCCTTCGCATGGATCTCCCTTTCCCTGGAGCTTTCAGATTCTTCTGACCAACCCTCTCTGCCCTCGACCCTCATACATCAGTCAGACTTAAGAACCCTTTGTCCTCAGATTACACATCTCTTCCTCATGGAAGCACTCCCAATCTCCACGCTGGGCCAGGCCTCCTGGGCCCTTGTTCTCATACAGTTTCTTCTCTGTAGCACTTTTCTTAAATGTTATGATTTTATTGTGTGTTTAATTATTTAATTTCCATGGTCTCCACTGAACTGTAAGCATTAGGAGACTGAGGGCCACATCTGTCTTCATCAGCTGTGTATCCTTCTTGTTTGGCATGGGGCTTAGTGTACAACAACTGTTTGATAGCACTCCATTATCTGTGGGTAGAATAAACTCATGTTCAGGGTTATGCAGCTTTACCTCCACCTTGGTCAGTTCCATCCCAGCACATGGAGGTCATTTGACTGTCTTCCATCACCCCATCGTCCCCCATCAGAGCTTCTCTTTCAATATACACAAATTCAGTTCTGAGACCAGATTCTATTGATTCAGTCTTAGCTTTAGCTATTTTTATTTATTATTATTATTATTATTACTATTTATTTTTTTTAGGTGAGGCAACCCTTGGTTGACCTCACAGATTGCAAGGACCTCTGTCAGCTTATAATCCCTTATTTTTTAATTTCTTATGCCTATAGCACCTGGTCTTCCTAGGTGGTCTCCCTTCTAACCAGGCCCGACCCGGCTTAGCTTCCGAGATCAGATGGGATCAGGCTTGTTCATGGTAGCATGACCGTAGACAGCGTTAGCTATTTTAAAGGTTGAGGTGTAGAAATAAAATCTTTTTTTATTATCTCATCCACTTATTTCTCTTCTCTCTTCTCAGTCCACAGTTTTCTTCTTCGCTCCGTCGTTAGTAGCATCATGTATCTGGCTTATCGAAGAGAATAACGTACAATTAAAAAGAGGAGTCCCATTAGTTGGTATTTGGACTCTTGGGTTAATTTATACCTAGCTGGTAAATAAACCTACAGAAAAATGCTGCGTTTTGAGGTAGTGCACACATTTCTAGAAACCTCTGAAAGAGAATATTCCCTGATTGAATACTTTTCCTTTTCCATTTTCTTTTTTTCTATTGCAAAGAAAAATGTTTTCAAAACATATTTACCTTCCTAACAGCCAAAAGGTTGTTAAGCGGCTTCACACATTTTTCCCTCTGGGGTGTTCATATCCACCAAAGTTAATGGATGGAAAATTAATGTTTCTTTCCAAATGTTCCCATAGTCACAAAGCAAACAGTTGATTTTGCCAACATGAGAGTGTAAATCTGCCCCCAGGAAAATGCTCTGTCACCGTTACCCACATTATTTAGCCTAAATCCAGACACTGGCCTAATTACCATGATAATTAAGAAAATGTAGATTGAGGTACCTCTAATGTAGAAGTAAGTATATGACTGGCCACACCCTTTGGTCAGTGGTCCACCCCTCTGGTTGTTAATAAGCAGGTAAACTTAGTTCCCTCGAATACAGCACAATTTGTTTTTTTAAGTGATGCTTTCCAAATATTGTGACTCAAGTCGACACAAGTTGAAATATTTTCTAGGCAAGTAAAATGGTTTAATTATGAATCACTTTCCAAGAAATAAATTGCAATGAAAGCCTGTATGTCCGCAGACGGATGGACTGTTACCAATTTATGCATCAGGGTCCCATTTATGCTTCTTTTTTCAAGGACCATCATTTAATTGGTGTTGATTACAAGGAAGAAAATCTCAACATGTCTCTGGAGTAAAATTCAAGATACTGCAGAGTTTAAAATTTGCAAATCAATTCTGATTTAAAAAATCTATAGAAAAATCATAGTCACAAAATTTAGTAAGTATAATTCAAGTGTAATAACTTCTTCTGGGGGTTTGTTTTGTACCCTGGTCTTGCTGAACTCCAGCCAACTACTATCAAGGAACAATGTGCAAGGAAATAACTAATAATAAAGCAAATGTTTAATAGAACTTACTAAGAAGACTGTTTCAAATGATTTAGATGAATTAACTTATTTAATGCTCACAACTCACAAAAGTAGGTTGCTATTATTATTTCCATGTTACAGTTGAAGAAACCAAAGCCTGGGCCACACAGGTGGTTGGTTAGTGGCAGATTTAAGATTCAGACCTTAGCAGGCTATCTTTTGAACCTGTCTTTTAACCATTAGGCTACTCCATAAAGCAAGTTTCATAGAAACAAAACATTTAATAGTTCATCTTAAAGGATCTGCTTTGAATTCTAGCTTCCTTTCCTAGGGACAGCCCTGGGCCACCTAGAAAAAGCCTTAAGGCACATGTGGTGCTGCCCACCCTTGTCCCACAGGAAGCCTGGCTTGTGGTTCCCTGCCTCCTCTAACCCAGCTGCATTGTCTGCCCATCCCTGCTTTAAATGCATCTCCTAAACAGAAGGCACTTCCTGGGCCAAAATAAAGCAGCACAAGGAAGAAGGCCCGTCCAGAGACCTTCAGAACTCATGGAATATGTGGCTGACGCAGTCTCAACGAAAGTGTTTCGGAACTTCTCGTACACTTGGAGATTTCTCATGCTGCCAGTCACTGTCCAGTAGGCCCTGTCTGTTGGTCTTTGTTGCCTGTACCTAAGCAGGAAAGAAGAGAAGACTGACGGAGCCTTTATCCGAAGGGCGAAGTGATACTTCCCTCCTCCAAATGTGAACACCACCCTGCACATACTTGATGGTTACAGCCACATTTCTTGATACCTTCTGATACAGCGGCTGGCGTACCCATCCCTGTGGACCTTTGGAAATCATGGGGTTACCTGAAAAATACAGACCAAATGTAATCCTACGAGATTTTATTGATTACAGAATATCCCTTGCTCTCTAGAGCCAGACTGAGTCCCATTCTAAGTTTGTTTCAAGAGAAATTCTTTTACCAAGGTTTCATAAATCAAACCTACTCAGGCCCCCTGCCCACTTTAATCTTCCTTTCCACAAAATACTATCTCTATCCTTATAACAACAGGACAGGAGTGGAGAAAGGACTATTATTAGGAGCCTCGGGATAATGAGTTTAATAACTTGGTACTTCATCCCTAGAGCCTTTTGCTTCTATTGTGTCCAATGACATTTCAAAAATAAAGGCTATAATAAGACTTTGCATGCTAAGCAAAGCAATTCATTACCTAGATTTCATTCCCCATAGGAGAAAGCAAGTATGCTTCCCCTTTACCACATTGTTATTTTCCACGGGGTTTGTATCCGATTTCAAGGTTGGGGAACAACATGTCTATTTAACAGAAGAAATCTAATTCAATTAACTGGGAAGGGAAGGAGAAGAGGGATGGTCTCATGTAAATGTGTGGCCAACCTGAGCCAGAGCCAGAGCCCTCCTGGCTTAAGAAGAGCAGCAGTTGAGAGTTTATTCCTCAAGTTATTAGACCTCCTTATAACTAATATGGGTCTTTGGAGGATCACTGATGTTATACCTCAAATGCTTCATCGTTTGGACCCTTTTTTGATTGCTAAGGATTCTCGCTAGTGAGATGGTATGAATAAATATGAAGATAATTGACACAATATTCATGTTATTCCAAATAATTTATTGAACACTTATAATGCAAAAGGCATTATGTTAGGTACTGTGGGTAATGTGGAGATGGTTATCGTGTGCTTCCTGTATTTAAAATAATGTATAGGCCTGCAGGGAATATGAAATAACTGTCATAAATAAAATCAGTAAAGTAAAATTGATTCAGTGGCATGTAAAAAACATTTAAATCACTACAGAGATTTTGAATAAAAGACCTTATTTAGTTAAGGAATCCTGGATGTAATATTGAAGGAGGTAAATTTTGAGTTGGGACTTAAAACATGGATTTGGAGATGTGAAGGGCATTTTTGGTTTTAAAAAAACAAACAAAAACAGTATGAACAAGGCCTGATGTTAGGAAATGCAAGGTTTAGGGTAGTGTTCACTGCAGTTCCCATGAAATAAAGAGGGAAATTAGGTTGGAAGTGTAGATTAGGGCCATTTAAGTGAAAACTTTGAATGCTGAGTTAAGGACTTTGAATGTTATTTTGCAGTCAGTGGGACCATAACAGAGCTATTGGAAGAGCGGTACGGAAAGATCAATTTAGCAGTATTGCTTAATATGGATTAGAATAGAAAGGCTGGAAACAGAGCCATGTTAGTATGGGAAAGGGAAGGAAACTAATATTCGTGGAAGTCCTACTGTGTGCTGGAAGTTTGGCTAATCACTTTGCTGTGTCAACTCATTTCATTCTCACAATGAATCTGTAATGGTTTTATTCCCCATCTCCATTTCTGTGCCTGGGACAACTTTGATGTCATCAGAATTCACACAGAGGTAGTTAGAGTAGTTAGTGTGAGAGGCAGTGTTAAAATGATCTATCTATCTAACTATCTATCTATCTATTATGGTGACATTGGTTAATGGAATTCAATAAGTTTCAAGTGTACAATTCAACAGTAAGTCACATATATATCGCATTGTGTGTTCACCGCTCACAGTTAGATTTCTTTCTGTCTCCACTTATTTGACCCCTTTTACCCCACCTACCTCCCCACTTCCCCCCACCCCCTGATAAACACTAGTCTGCTGTCCATGTCCATGAGTCTTTGTTTGTTTGTCATGTTTGTTTTTTGCTTTTGGATTTATATCCCACATATAAGTGATACCATGTGGTTTTCAACTTTTTCTGTCTGGCTTATTTTGCTTATCATGGTAATCTTAAGATCCATCTATGTTGTTGCAACTGGCAGTATTTCATCTCCTCTTATGGCTGAGTAATATTTCATTGTATATATGTACCACATCTTCTTTATCCAGTCATTTATTATAGGACACTTCAGTTGCTTCCATGTCCTGGCCACCATGAATAATGCTGCTCTGAACATTGGTGTGCAAGTATCTTTTTAGATACATGTTTTTAAGTCTTTGGGGTAAATTCTGAGAAGAGGGATTGCTAGGTCATATGGTAGACCAATGTTTTGTTTTTTTGGGAACCTCCATACCATTCTTCATAGTGGCTGTACCAATGTGCATTCCCGCCAGCAGTGTATGAGGGTTCCTTTTTATACGCATCCTCTCTAACACATTTTTATGTAGGGTTTCTTGGCTTGGGTTTCGTCTGCTCTCCTGACTTACTGCAAGAGGAACTGAGCCCTGAACTGGAGCAGAAGCATTGAAATGGGCATATGGAACTTCTGTGAAATCAAGGTCCTTTCTGACCTTGAAGTCAGACACAACCTCCAGTGAAAATAAAATGTGGTAAAGAGGCTACATGTCTGCTTTCCCTGTGGGACTGAATTCTAGAAAAGTAATCAATTGTTTTGGTTAGCGTGGGCAGTCTTATTATGGAGTCACATGAAATGACTTGACACTTGTTTAGATGTGAGAGAAGGAAGTAAAGAAGAACTTTTAGGCACTAAAACTAGCTTATTAAAGAGAAAAACTCATAAATAGAAAACAGAAAGATACGCAGGTATTTAAAGAGAATACAACTTTTATTTTAGACGTATTTGATATCATCTACACCCAGCTGAAAAGATATAGCATGTGACAGTGACTCTTAGGAGGATGGTCAAAGATAGAAAAGGAAATTTCAGAGTCATCAGTATAGACGTAATGGTGAGAACTGTGTAACTGGAAGAGATTTCCAAAGAAAAGTATACTTAGAGTGAGGAAAATAATGAAAATGACATGCTTGAGGAAGACAAATGTATTTAGGAGGTAAAATAAGTAAAAAGAAGTTAAAGATGAGGAAGAGGCTGCAGACTAACAGTGGTGTATTATGGCTATGGGAGAAAAAAACTAAAGGGAAAAAAATTCTTCTATAAGGGACATGGTTGTTAGTGCCAAAGTTTCAGAGGTCACAAAATTTGAAGACTGGGGAAATGAATGCTGATGTTGCAATTGGATAACTCTTGACGGAATGATTTCTGGAGAAGAAACAATAAAATACTTATTAAGCTTTTTATTATAAAATCACTAATTGCTGAGCTTAGATATGGGGAGTATGCCATGCAATGGGCTTCAAATACGAGCCAAGTTTCTGTTGGAAAAGGATAGCATTGTGTTCATTTTAAATGTTCCTGATGGAAAGCCAGCTGTTGTCCATGGTGCTAAAAGAGTCATCTGGCATTATAATATTGGAGCAATATGACCAGTATAGTTGGAGTGAATTAGGTGTTTCATTACGTGCCTCTATTTGGGGGATTTATATTTCACTGAGATGAGATTTTTCATATATATTTCCCATCTGGAAGGTTTTTTCAAACTCCCCAATGGTTAACGTGTAAAAAGCAATTGCTTTTTTTTTTTTTTTTTTTTTTAAAGAAATCCCTTGAAACAGAGTATAAGAAATCGAGGTGAAGAAAAAAACAGAAAATGGAAGACATGTTGAAAAGGTTATACTATTTTTTCTTCTTTCAAACTATCTGAAATTGTAAATTTTCCACTCAGTTCTACCCCTGCCAGTAGCATTCTCAAAGTAAAAAAAGTTAATCTGTATGGAATTGAGGCATTCTACTGAAGATCACAATTAACAAGTAAAATAGAAGCAATCTAGTATAATTGTTATGAATAGTCATAAAATATTAAAATGGCTGCGAATGGAGCCACAGTCATATTTCTTGCATGTTCCTCCGTAAAACACATTTTCGAATCACTAGAAAAATAGACAATGCAGCATTACTGTCTATTAGGCATGGTCATCACACAGGAAGGATGTACTGGGCAGAGTTGCCAATGAACTTATGAGTTGGGATGGGTAAATTGCCAGAATAGTTTTTTCTGATCAACGGAGTTGAGACCCAGAAAGAGCCGATGACGTTTCAGTTTGAGCCTGAAAGTAAGCAAAGCCTGATGTCCCAGCTTGAAGGCCATCAGCTAGGGGTGAGGAGGTGGCGGGGGGGTGTTCCTTCTTACTCAGGGAAGGATCACCCTTTTGCTATGTTCAAGTCTTCAGTTGAATGTATTGGATAATCGGATAAGGCCCAGCCACACAGGGAAGGGCTGTCTCCTTTACTCAGTTTACTAATTCAAATGTTAGTCTCATCCAGAAACACCTTCACAGACACACCTAGAATAATATTTGACCAAATGTCTGGGTACCCTGTGGCATAGTCAAGCTGACACATAGAATTAATTGTCCAAAGCTGCAAGAGCACTTTGGGCCTTGTAATGACCCTCTAAATGTAAAAAGAATATGGGTACTTCTTCAGTTTTGCTTGCCAAGTTGTACAAAATACTTCTTCTGGCCCACATTCCTGCTTAAGCTTTCATTGAAAGGAATTCTGGGAAATGTGCTGGTTAAGTAGGCAAAATACAAATCCATCACACGGGGTTTTATCAGAACCGAGTGTAGGAAATACCACACTATTGGGAGTACAGAGAAAAGAATTAAAGTGGGTCAAAAGTGAACATCTTCATCTTCTACTGGGAGAAAGGATGAGAACTGCACCGTGTGGAAGTATTTTGTGTAACATAATATGGCAGAAGCACAACCATAAGTGGAGTGCTTCGTTCAGAGATCTCAGAGGTAGGGAGTGTCCCATCACTGAGAAGTATTCAAGCAGAGAAAACATAATCTCCTCTCTCACACATGTTTCAAGGTCATTTTTAAATTTCATGGATATTTGGGCTAAATGATTGCTAGGTTGTTTTCTAACTCAAAGAGTTGGTGGTTCCTGTTCTGAAGGAAATTTCACATCCCATGAAAAGGCAAAACTATTACACTGAAAAAATAACACAATATAAGATAGAATAATTTAAAGAATCGGGTTGTGGGCAAAAGAGAAAATAAAGGTGCCATGTAAGGTGTTAAAGTTGAGATATGTGTGTGTGAAAAGGAGTAGCTTGAAGGCTTCAGTAGGAACTGTAGGGAGAGGGGACCCAAGCTGAGCATTAGAACAGGACCTCGTTAGAAAGGTATTCCAAAATGCAAATTCTGACCACGTCATCTTCCAGCTCAATTGCTTTAAGTGCTCTAAGGATAAAGTCCATAACTGTTAACATGGGCTATAAGGCCATGCTGGATATGATCTCTTCCTGACTCCCAACCTCAGCCTGTGCCATTCTACCCAGTGTCTGCTGTTATCGATATGCTGGCTTTCTCTTATTTCCTGAAGTTGTCAGACTCCCTTCCACCTTGGAGTCTTTTTTTTTTCATTGAAATGTAATTGGCATACAATATTCTGTTAATTTCAAGTGCACATCACAGTGATTCAGGATTTATATACATTATGAAGTGATCACCACAAGAAGTCTAGTTACCATCTGCCACCATGCAAAGTTGTGTTATTGTTGTTGACTGTACTCCCTATGTTGTATATTACATCCCCATGACTTATTTATTTTATAACCAGAAGTCTGTACCTCTTAATCCCCTTCACCTATTCCACTTGCCTTTCAGCCCCTCCTCTCTCTGATAACTCCCAGGTTGTTTCCTGTATTTATGAGTCTGTTGCTGTTTTGTTTTGTTTATTCATTTTTTTTTAGATTTCACATGTAAGTGAAATCATATTTGTCTTTCTCTGTCTGACTTATTTCACTTAGCATAATACCCTCTAGGTCCATCCATCATCTTATAGCAAATGGCAAGATTTAATTATTTTTGTGGCTGAGTAATATTCCATTGTGTGTACGTGTGTGTGTGTATGTGTGTGTGTGTGTGTGTGTGTGTGTGTGTGTACCACATCTTCTTTATTTACTCATTTGTCGATGAACACTTAGGCTGCTTCCATATCTTAGCTATTATAATCACCCTAGAGATTTTCTACATGCCACTGTGATGACCCACAATGCTCTTGACCCCACCCTTGACCTGCATGAATCTACTCATGCGTCAATCTCAAGTTCAGTATCATTTCCCAGGGAGGCTGTTCTTGTATAGTCTCTCCCACTTGTCAACTAGGTTAATCCCTCAGTTATACACTCTTATTGTCCCTTGTACTTCTCTTTCATCACATTGATCATAATTGTAATTCCATAGTTATTTTTGGGATCATTAGTTTGTTTCTGACGCTACCACTAAACTATAAGCTAAGTAAGGTCGATGCTGCGTCCCCCTTACCTCACATGATGTCTTTAGAATGCATAAATGAAAGAAGAAGAGAGATTTTTTGAATAGCTGAATCTTGGGATCTGTATCATTGTAGATTAGTCATTTAACTCAAAGGGCAAGGTGATACCAGTTTTGGTGCTGAAAGCATCATTATCTCGTACTGTTTTCAGCTCTCTTTCTGTTGAAGCCAAAGCAGTTTTTATTTTGGATTTGCTAAACATGGCCCAAGCGTCTGCAGCATCAGAATAAGCTGAGCACATCCCTTGGCATTTCATATCTTCCTTGGGTTGCCCAGGAATAGTTCATCATTTTCCTGCTCTCATGGTTGAACAGAACTTTGTAAACATCTGCTCTGAGTCCAAATTCCTAGGGAAACAGGATTTAAGACAACATTGTGTCTCTATTTCTGTGTTTACCTCATTTCCTCTCTGAAGACCTTTTCCCTCGCATCCCTATGAAGCTAAGAACATTCTGCAAATCCTCATCTGGGAGTTGGTTGCAGAAGTTCAGGGGAAAATTCTCCCGTCTTGGGTCTTGGGAGTTTGGCATCATCCCAAATACTTATGCCTTCTCTGGAGGAAATAGAAGATGCATTGTGGATCTCTCTGGTTTAATCCGAAGGAAGAAAGTCAAGGAGTAAATCAAGCAATTAGTTGGTGAATAGAAATGTCTGGTCTGGTTTTTCAGTCTCTAATTCCTTTTTCAGCCAAATACAAATGTAATGTGGACAAAGAGCATGGGGGAGCCAGGGAAGAATTTGCCAAGGAGGTGCCATTTGAAATAGACTTTAAAAGATAAGGAGTTTGTCTGATGGCGAAGAGGAAAAGGTATTCCCTTCAGAGGAAACACACCACGGAAGGGTGGAGGACATGGGGTACGGCAGGATGGACTGGGTGAGGTTTTGGGGATAGTGATAGCAGTGAGATAAGACATGTGCATTTCCTATTATGATTCTTGCACTGGGGACTGTGAGGACAGTTTCTAGTCATTGACGTACTCACTGGCTCTGTGAGCTTTGTTGGCCTGTAAACAGGCTCAGAAGTGAAATGCAATCTGAGACCATCTGTACCTCCTTTTTCTATCTCTGCCGAGTAAATAGGGAGCACCTAGCTTTGAAAGATCATCCTTTTTCTTTCCTCACTTCTGAATTTAACTCATTTTCTGATTACCCAGAATCAAAGTATTTTAGCATCTTTCTGGCATGGACAGGCCAATGTCTCTTCTTTTGTTCTTTTTGTTATATGATGACATTGATTATTGCAAGTGTAAAGAAATACAATTGATCCTTTTACATTGACGTAGCATCAAGACACCTTACTGGGCTCCCTTATTATTAGTTCTAGTGACTGCGCTATTGAATATTTTGGATTTTTCATGTAAATTATAAAGATAATCACATTGCCTAAGTAACAGCAAGCGCTTATGCAGAACTTATGTGTTTTATGCATTTTACAGATTTTAACTCATTTAATTTGCACGGTTAATCCTATGAGTGGGTCCTATTATTATCGTCATCAAAATCTTAATTTTATAGGTGGAGTAATTAAAGGCATAGAGGTTAAAAATCTTGCCCAGGTTTTCTCAGACAGTAAATAGAAGAGCCAAGGTTTAAATCCACATGTGGCTTCATCATCCATTCTCTCTACCACTAGACCACTTGCCTCTTTATCTCCTCCTTTTCAACTTCTGACTATTTACTTTTCTCATATTATTGCATTGGCTAACATCTTTTAGGCTAATGTTGAATATTAGAGGTGCACCTAACTTTAAACATTACTCTTATAAAGTTTTGTCATTACATATGACATTTGCTATCCCAGGAGGACTTGCATGCATACTAAGACCTTCCTTGAAATATCACAACAAAACAGTGTTTTCAGCCTAGTTACAGCAAGATCAGCTTCACGCAGGAAAGCACCAGGGTTAAATCCACTTCTTATATGTCTCATGTTTTTCACTTCTTCTGTGCCTCTTTTATAGCTTTCTTTTTACTAAGTGAATATTTTCTGGTATAACATTTTCATTTTAAAAATGTTTTTACTATATATTTTTATAGTATATATATATATTTTTTGCTATATATATATATATTTTATTTTTTTAATATCTTATTTTCTTAATGTTTGTTCTAGGGCACCCCATATACATCTTATAAATGGCATGTTTTTAAAGACCCTGCTTGGCCTAACCTTCTTTAACATTAAGGCTAGCTGAGTTCTGCTGCAGCAGGTCTGCTGGGTGCAAAATCACAAGAGCTTAAGGCTGACTGAGGTTTGCTCAATGTGTGGAAGTTCATCCTGATGTTGACCAAGAGAGTAGTCCCCTGCAGCATGAGGGATCAAGTTCCACCTTTTAGGTTAGACCTTTAGATCTCACCCACAATCCTGAACTTGGACAGGGGATCCAAAACCAGTGTTGCAGCAAGCCTGCAGTGAGTATGGAAAAAGGTCCTTATTTTCACTTTGGTAACTCAGGGTTTGTAATTTCTGTACACTCTCTACAAGTAGAAGGATTTGCTAAGCAAATGAGTAAAGAAAGAGGCAAGGGAGACAATTTGCCTATTTACATAAACCAATAGCTTATAAGAAACTGAGTATATAATTAGGAAGTAAGTGAATGCTCTTTATTAAAAATGAGGCTCGTCTATCCTTTAAAGCAGTCTTGGGTGAGAGTTACCTTCTTGGGCAATCTTTCCTGGGCCTTCTTCAGTTGCACTTCCTGTGTAAAATCTACCACAATTATTAGGGCAAAGAAAAGAATGTAGACTCTGGAGTCAGAGAGACCTGGGTTTAAATCTCATCTCTGCTCCTTGGTAATTGGGTGAATTTGGGTAAGTCACTTAAGTCATTGTTACTCAAAATGTGGTCCTCAGACCAGCAGCATCAGTATCACCTGGGAGTTTATTAGAGACCTACTGTATTTTTAGGTGCTCTCCAGCGATCCATTTGCACATTGAAGTTTAACAGGCAGTGGCTTAAATTCTCGAATCCTTAGATTCTTAGAGGGTGGTTGGGAAGATTAAATGGTTCAGCAGCATGTGTGACAGAGACTGGTAACACAGAGGGCTCCCCAGTAATGGTGTTTAGAACTAGCATTACTATTATTGTTTCTGTTATGGTCATTTCTCACAGTCTTAGTCCTCCCCAGCCCATCACCTGGAAACATGTTCAGTAGGGACTGGAACCTTGCACAAGCCATGGTCAGAGGACTTACAGCCTTCTCTGAGCCTGTTTGGTAGTCTGTAAAATGGGGTGATAGACCCTACTGAGAGGGCTGCTCTGCGGGGTACATAAAGTGATGCATGACTCTGTTTCCAGAGGCCGGGTGCTGTGCTCTGCACTCTGCATCCATTTTCTCGCTGAATCTTTGTGTCACCCCTGAGCAGTGGAAAAACATTCGGAGAGGTGACGGCATGTGCTCAGGGACTCACAGCTAGTCTTGAGTCTGGAGCAAGTCTGAATCCAGAGCTTTTAACTATTTGATTCTGGACATCACCCGAAGCGTGACTGTTGTGCCGCCAACATCCAGATGTCTTATCAATCATCAGGTGGCCCCTGCTATGCGGAAGGATCAACAGTGACTGAGTGATACGTTTCGACTTTCCACTCTGTTCTGACCTCAACTAGAAGCAGGTGTTTTGCTTCCTTGCCCAGTTGGTTATACTCTGATCAGCCCTGTTCTCTCCCTCTTTCCCCATTTTTTCTGTCCAAGGGCTCTGCTGTCCAGAGTCAGTTGCCTTGGAGAGTCAGGTGTGACCACTCTGGTTAAGCAGCCAGATGCTGAGCTGATTATAGTAATTAAAGCTTCCTTTTTACATAACATGCCTCAGGCAGAAGGAACCCAGAGCTCTTTTCCAGCGACACATAGAAGAAGCTGTCCGGCTCCCACACTGCTGTACTACTGCTTTCCTGCAGACCTGGAGCAGAGGCTTGTTCCGGCCACACTGGAATATCTCGGATGCAGGGAGGCAGGAAGCAGTGCTGGTCAGGATGAGCATCAGTCAGGCCTTCAAAGAATCTGTAAGCTGGGCTCCTTCCAGAGCCCAACAAATCCACAGCCTGAAGCTACGTGTTACCATATTACTTAGCCACCCTCAGACAGTGTGTGTTTAACATTACAAAGTGCCTTATCATTACTGTGTATCTTACATCCATAATCTTTAACTCTTATGAGAGCCAGATGAGTGGTGGTTGTTATTCCCATTTTACAGATAAGGAAAATGGGGCTCAGAAAAGTTAAATAATTTAATCAATGTTATACAGCTAGAGAGCGGTGTAGTTGAGTTTTCCATCTAAAATATGTGGACTCACAAAACCCATGAGCAATCCACCAAATCTCATTGCCTCTCCCAAGAACTTTGCACGTTACCTAGCACTTTTACTGTTACTGACTCTTCATAACCTTACGGTATGGACAGATGGTATTTCTGTTTTGTAGATTAAACATGAATGAGTGTGTGTGCATGTGCACATGCATGAGCACGCGCACACGCGTGCACACACACACACACACACACACACCCTAGATTGAGAGGTCTTGCCTCTTTTCCCTGGTCACAACTGTAGAAAGTTTCAGAAACTGCTTCCTCACCTTGCTTTCTTTTCACCATGGCTTGCTGCTTCCTTTGGTCTAACTTTTTATTCAATTAGTATCGTCTTTTTTAAAAAAAATCAATAAATGGTTAGTGATGCCTTTAATGGATATTGAATGAATACAGATCTGGTGTTATTTATCACAAAAGCAATACTTTAATTATTTATTCTCCTCAGTGACACTGGCTATATCCAACATGCTTGATTTTTTTAAATGGAACCCCATTCCCTAATTCTGGGGTAGAAGCCAGTTCATAGTAATTTCTAACTCATCAGAGAAGTTATTTTCACTCTGTTACCAGTGGATGACTGCCACTTGAAATAAATCTATTTGTTCAGAATCACATAGCTAGCAAATGGCAAAGCTGGGTCTCTGAATCCATTATCTTTCCACACATCTATATCTGAAATAATTATTAAACTTGATGGTGACCTTCACTCAGCTAATAAATAAGGAGTTATAGAAGGCCCGTTGTGCTCTGGGTATCGCGCAGAGTTTAGTATGTAGTGCGCTAAAGGAATTTGCAGACTTCTGACCTTCCTGAGAAAGACAGACAATAAGCAAGTGACCAAACACATAAACAAATTCAAGTTGAAATAAACACTATGAAGGGATGAAGGCGGGCTCAGTAACAGCGGATCATGGAGTGGGGGTGGGGTTATTGAGTGGTTAGAAAAGGTTATCGACTGGTTAGAAAAGGTGTTAGTTTCTAAGGAAGGGACATTTAAACTGACACTAATAAGAGGAGCCAGCCAGGCCAGTCGGAGGTAAAAATACCCCAGACTTAGGGAATCGTATGTGAAAAGTCCCTAAGAAGAAGGATTTGTAGAATTCTAGAAACTGAACTGAGGCCAGGGTGGCTGGAGCACAGCAAGAGAGGCGCAGAGTGGGACAGGATGAGGGAAGGTGGAAAGATGCACAGGCACACAGTGATGGAGGGCCCTGGAAGCCATGGCGAGAATTTGGTGTCCTACTTCAGAGTAAATGTAAATTACAGTTTCAAAAAGATTACTGTGGCTCCTTGTCTCTGGAAGAATATGAATTTCTTTATGTTTCAAATTTCACAGTAGAGAAGAAACCAGACTTTAGAATCGGAACCATCTGGGTTTAATCCCGTGTCAGCCACTTATGTGCTGCACATCCTTAGTGAGTTAACTCATTCCCTGCTGACTCTCGGTTGCCGCACCAGTGAGGTCAGCGTAAGTTATGCTGCAGAAACAACAAAAAACGCAGGTTCTCGAAAGCTTAATATAACAAAAAAGAAATCATCTCCTTCAAGGCCCACTGAGACTTTGTGCAAACCTCTGGTGTAGATCCTTCCTCGTGGCTCAGTATTCCATACTGCCTCCGCCTTATGCACCTCCTGTCAGTTGGCTGTGGAGAGTTGATCACTACGATAAAAAGTTTCCTTCTGGGAATGACATCCATCATATGTGCTCACACCTTATTAGGTAAAGCAAGTCACATGGCCACTCTTAACCTAGGGACAGGGCAGAGGCTTCTTGTTTACTGAAAGCCAAGGGCATCCAGACTTTAATGAATAAGGGTAATAATATATCCCATACTCCTGTGGTGGCAAGTGTGAGAATTAATACATGCAAAGTACCTATGCCAGACCTGGGCACATAATAAATGCTCAACGAATAGTTATGATTATTAAGTCTGTGTTAAATTGCTGATGCTGCTTCTCTAGGGGATTTCTTCCAGAGAGCTGTATATTAGAGACTGTGATGATCTAAATGTGATAGAATAGCCCACTATGGTAGGAGGGAAATATGGGATCATCACAGATAACTTTAGATCAGGGATAGGCAAACTGGAGCTTGTGGGTCAAATCTGGTCGCCACTTTTTTTTTTAACTAGTTTTATTACAACGCAGACACGCCCATTTATTTATGTATTGTCTATAGCTGCTTTTGCACTCCAGTGTCTGAGTTGAGTAGATGTGGCTGAGGCTGTTCTGCCCAATGCCCAAGGTCTTTACTGTCTGGACCTTTATGGGGAACGTCAGCTGACTGCTTGCTCTTGATGACCTTTCTAATCACCTGGCCCATCCCAGTCTTCAAACTCCTTTCTCTGGAATATTCTTCATCCTTTCCTTAGCTAAGGACAATATGACTTTTTTTTTTTTTACTTGTAAGCCACACCCTTGTCCCCATCCTCTCAATCCTAACTATTTTCACGTTGATTCTCTCCTTTAATTTAAAAGAATCAGTCAGAAACTTGAGTTTATCCTGGACTTCTTAGTTCTCTTCTCTTTCCAGTGGTGCTGCTGTGATTCAAAGAGGACATGTAAGTAATGAAAGCCAGGTTCCTCCAGAATCGAATCTCCCCTCCTTCTCTGTTATTTATCCTTGGCACCATTTTCTGTCCTTTTATTTCTTGACGTGAGCGCTGTCTTGTGGGGAATGGATCCTGCAAAGATCTGAGGAGTTTGTCAGCAAAAAAAAAAAAAAAAAAGCTATTTTTTTTAAAACCATGTTTGGGGAGAAAAACACGTTGTAAATCGTGTCCAAAAAACAACTTTATAGAGTCCACCTGTCCACAATGGATAAACCGATTGCTCTGAATTAAATTCTCTAAACCTGAAAGGCCTGGGTCTAGTACTGGATTTATTCAGACACTAGGAAAATAGTAATTTTCTAAGTCAACATTCTGACCCCACTTGAGTCAGCCGCTGATCATGATAAAGCCTTTTCTCACTACTTGCTGCTCCTTTTGAAGAATTAGACACACATCCTAGGGAGAAAAGTACCCAAATCCAAGGGACAGAAACTAATTAAGATGTGTCCACCAAGGCAGTAGGCATGCCGTATCGCAGACGCCCACTGCCTGGGTCAGTGGCTGCTGGACCCTGCCCTGTATGAGGATGTTACAGCTGGGAAGCCGCAGCTGCCCTGGTAGTGCCTCTGCCCATCCGGGGCTGATGGGTCATTAATTAAGCCTCCTTTCTTTCTTCTTGCCACTGGACCTGATGACATGATCATTGGTCCTGTGGATCCTCTTGAGTCCTGTTTATTTGCTCCCTTAAATTTTGCATGGCCCCGGGGCCTGTGACGGGTGTGGTGGCAACCTCCAATTCATACTCTGAGCCGTGACTCCGGAGGTAAATTTCGACGTGAGTGGCTGCCCATGTGAAATGACATCAGCCTCTTAAGTATGCTGATGTCTCACACAAACCCGCTTTTCCAGCATAGAATCTCAGCTTAGTTAGTAGATTTAATGTTTGAGCATCGATTCCTGTAGCTGGAAAAGAACTTTCAAGGCCACATGGCTTGGGTCCTTTTCTTTACAGGGGAAAAGCTGAAGCTCCGAGAGCTAAGGTCACGTAGTCAGTGGTACAGCCGCATGTGGTCTTGTCTTCCTTTTCATGTCTTTTCATCCCAGTGAGTATAAGTGTATCTGTCTCCCTAGAAGCACGATTGTTTTATCTCAGGAGTCTTGAACAGTGATAAACTTTCGCAGTGATGGGGACTCAGATCACTGCAAGGACCTTGTAAGAGCATCCTCCAGCTGGGAGATGTGCTCCTAGCAGGAGTCAACCCCCCAAGTATGGGCAGAGCAGTAGGATATGCGCCTTACACCTGGGCTCCTGGGAGCTTCAGGGAGACCTGGAAAGATTTTGTATTTTTTAAGGCCCTCAGGCCATTCTGGTCTCCCATCCTCTGATTCAGGTAGGTTTAGAGATGAGGGAATTTCCTCTGGGAGCTACTCTTGTGATGAGGTCTCACTTTAATCACCTGCACAAATTGCCACTACATGGCGAAAACTTGAGGCTCCCTGTGACTTGAGCACTAGATGAAATGGCCCTGCTTGTTCTTCTTCCTCCACTTTTATAGATTCTGGCCATCACTTCTAGAAGCATTTGTTTTACTCAGTGCTTTGGGAGAAAAAAAAATAAGTAATTTAATTTATATGCAATTTGATATGTCTATTTTCAAATAAGGATATCATATAGAAAAGACTGCAAGGTTCTCAAGAATTTTTTAAAGGAAGGAAACATGAGCTTTCAAAGAAGCACCCGTTTGTGGCAGGCCATTTTGTTCAGCAACACCCCCCTCTCCAGGCCCTCAGAAGTGACTTTCACCTATTCTCTGTAGTTTAGTGACACTTTAGGAGAAGAGTGAAAAAAACCTTGAACAGATTCAGTCATTTCATTTACAAATACAGAAACAAAGCTTTTAGCATTTGGGTGGCTCATCTAGGTGGCTAGTGGGGGAAGTAGGGCTTTGGAATCCACTAGACTTTGATTTGTGTCTTTTTCAGCTGTGAGACATGGAGAAAAAATTTTAACTTCTTCCAGACAATTTCTCCAACTGTAAAATGGCTTAAGACAAGATTATCTGGATATTGAGTAAGATATTGTCTGTAAAAGATCCAACACTTAGATGTTACTCAGTAAACTTTATTACCTTTCCCATGAGACAGAGGCAGGAGTACAGCTAAGCTTTTTCACTTCCTTTTCCTTACACCAAGCCAAGTCTCTGGGTGCATACTTCTGCATTTTTATATTCCACTGCCTATCCTCACATTTAGTTCTTACTGGCTATTAGAAGTGGTGGAGTTTTCATTTTTATTTAACATGTAAGCTGACTCCCTCCCTCTGCCTAAGAATTCTGCCACTGGTGAATTTCCACTCCTTCATCCTTTAAATCTCCCATCGAACTCTAGCTCCTTCATAAAATATATCCCCTCTTCCTCTCCACCCTCAAGCCCTTATTTTCACCACTCTCTTATAGCATTCTGCAAGTATTTGCTTTAATGCTTAGCAGATTGTGTTGTAATTGTCTGTTAATGGGTCCTTCCACTTGCCAGGATAAGGACCAAACCTGTTTTTCTTCTGAATCTCCAGGCCCTGCTGCCGGGGCAGCTGTGTATAGGTGCTCAGTAAACAGATGGATGCATGGATGGATAAACCGATGGAATGCATCACTTTGTCTTTGCTCCCTACAAAGGAGAAATTAAAGTTTTAAATGCCCTCGGTGTCTAAGAAAAAGTAGACCCTTGACAATAGGAGAAAACATGGTGCCAGAAAGCGAATGTGCCTGTATGACTGGCTTCCTTGCCATCTTAGTAGAGAACAGTTCCATCACCATATTCCCATGAAACATCCAGCTCCAAGTTCATTTCTATCCCTACCACACACTGACCTTCAAGGTGGTGGCTCCCAGTCTGTCTCCCATCCGTGTAACTCACCACTCGCTACCCGCCAGTTCACCTCCCCTGCAATTAGTACCGCCAACTCTGTCTCAGAATGCCAGGCCGGAACCTGGAGTAATTGCCGCTCGAGATTCCTCCTGACACAAATGTTGACATTCTGTTGGCATAACTTGCAATAATGTATGCAGATTGCATCCTTCCAGGGCCATAATTATTACTTCTTCGCAAGAAATAGTCAGATTATTCCCTGACTTGATTTCTAGCAGCCAGTTTCACTCCTGGAGCTGGCTTGTTTAGGGGAATGTGAGGGAAAAGGAGAGGAGAGACCTTGGGATGCACCCCAGGGAGCAGAGCTGCAGGGTGGCCGGATCTAGGCAGCAGGATGTAGCTGGGAATCCTGGCTGACTCTGCTACCAGTTTGCCCTTGTAACTGGAGCTGGGTCCCAGACACAGATTCTATCTAGACATAATAAAGGATCTTGAAGAAGTTCAGGGCCCCCCACCTTCACTTCACTTTCATGAATAAGGAAACTCTGATCTGGGTTTAAGGCATAATGGAATACATAGGGACACTGGGTTGACCTGTGCAGTGTTCCTAGGCTAGAGATTTTTATAGGCAGAATAAAACATTGGAAGCTATTGGTTTTTGTTGCTTCCTCTATGTCCTGCAGCTGGAAAAATGTATCATCACATGTTGGAAAATATTATCACCTATTGACCTTCTCTTGTTCTAGTTAAATCGCCAGCTCTTTGCATCTGTAGAATAAAGAAGTGTAGGTTTATGAACTCTGTAATTAGAAATAGGCCCATGTTCTGTATTAAAATGAAAAGACTGAAACAGATCCCATAGTCTCACGAGGTCTATTAGCATGTAAAATTGTATTCGGTCTATTTTATGACTTTTTCTGTCAGCGTTTCGTAGACTTGAAATTTTATTTGAACAATTTGGACAATTTATTTATTCTCTTGAGTTCAGCTTGTGATGCACCGATATCTCCATGTCTTTTTAAAATTCTTTTGTGTTTGACCAAGCTTTCATTATATCTTTTTCTCACTGTGAGAAAGGGTACATGATGACATCTACCTTGGTCCCTGGCCATATAATAGATGCTCACAGACAAAGCCATTAGTTGAAATTGAGTGGAATGTTAGTAGGATTGGCTGATCATTGCCTTAAAGGATGGGGCTACTTTTTATTCCTAAATTTGCATCCCATCTTGAGGCCTCAGAGAAATGATCTGTGTATAGGCAATGGTGGCCAACCTGAATTACTCTCAGAGAAAGGGATCATTTGTCACATATTTGTGTTTCCCCCCTTGGCTCTTTGGAGAAAGAAGTAGAGTCAGAGAAGTGAGAATAATAAATAACACCTGGTCTGGCTTCCCATCCTGGAGAAAATTGTTCCCAGCTGAATGCTCAGGCCACTCTAGTCCAACAAAGACTTCATGGATCCACATATCATGTGTGTGGCTGCTCCCACCTGGGGACAGAGGGATGGAAGCACATTGAATGTTCTCTTCCCCTTCCTTTTTATTTCCATGTTATAGGAGACTCACCATATCATACACTCTGCAGGATATCTCTGTTGGGGCCTTTTCTTCTCCTGCCACCTCCGTCTTCACTCTGGCCTCCTGGGTTCCTGGCTGCCACTGCTGCAGACCCATCGTCCAAGTGCATGAGGCAGCAAGGCCAGAAGCCCTTGCTCAAGCTGCTCATTGATGCTCCCGATGGGCTGACTCTGGATGCAGCCAAACCCATTAGGAGAGGATGGCTCACTTGGTGTCTCAGCCCCTCTGTGAGGAAGTACGGATTTGTGGGGTTGTAGGGCTGCCTGGATGAAGAACAGGGAGTGGATGGCATCCCCCCACCCCCGCTTCAAGCCTTGGCTCTCTCCTTATAATGGAACTGAAACCAAAGGGTCCAGCCACATTCCAGAGTGCAGGACAGGAGTATTTATAACATCCTTCCTCTAGCCATGTCGATCTCATACTCAGACTCACCTGGTGGCTCCCCCACCATCCAGAAAATAAAACCCCAATACAAAGCATGAGCTGCAAGTACCTTTATGTCTGACTGTAAACTTTCCTTCCAACCTGATTTGCCTTTAACTTCCACTTGCACTGCCTACATTACATTCAAAGCGGACTCCTTCCCACACTAACACATGCCCTTTGCGTTCTTAGCCATGTGCCTTTGCAAACCCAATTTCCTCAACCTAGAATGACCTCCCTTGGCCTCACCATTTCAGTCTATCACAATCCTACATGAAAGACTCAGGAAAATGTCATGTCCTCACTATAAAACATTCTTATTTCCTCTAACAGAAAGTAATTTTCTGTTATTATTTTCCCTCTTATTGTATTCCCCCTGGACTTGGAGTGGCATAATTGTGTTTCTCTAAAGTCCCCCATTGCAGGATTGTGAACTCCTTGTGTAGAGTAGTAACTCCTGTCTTATTTATCTCACTTCTCTCTGTGACTAATATGGAACTTGAATGTTTGAGGGGTTCTGGAAATGTTTCAATTGAATAGCATGTTTAGAGGACCTATTCTATAAGACCTGCCATTCCAAGACTACTCCTAAAACTGATTCTAAAAGAATATATGTCTGGCTTAGGGTCACCACCTCCGAGGGGTGGGATAAGTTCAAGACCTTTCTGATTCATTGAATTATTCAATATGGATTACCAAATCATCTTGAACTTTTGGTAGACCCAGATTGAAGTATCATTCAGGGGATTTACATTTCATTTTTCAGCATCTTCATGTGTTCTGTACTTAGTGTACTATTGCCTAATGATTGAATTGTAAAGCAGTGCGTGAGGCCTTTCAGTTTATGCTCTGACCTCTACCATAAGCAGCAGCTAAACCATCCCCAAAAGATGGCCTACGAGCCACATTCACCTCGTAGAGCCTAAGCTGCATTCACCCATTCTTCCCTTTCTTTTCTGTCCCAGCAAGTAGGTAATAAGATCAAACATGTTTTGTTAGGAAGAAATATTCCTGGCATCTCATTTTCAGAAATTTATTAGTTCACGTAGTCATTCTTACATTAAGTAAATATGAATTGTACACATATGTGATTATTAAATATCTAGTCTACTTATACATTCTCCTCCAGACATCTATTTGGTATATTTCAGTTATCCATGGAATAAAATTAAAATTTCTGATCTTACCACCTTTCCAATCACAAATACATTAGCTCTTCTGTAATCCATCCTGGACTACTCTCTGCTCCCACATTTTCTTGCCTGTGATCAATAAAAGGCACCTGACAGTCCCCATTCCTGAAATTTATCCTCATCTCTTCTCTCCTCCGTCTCACCATCCCTATGGCTGATTTTTATATATTTTTTATGTTATATAAAAAAATCTTCTAAAAGCCTTTTCTGAGCCTAAAGACTCGGTTCATAGCTTCTCCCCTGTGCTCCTACAGACCCAGATACTTTTCTGTATCGTAACACTTAACCACGTGGCATTACACTTTCCATTAGCTTGCTTTTCTCTCCCATGAGATTGTGGGATTCCTGTGGCTAGTGATCGTATTTTGTTTTTCTCCTCACATTCTATAAACTTGAATACCATACCTGTAATTAGTGGATGCCTAAAATATTTATTTACCAAATAGATGGATGGTTTTAGTGCCATTCTAGCAAAAACAAATATGGTTAAGACATACTCTCTGCTTCAGGGAGTTTACATCTAGTGAGAAAGGCAGAACGTAAACAGGGAAATTATAACACATTGTTATAATTGCTAAAATGGAACCCGAATGAATGGAGGGTTACTATGTACCTGGCAGCTTTTCAGGGCCAGGGTGGAGAATGGAGAGAGTTGCCTTCTGGCTCAGAGTGAGATTTCAGCACCATGAACAGCAACATCACGTCCTACAATGAAAGTCTGCTGCTCAGCTCTGGTGGCTATCCAGGGTTTTTATGCCTGTAACACAGGCTCCTTAGGAGGTCATTTACAGCTTTTATATAATCTTTCTACACCCAAGGAATGGAATGATTTCCCCTGAATTCTAGCGTAAGTCTTACGACCTTGCCGTCTCCTGCATGGACCTTCCACTTCTCAGTAGCCAACTTGTATTCAGAGTATCCTCCTGTCATAACGTCCAGGCACACAGAGTGAGCCCTTCCACTTTGTCCTGGCCTCGGATATTGTGGTGGCATTTGAGTGTCGTGTGCTGCCCACCTGGCTGTAGCTCCACCATTGGCATTATTTCTCCCAATGCTTGAATGGACATAGGAGAAGATTTGGGGAAAAGAGATCAGTCTCTGAAGTGACAGCCAGTCATGGCCCTGAGACTGCCCTTGACCCTGATGCCTGATGCAATGAACAGCTCTTGGTTATGAAGTGGGGATCTCAAAGGCATCCCTGATCCAGGCGACTGTGAAAAAGCTGATTCTAACTAACAGTAATCAAAAGAGTCAGATTTTTTAAATGTTACTGAGAGAATAAATTAGTGTTAGGGATGCTAAGTACCTTTAGCGTCTCCAGACCATTTTCTGTTCTGGGACCACACAAGAAGTTCAAAAGCCAAAGATTTCCTATTTCTGCCATATGTCCTGAAGGAGAGATATATTCAAAATACATTGTTAAAATCTAGTGTATTTATAACAACTATGGGTTGTGCACAGGACATTGTGGAACACATGTTCCTTTTGTGGCAGGAATACATATTTGCAGGGAAGTCTTGCTGGGAAATAAAGGCAGATCTGAGTTTTTAAAGGATAAGTTATTCAGGTTAAGAGGTGATAAATCTCTATGATGCAGGAAGTACAGAAGTAAAGGCAAAGAGGAAGAAAGCAGTGAGGTGTGTGTGTGTGTGTGTGTGTGTGTGTGTGTGTGTGTGTGTGAAATATAAGGAGATCTGTGATACTGGACAGTGCAGTGTGAGTCAAGACATGGCGAGACATGGGCTGAAGAGGGTGCTAGGGGCCAGTTAGTGGAGGGTCTTTAACATTAAGCTAATTAGTCTGGAATAGATACCAAGGGTGCTGAGGAGCCATTGGTGAGTCGTAAGCACAGGGATACCATGGCCGGACTTGTTTTAGAAAGGCAACTAGAGGGTGACCCTTGTGCCAAGTCCACGTTCCCCTCTGCCTTCTCTGCCTCTCATACACCACAACTCCCCAGAATTAGTATAATCTCTCCTACACCTCGTCCCTGAATTCCCCATGGTGGGTCTCCCCTTCCTAAGCAGAGAGGGGAACAGCTGGTCCCCATCCCACTTGAAAACTATTTTTGAGATGCTTCCCAAAATGTGCATTATGTCTCATTCAAAGCGGGCTTATTCTGGCTTCCATAATCAGTGCCCTAGTTAGTTGTTCGATCAGAGGTCCCTTAATAGATGCAGTACCATCTCAGGAGCTTGGGCTACACTGGATGGTGAACTGTATGGATCACTTTCTCCTAGGAACTGAATGCAATCATCCCTGTAGCTAATTAGTTAAAACTATCCCCATCGTTGCTTCTTTAAATTCTCACACAACTACTTGCATTTGCTTACTTTGCAGGGAGCTTTCTCATTACCCATGTAATGTAGCTTCTCAGGGAAGGTAGGTTAGAGATCTTATACCTATTTAACAGATGAATAAAAAAAGATGTACAAGATCAGTGGGGCCAGTAGAAAGAAGACCTAATTAGGAAGCAGGGTACCCAGGTCCTCATCCTGGCTTGATCATCAACTAGCTGTGAAATATTGGTAAAATGAGGGTATAAAGGAGAATAAAGGAGTTTGGTTTCATTCATTCATTTAACACCTATTTATTGAGTATCCACTTTGTTCCAGGAATTGTTCTAAAGAGAACTAAACTGAATAGAACTATCCCTATGGAGCATACCCTTTAGTTAGGGAGTTAGACAATAAACAGATAAACAAGTGAAAATACAATATCAGACATATAAGTACAATGGAAACCACAAAGAATGGTGATTGGGACATTATGTTAGATGGTGGTGCTGTTTTACATAGAGTGATCAGATTGCCTCTCTGAAGAGGTAACTTTTGAACGGAGACTTGATTGGAGACAAAGAATGAGGTACGGATGTACTTGGTAGAAAGCTTTCCAGGCTGCACGAACAACAAGTTCAAAAGTCCGGAGTTGGAAATGTGCTTGACATACTCTAAGAGCAGCGAGGTCTATATGTGGAAGCCAGACCATGTAGGGTCTTGTAGGCGAGGGTGGGGACTTTGGATTTTTCTCTAGAGTGATGGGATGCCATTGGAAGGATTCGAGAAGGGAGTGACATGACCATATTTAGCTCTTAAAGCCACCACTCTGTCTGGCGTTGGATAATGGGGTACTCATTGGAATGGAGGCAAGGATGGCAGCACAAACACCCTTCAGAGGTGGCTGCACTAGTCTGCATGTATGGTGAGTGTTGTGGCCCTTTCAAGCCCTAAATTTCCCAGTCTTGCTTCAGACTGTATATGACCCAGCTAGGACTGGGGTCCAGCTGTTTAAAGCTGTGTTCTAATGCACTCGGTCTTCCAATTTACTAGATACAGTTCAAACGCATCAGTTGTATCCTCCAGCCTAGCCTAAGCCATTCAGGGGTTCTGTTACAAGCTATAACTCACTGTTTTAGAAAAAAAAAATCCATGTACGTATTCTAGAATCCTCGTGTATGTTTTCTAAATGTGGAAAAATGAAGGAAGGAGAGCATCAGGGCTCTCACCTCCTCATTTTTGCTCAAGCTGTTTCCTCTCATCAGAATTCTTATTCTAATCCTGCCAAACGTTAGGGAGGCCTTTTCCAATCATCAGACTCCACAGCCATTTCTCTACATCAGGCTTCTGCTCTGTATCAGGTTCTAGGTGCTAGAGATTCAGCAGCGAAGACAGTCAACATGCTCCCTGCCCTCGCAGAAGTTTTTATAATGATAACACTGATAATATGCAAACAGATAAGCCAGATAGTATCTGACAGTGATGTATCAGGAATGAGAAGTGTGTCCTTAGAGAAAGTGCCTGTAAAGATATTGTACACAGAGTGGTCGAGAAGGTCTGCTTTTGCCCAGGTTCCTTATCGATTTAATGAAAGTAAAATGCACAAGGTGGCATCAATTGAGAAATCGTGTTAAAGTCCCTAACCAAAAGCCTTATACACAGTGGACAGTTGATCAGTGTTTTTAGGGTCTGAATAATAGAGGAAAGAACAGATAGTAATAGAGGGAAGAAAACGAGGAAAGAAAGGGACAAAAACAAGCATCCCTCGTGGTGCCACAGGTAACTGAGAAGACACGTTGTCAAGCAAGCGTATCCTATTTCTGCCTCTAAAATGTGTCTCTGTAGCAGAGTGGCAGCAGAGGGATGCAGAGGGAGCACCTGTGTGTGGGGCTGTAGAAAAGGTTCTAGCGTGTCCCCACAGATGGGGGCCTCCGACGTACCCTGGGGGCCACAGATCACCCTTTGGCGGGGTGCCCAAGGGTATTGCCAAAAGAGATGGAAAGAGGCCAGAGTTGTCTCCTTTGTCCCTCTAAATTATCTGGGGTTCTGTATTCTATGGAAAAAGTAGTGGAGGTGGAGACACTACTTTCCTCCAACAGTGATTCCAGTTTCTAATTAATATGCTGGGAAGAGAGAGCAGACACGAGCCTCTGGGGAAACTGTACTTCTCGGTGGCATTTGTTAAAATTAGCTGAGGGGTAGCCGTCTTTATCCCAGTAGAGACCATGAAAAGCTCACATCCACATTCATCCCTCTGACCGCCACCCCCATCACGTTCCTTGGCTGAATGAAATGTGACTTTTCTCCTAAGTAATTGATGTCCTGCCTCGTTCCCTGCGGCAATGTGGGCTCAGCAAAGGAGACCATGTCTTGTCTGCCCTGCTATTGGCTCTCATGAAATATCCTCTGGTTAGCAACTTACACAAAGGAGGGTAATGAGGATGGGGCTCTAGTGGGCCTTTTGCTTGCCCAGCCCTGACCCCTGGATACCAATAACTCCAACTTAAAGAGAGGGTGTGAAGAAGCCAGGCCGTGGCCATATTTGCTCGCTTGCTCACTCACCCACCCATGTATTCACCTATCTACCTATCTATCTGTCTGTCTGTCTGTCTGTCTGTCTGTCTGTCTGTCTGTCTATCTATCCATCCATCCATCCATCCATCCATCCATCTATCCATCCATCCATCCATCTTTCTATCTTTCTATCTATTCATTTATTCATTTGCTCATTCATTCATTCATTCATTCATTCATTTATTACTAACTCACTTGTTCGTTCATGTATTCAGTCAGTCACTCACTCACTTTACCTGTCAAGTTTCTTTGGTTACAAGCAATCTGGTTCTGAATATTTTAGGAAAACAAAAGAGGAGGCATTGGGAAAAAGAATAACTCAGTCTCTAAGAGCTTAAAAGATGGTTATGGGTTGAATGATATGCCCCCCAAATCCAAGCATCAGATTATTAACCCCAGGACCTCTGAATGGGACCTTATTTAGAATTAGGATTATTGCAGATATTCCTAGTTAAGCTAAGATGAGGTGGTGGACCCCTAATCCAATACGATTGGTGTCCTTACCAAAAGGGGACATTAAGGCACAGAGGCAGTATGAGTACAGTATGGAGAGACACGAGGAGGGGACGGCCACCTGCATGCCAAGGAGACAGGCCTTGAACAGATCCTCCCGTCACAGCCCGTAGCAGGAACCGGCCCTGTGGACTCCTTGATCTTGGATTTCTCGCCTCTCGAACCATAAGACAATGCATTTCTGTTGTTTAAGTCACCCAGTTTGTGATGCTTTGTTATGACAGCCCTAGCAAGCCCATACAGTGATATGCTAGGGCTGTCATAACAAAGCATGTGTGTGTATATATATATATATATATATATATATATATATATATATATATATATATATTTGTGAAAGTGAACCAAACCAAACCCACAAACAAAACAACCCATGAAGAAAACAGGACAATTCCACGGACTTTAGCAATTGGATGTCTGTGACCTGCTCTAGAGCCTTCTGCAAGAAGATGCGGCCCCCACTGTCCTCTATGACTCTGTCCCCTTATTTTGAGTCCCACGGCAGGAGTCTAACTGACCCAGTTTGTCAGGTACCTCTGCTTCTGTATCCGTTAGCCTTGGCCAGCAGTGAACGGAGTGGCACACACACAGCTTCTGAAGGATCTCGGAGAATTTGGCAAGTACCTGAGAGATCTACTACATTCACATTGAGCACATGCTCTGGTGCCAGTTCTGGGGACATTGTCCTCCTGGAAACTGGCGGGGGAGACAAAAAATGTGCCCATCTAACAAGATAGACAGGGAGACATGAGCTGTACATGATGCAGGCAGAGGGACAGGAGTCCACAGATGACGTCCACAGGAGTTCAGATGGAAATTTAATGGAGAGGTGGTACCAAATTTAGACCTGGAGGTATGGATAAAATTTGGACGTGAAGATATTAAGAGAAGGGTGTTCATATGTGAAGAAGAGCACAAGCTGAGGCATGGAAGCAACAAAAGATTTTCCATGATGGAGGGGAGAGAAGTCTACCCAACAGGGAGTGAGTGAGGCAGGGCAGTGGTGAGTTCATTCAGAAACACTGTGACTAGATCACAAAGGCTTAGGCTGCTGGCCTGGGGCCTTGAACTTCGTTGAACTGATAGTGGGAAGTCAGTGTATGCTTCTGACAAAAGCAGTGGCATGGTTGTAACTGTGCTTCAGGAGATAAGGCCAAGCCAGCAGTGGTGGGTAGGATAGGTCAGCTCTGGGGAAACTGAAGGCAGAGATATCAGTTAGGAGTCAGGTTAGTAAATAGGCAAGAGAAGAAGGCATGGAGCTATCAGAATGAATTCTGTACACCTGACCCACACTTTCCTGCCTCTGTGACACTGGTCTTGTTGAAACCACCATCAGGAATGTTCTCTCAGTATCTTATCTTCCTTCCAAGGCTTCATGAGTCAACCTTCTCCACAAAGCATTCTCTGAGTTTCTCATTTGTCAGGAATTTCTTCCTCCTCTGAACTTCTCTAGTGCTTTAGCTGTAGGAGGCGAGCTCAGGTAGCTCCCCTCTCATGGCCATGCTTGTCATAGGCTCAGAAAGCTCTTGTTCAAGGATTGATTCATGAAACAATTAGTGAGTGCCTACTGTATGCCAGACACTGCATTAGGCAGGGCTCAGGAGTTAAGGGGCCAGCTAGCCTTTGGTGGCGTACAGAAGCTCTTTTTTGCATTCCAGCCATTCCAAAGATCATTGGATGATCTTTGAGGAAAGAGGCCGTACCCACCTTTTCCATTGGTGCCTCATAATGCCCCATGCTGTGTCAACTCCCTATGCATTAGCCAAATCGATGACTGAAAGCAGTGTCGTTTTGTTTCAGTAGAGTGCTTTATTTCACATTAAACATATAAATCCACAAATATGTACTCTATGACCTTGAATGTAGCCACTTGTCATTTGCTTGGGCTGAGCTTATGAAAAAGAAAGAGTAGGTTGATTGATTCTTTATCTTAATTACAAATCTTTTAATGCTATGCCTATAATATTATATTACGTACCTGAAATGTCTGCATACAAGTACCTCTCAATGGTGATTGAACATTCAACACTGAATGAATGTTCAGGAGAGCGACAAATGGCCTCATTATTACCTATGGCATCGTAATGAGGTAGCTTAGAGACAGACAGCATTTTCTATGCTTCCTAAGTGAGGAAACAGGTCCAGGTAGTTGTAGTGGAGGGGTCAAGGGCACAGAACTACTTCCATGTTAGGACCCAGAACCACTTCATGGTCGATGTAGAAATGTTCTGAAAGACTATCAAACTCAGCCCCCTGTTTATAGATGGGGAAACTAAGGCTAGGATGAGAATATAACTGAAGATCCATAGTGAGTTAGCAGAATCCCCGGGATGGAAGCTGCTTCCCCTTTTCCATCGACAATGATGAACTCTCATTCAGACTCTTGCCATGCAGTGGTCAGAAGATAATAACTTCATATCCTCCCAATAAAAAGGACTTGTCCAAAATCACATTGGCTTTAGCTACCTGCTTTTATCTTTCAATATTCCTTTACCCCAACCTCCAGTCCCTAGGGGACTCTTACCACCCCATCTTCTAGTGCCAGGGAAAGACATGGAATCAAATAGTTGATATTAAAGTGTTAGTGACTTCAAATTTATAGAACTTCAAACATTTAAAACTCACTCATCCTCCCATCTAGTGAAAAGAGTTCTCCACATATATTTAAGTGATGATCACCTAAGGTCCAAGAAGGTGAACTCACTACTTTTTGAGTCAACCCATTCCATTGGTGGACAACGCTTACTTTTTTTTTTTTAACTCTTATGTTTTAAAACATTTTAAAGTTGAAGCGTGTCAAGTAGTCGCTTTTATCCATAGTATAGGTTTATTTCCAATCCACGTGGAAGCTTTTAAGGTATTTGAAGACAATTGGCAAGCCGTCCAGCCGGCCTTTGCCTTTCCAGGCTAAACATCCTCCAGTCTTTCAGGAGATCTTCCTGTGAAATAGGTTTTGCCCTCTCATTATCCAGCGCACTTGTCAAAGAACTCATTCCGGCCTCTCAATGCCCTTCTCAAAATGCAGCCTCCAAAAAAGAGGCCGTCACCCCAGCGAGGTGTGCCTGTGGTTCCATCTCCGCCCCAATTCTTGTGCCTGTTCCCGTGGCCTGGCCCCACTTAATCTGTTCGCGCGTGGGCTCATGTTGAACCACTGATTTGCAGAAGCTATTAGTTCTTTTTCGTGTGCAGTCACACTTTCCATTTAATTATAAAGAACTTCTCCCAAGGGTATTTACTTTCTGAGAGGCGTCTGTGTAGTCTGTGTAGTCTGAGGAATGGCTTTCTAATGGCAGCCGTTTAGACATCGTGACCCTGAGGAGAGGTGACTGCGTTGAGACAGGAGTTGTCTTTCACTCCTGTTTTTCTCCTACTTCTACCCTCTTCCTCCACCCGCTCCCCACATCCCCTGCGTAGCAGAGGGGCGATGGGAGAGCCCGCAGAGGCACTGCAGGCTTTTATTCAAGTCTTCTCAAATGTGGAAATACCGACTCCAAAAATATATAATTAACCATAAATCCATGTAACTGTCTCCCGAGTGGCTGCAAATCCTGCATTGCTGGCGGTCATGGATTTTTATGGATATTTCATTAACGCCGGAGGATGGCATTTTCTTGCTAATGATCGCCTAACATTTAATAAACACAGCCCAAGAGTTTTACAACCTGTTAACTCGCAAGTGGCAGTAATTAACCAAAAATGATAAATAATTAAGGCCTAATTACATGGTATCAGTCATTTCACTTTGCAGCCTGCGCAGTTAAGTGGGTTTGAGCGGCCGAACGGGGCTCGGTCTACCCCCTCTGCCGTTGCCTGAGCTGGGCTCGGGGAGTGTTGGGGCTGCACGTGCCTGTATGGGGGAGATTAGATGAGAACGGGTTCATTAGAGCCGTGATTGGACTGTTTCCCTCACCCAGCCACGTTCCCGTGGCATTGTTTCTGCGCTTTGAGTTTGAAAGAAGAACACATGACCGTACAAGCGGTGCCGGGGTTCTCTGAAGGGAATGCGGAGTACTCGGAGAAGGCGGCTGTGAGGCAGTACACTTGACACGTATATAATTTTATTAACCAGTGTCAGTCTAATAAATTTAATTAAGAAAGAAAGAAGAAAGAAAGAAGAAAGAAAGAAAGAAAGAAAGAAAGAAAGAAAGAAAGAAAGAAAGAAAGAAAGAAAGAAAAAAGAAAAGAAAGAAAGAAAATCGAGGCAGGCTGTCAGAGCTTTCCTCCAATTCGTGGCGGGCCTCAGGCAAGGTACCTCCTCCACCCTACCAGGGCCTCTTCCCTGCTACACACTGTAGAGCACGTGATGATGTGTGCATGTGTGGGTGTTAAACAAAATATTGGTGGGGCTCACTAATGGAAACGTCCAAGAGATAAACATTGCCTCTTCTGGCTGGTTATAGGTGCCCAAAGAACATTAGGATCTCTCTTTTCATCTCTCAACTAGGCTTATTTTGTGTTGACCTCATTCACAGATTGAACGTCCCCTTGTAATCACAGATGGCTTCTGTCACATTCTGGGGCTACAGCATTCCAAGTTCATCCTGGGGGATAGAAGGGAGTAGGTCCATCTTCTCAAATGAGTAACAGTTTAAATGATGATGATGGTGATGGTGATACTGGTGATGGACAAGATGAGACTGAGAACATTTTTTTGAGCACTTCCTACCACTGAAGCAATTGGATGAAACATACTTCAGGCATTATCTCTCTTAAACCTCACAATAAGACTTTGAGATAGGTACCGTTATTATTGTCATTTTACAGATGGAAAAACTGATCTAGAGAGATTCGCTCACACAGGTACAGATGGTGGAACTGGAATTTATACATTACCGTGCTCACTTACAGATGTGCACAGTGGTTTGCAGGATGCTTTTGTATCAGGACCTCATCAGGCCCTCATGTCAACGGAAGGGGTTCTGCCGTAATGTAGAGGCCCTTCTCAGATTCCAGGCCATCAGGACAATGCTTGGACTCTCCTCCTATAGGATGGGTGTGAGTATAGCTATCCCTATTTCACAGGTAGACCTATAACCCATTCGTAAGAAGTTATCCTCAGGCATGAGGCACAGATGCTTAGGCAGAATAAGAGGTTAGATCAGATCTTCAGTTTTTAGACTACAATCCTCAGGTCCTGAAGTTTCTTAGAGAAAGTTGCCCCAGGGAAAGGGGTTGGATCCGTGTGACCTTTGAAGCTCCCACCTCTGACTTAAGTCAGGGCTCCTCAGCTTTGCTTATATTTACATATTGTGGTTTTGTTTGTGACTTCTGTAGGAAACTGTTCAAAGAAGAAAAAGTTGTGACACTCCAAAAAATTAAGGTCCCTTCAAGCTCCTGACGGCTAAGAGTCCACAGATATATCTTGGGCCTGTCCATCAGGGCAGACTCCCGGGGTCCTTGTCCCAGTCTGGGAAGCAGCAGGAGAGGACTATGTAGCACCTGAGGTGTCAGCATTAAATATGTGGCAGGCAGGCAGGAGGGCGGGTTCTGAACTTTTCCTTGGTGCAGCACTGCAGGGAGAGGAGGGCTGAACTGAGGCTTCCTGGGGTGGGGATGGACACCTTCCTTCAGGCATTCGCCTTTCTCAGAGGCCGTGTGAGGTCGTAGCAGACAGCAGGTCTGAGTCTCGGCTCTGCTGCAAATTTACTACAGGACACTCAGGATATTGTGTTGTCTCTTTGCATTTCATTTGCATCATATTTAATTATTATTATGGTAATTTCATTGACTGCATGTCTTGTCCTCCCAGACTATGTCCCATGAGGGAGACGGGGTCCTGGCTGTCCCAGCCCTCAGAGCAGTGCCCACACAGAGGTGCTCAAAGGCATGTGTTGAGTAGTCCTGTAACAGGAAGAGTTGTGCCATGAGGCGTGGGGTCCTCAGGTTTTACTCCTAAGGCATTTGAACTTTATTGATATGGATAAGTCTTGGGAGCTTTGTCTTTGGATGAGCAGTTGGTGCATGTCAGGTAGGGAGAAGCCAAACGACACTGAAAGAGAAACTTGGAGCTCCAGGTTCTCACCAGGTGAAGGAAGACCAAGGAGCTCGGATGCAGCCCCTGATGGTGATGCTGGCAGTCCTCTTGGGGAGGGACGAGGGCTTTGGAGTTCTGGACCAAAGAGAAGCAAGTTCTGGGTGCCCCCAAGACTAGCCCCCACCCCCTCTCCCCATGTTCTAGGTTATCAAGCTTGAGGCTGGGTGGAAGAAATGAGAAAGATGAGAACAGGCATCCAGAGAGCGAGGCGGGCCTTCCATATGTCCGCCTGCCTCCCTGGGGTCTTAGGGCCCGAGAGTGACGAAAGGCTCGGTTGCCTGTTATGCATTAGGGGTTGGAAGGGTTGTGCTGCTCGCAGTAAACAGCATCTGTTGCCAAGTTTACGTGGGGATTGTTACTCGTTCCGGGGAGGGAGGTTAGGAAATACTTGGCTTAGCAAGAAGTTGGGAACACCCACCACAAAGATCTCGCCTGGTTCACCTTTCCGAAACATCCACCGTCCCACCCCCTTAAGAGAGGAGGCTTGGATACGTTGGAGTGGGATGGTTGCAACCAACGCAGAGAATCCCAGATGGCCCCAGGAATCTGGCTCCGCCTCCGTGAAGAAAGGGGTTGGGGAGCCTTGGGTGACCTGCTAGACCTCTTGTGCAATATTTGTCAAGTGAGAAGACTAAAGCTCATTCCTCTATCTTCCAGAAAGCTAATTAATAACTCAGCCTGGCAGAAAAAAATAAAAGTTCCCCACCCACACCCCTGTTCCCTCACTCTGCTGCTGTCAGCCTTAGCTTCTCCCCAGGGGAGTGGGGCTGACAGATGGTGGAAAGAAACAGGGAGCAAGGGGGGCTTATGTCTATTTTTGGTTCCTGTTTTAAAGTTCTTTAAGGAACTTCAGGAAGAAGCATTCTCTGCTCTTTCTACCTACTCTGCACTTCACTCAACTGCAAGGACACACTTTTCCAAGGGCTAGAAACTGACATATACATATAACATTTCCTGTCGACAAGTGTATGTTGGCTTTAATTATCATTTATTATTTCAAATGACAATTCCTTACCTTGGCATTCAAGACCCTTTTTTAGTCATTGCCTTGTGGATTCTCTTTTTATGCCTTTGGGTCTCTCTCTTCATGGGGCTTTTCATTGAACTAGAAGAGCCAGACAAATGAACAGGTGATTATAGTGTCAGGAAATCACCCATCAGGGTGTGACCTGGAAGCTGCTTCCTCCAGGAAGTCTAGGATTTAGCCTCCGTTTATCTTTGTGCTCCCATAGCTGTTTCCTAGTCCTAGTGCCAGTTACACTACATGGTAGTTTTTGAGTTACAACCTCCACCAGGCAGCAGTGAGCTCCATAGTTAGAGGGCCACATCTATCTTTCTTCATTCTGTGGTCCTAGCACTCACATAATCGTGACCACATTCGGGGTTCATGATAAATAGAAGCTGTCCTTGCCTCTTTCCCAAGAGCTGCATTGTCTGGTGCTTTTCTCTAAATAAGCTTCACCTTCCCAAATCCATCCACCTGTAAAAACAAGTGTGCCCTCTTAAGGGAATGCTCATTTCATTCCACTCAGGTTTTTGTTTGGCTTGTACTAGCTTCTTCAACGGTTACCATCTTTCAGGTAAATAATCTAATGCTGTCTTTCAAATAAGTATTGAAAGTGATAATAGAAATACTACTTCCCATCATTTCCATAGCAGTTTACATTTTGCAAAGCAGCTCATCTCTTCTCTTAAGGAACCAACCTGGTTTCAAGGGGGACCCAGGTTCCCCTCAGAGCGGCTGGTACCTTTTGGACCTGTCTCACTCCTGCTCCAACTCAGTTGTCTTACCATCTAGAGCATCCTTCCCTCAGCACACTCCCACCATTGTATACCTTAATGTTGCTCCATTAAATATTTATGCTGAGATTCATTACTTGTCCATTAAATATTTATCAGCCTATGAGACCGTATCAGACAATATGTATTTTCTTCTCCAGGAAGAGTCTAATAATTAAGTCTGCAATCCACGAGTTTCTAGGCAGCCTGAATTTTTTCCTCTCTGTCCTGTCCCCAGAAGACTGGCTTGTCCTTCACAGAGCCATTTTGCTACCTGTCCTAGCTGTTCCTTCCTGCCAGGCTATTCCCACCACCTGTGGAGTCTTTGCCAAAGGAAGATTATTTTTTTTCTCCAAAACAGAGTTTGGGAACAGGCTGACACTCCCAAGTGCAATACCTGGTGGTTCCTGGGTAAAGCAGGAGGTGCGTTTCCTGTATTAAGTAAGGTTTATGGTCTAAGCACACACTGCTTTCTGTGGCATGAAAAGACAGAATTAGAAGGGGGGAGGCTTTTCTTTAGGAGAAGGGTGGTCCATAAAGATAAAACACTGACTTGCCTGATGAAGGACTTTGCAGAGGAAACAGTATTTCTCTTAAGCGAAACCCTTTGGGTCCCTGAAAGAATTAGGATGGGTTTAAAGTCATCATTCCAACCTGTGGGTTATGGGACTCACTCTGTGTATGTATCATCTCCTTTTTTCAAATGCTGCCTCCTTATGTGGGGAGAGGAGAACTGGACCAAGTCCTCTGCTGAATGTATAAGAATAGTGCTCTGAGATGTGTATCGGGAAAGGGAGGCAAAATAATGTGAGGATTCAGGGTCAGAGATGCTGGGTTTGAGATCTAGCTTTGTCCTATAGTAACTCAGTGACCTGTGTTATGCTATTGACCTTCCCTGACCTGAGGACTGGGGCTTACTATGTGCTGGGCACTCTGGTTATCTCCCCACCTACATTATCTCATAGGATCTTCACAGAGAGATGACTGTGATCCCCATTTTACAGATGATAAAACAAGTGCTTGGAATTTCTATGACTCATCCAAGTTCAAGGGCTTGCCAGAGGCAGAGGTGGGATTTGAACCTAAGCACTCTGATTCCAGAGCACCTGTGTCAACCAAACTCTGAACCTTAGTTTGCTAATTCGTAGATCAAGATAATTTTACTTGCCTTGTGGTTTTGAGGATTAAATAAGATAGCATAGTTATCATAGTTCACACCATGACTGAGTCAGAGTTCCTATGAAATTGTAGGTAGCCTCAACCACTAGTATTCTTAATTGCTATCATAATACTAATGTTTCAGTTGAACCGGTTGTCCCTTGATGGAGTGGATTCCTGGCATTTGGATTTGTTCAGGGAGAGTCTGGTCAAGAGGATCACAGTAATTGATGGAAGTTTGGTAAAAGATATTTAAGTATTAATTGGAGGTTTTAAGGTCCCTCAGGTCCGTAGTTCTAGGATTCCAAGAATGCAGCACTCAGAAAGTAAAACAGTGTAAGTAATGTTTTGGCCTGGATCCCCTCCAGCAGAGGCAGCCCCTCAGGGAGAAAGTCTGGCTCCATAGCCCTCTCTTCTCTCCTCTTCTCTCACCCAGACTGCTCTGAGTGCTCAAACTGTCCTTTCCTGACCCAGGTCTTTCTCCCTCCCTGCCCCAACCAGCTCTGCACCCACAGCTCTAGCACCCAGGGATCTATTTCTAAGAAAACAACAACAACAAAAAACATAGCCTCTTGGACAGAGGTGGAGGCTGGACCCAAGCCCATGTGAATTTGGGGTATTGGCATAAAGATGTTAATGAAGTGACGCAATCCCTTCCAAGCACCATGCTGGGTTTTTAACCACCTTCCTCAGACACAAAAGGAATTGTTTGGGAAGGGGACCTTTAGATGACTTTAATCACATGTGGACATTTGCTCTATTTTGCAAATGTGATGGGTCGATTTATTCAGCAAAATTTATTGAGCACCTGCGATCCGCAAGGCACTCTGCTCAGTATTGGGGATACAGTAGTAGGAAATGAAGATTGATCCTGTTACTTGTGAAGCTCACAGTCTAAAGAGAAAGGAAACACTCGAACAATTATGCAGCCTTCGATGTCATATCTAAGACTATAGAGGAGCTTCAGATGTATTAACTCGCGTTCTTACTTGGTGAAGTTGTGAATGTTGACTTTTATTATTCTTAGGTTATAAGAGAGGAGATCCACCTCCACCAGTTACTTAGAGTTGAATCTCAAGAAGCATTTAATACCTACCTGTGTTCAAAACAAAATTCTCATGCAAAATGGAGCATGAGCACGTAATATTTAACTCTTTAGTGAGGAAAATAACTCTTTTTGATCCTTTGGTTAACTAGTCAGTCTTCACCTTGACCCATGCTAATTTGCGAAGTGTGTGGTGAGGTTAAATGTGACAATGACACTATTAATAAATTTCAAGCTCCTGGTAAGGTCTTGACTCTATTAGTAAGTTCTTAGAAATATCGGTTCCATTCAATCTAGCCAACTCCACCCTCCCACCCTGAAGTCGGTGCCTGAAATAGAACGACTGGTCAACCCTTTGTTCTTCTCTGTCCGTCTGTACAGAAGACATTCTTCACCAGGCCCATTGTGTTTTCATTAGGTCCTCTGGCTCCACAAAAACATGAGCTGTGGTTCTGGCACCATATGCTATGCTAACAGGTAGTGATGAGGAAGGTAAGGGGAGGGCTTAGTGGGAGCTTCTTTCTGTTCAGTCTAATTTGTGTAACTCCTTCAGCTTCTGCAGCCTCATCAGCCATGTTTTAGTGAAAAGATCTATCTCCTCATACACATTGAAGCATTATCTCAATGACCATTGTATCCCAAGCCTCTAGCCTGATGCCAGACACATAGTAGGTGCTTAATAAATACTTGTTACTAAATGAATTGCACTATACTTTTTAGCTATTCTCATTAAGACCAGGAGCATATCAAGAAGCTGCTAAAATTGTTTCTGAGAAAAAAGAGAATCATCAATAGTAGCTGACCTCTTAAGACAAGTCAACTGCTTTTAATAAATTCAGCAGATGTCTATCACCCAAATAAAATACCAACTCCTGAGCAGAAATGTCAGTATAGAATATCATTTGCCAAATGTTGATTTATATAACTTATTGTACCTTCATTCAGATAAGGTGGAATTTTATCAAAACTAAGAATTTAGCAAAGAGTTACAGATTCCATTATCACAAAAACATGTTTCCTTAGGTTCTCTAAGAGCATGATAATTTAGCAGGTGTAATCTGTCATACTTTAGAAAGAGGAAACAAGCGATAGGAATAAATTGGAACTTTTCTAGCTTGAGAAGTAAAAGAAAGCACATGTACACACATCCACACACCCACACACAAACACACACACAAAGCCCTTTTTTAAGAAGAAGTATGTGCTGGGATTGATCTCGTTCGACCATCTAGACACCATATACATTCACAGTAGAATCTCCAGCCGTGATTCCACCAAGCCTTTCTAGCTAGTGAAATGCCAAGGTTTTGAGACCCACTGCACAAAGGCCTCGTGAGATGGGAGGGGTCGACGCATGAAATCAGATGAGCTCCAGGTAAGTAAATGTAAGAAAATAAAATTAGAGGGAACACTGCAAGGGATGCCCTTGAGGTGACGGTCTCACCCCTTACCCAGGTGAGGGCTGATCGGCATTATCCCAAGTATATTCTTGAGAGCACCTCATCTTCCTTGAGATGATTTGCAGCAAAGGCTTTCTGGCGGATTGGATTTAGAAGACCCTTCCCCTGTCACATAGCCTCAATGTGCACATGCTTAGTAAAGGCTCATGAGAAATCCTGCAGTGAAGGGTCTTGTCTACCCAGTGATTTTCATATGGAATCGATCAACGAAACCTTTTGTTTGTGTATCAACCTGTTTACACTCACAGAACTAGCAGTCCACCGAACATACTTTGGGAAACAAACTATATCTCTGAGACATTGATCCAAGTTAATATCCTTGGTAAAAGACCACTTGTGCCTGGAAAAGCAGTAGAATTGCATAGTGACCTGTTTGTGTCCCTCATGTGCAGACATCACAAGAGAGTCAAGGCAAGGCCTGTATCCTCTTTGTGTCTGGAATTTCAGCATGGATCTCACAGTGCCAGACACATAGTAGGCAGTACGACCAGACGTGATTTTGGTAAATGTGGGTCACGAGATAGAGCTTACGGAATTTTCCTTTGCACAAGAGACCGGTATGTTCCCGGAGCTCTGGCTTCTGCTCCTTGAAATGATAGTAAAATGGATTTATTTTAGAGAACAGTCATTAAAATGGCCAAAGGGAAGGAGGGCATCAATTATATCTTCTGGAGGGAGGGTAACACTTTGGTTCAGAAAGATGAAGATTGATAGAGAGTAATGATTCATAATTTGGAGAGCATGGAGTACTGCTCTGCTGAGGCACTGTTTGCGATAGCTAGGTGGGCAGTTGAGTTCCTTGGGTCTCCATCAGGGGTATTGCCCAGTGTCTGTAAGAGTGTAAGGATGAACAGAAACCCATGCTCCAAGTCTTGTATTATAGAATCTGCATAAATTTGCCTGAAACCAAAGCTTTGATTTAATAAAAGAAATCGTAACTGCATAATATTTAATACACACATTGACTTTATTTCTTCAATAAATAGAGTGGGAAGAAAGGAGACTCCCTATGAAACGTTCATAGCAGATAATGTGAAGGATTTGGGGAAAGAGTTCTGACTCTTTTGCAGTCATATCAGAGAGAACTAACCTATTATCTTCTCTTTGTGGACCCATCAGAAAGAGAACCCTAGAATAAAGAAAACATGGAACAAGTCTTATGCTCTTCCCATTATTTGTCTAAGGATAGGAGCAATCGTCATGTCGCACCCCCATTAAAACTTTCTATTACCAACAAGTGGGAGGTTTGCAAGACCCATTGACTTAATTCCAGAAGCATCTACTGGTACCCTCTTCTCCTTTATGCAGCTCTTTTCGATTATTTTGCATCAAAGACCCATTGTGCTAATTACATTTCATTACATGGGGCTCTCTTCTTTGCCATGGTATATGCTTTGCCCGTAAAGCCTATCTGGTAAACTACCCTCTAAGTCTTTCAATTTTGGTTTAAGAGTTCCCTCCTCTGAAGCCATACATTATTTTGTAAGACTCACCTCTCCAACCAGAAGAAATTTTCCCTCCTCCATCCTACTATAGCTCTTTGCATATACTTTCATTCTGGAGTTATCTCAAACATTGACCAGTTAGGACGGTTCTAACTGTTGATCTGGAATAGGGTCCTGGATGTCCCCTGCTGGTCCATGAAGTCCGAGGGGTACATAGGGCCCAAGGCTGGTTAAGTGCAATAAAAATGAGACTAGTGGTCACTGGGGAAAGCAGATATTTACAAAAGGGTTTGAGCATTTCAATATTTTATCAACCTGCGTGGGCATACCAGTGCCCTCCAGCTCAATATCGGCCTTGCCTTTTTGTTGCTCATCATATAGATTTAGAATTATTTACTTGTCTGCCTTACCCATTAGATGGAGGATTCTTCCAGGACAGAGACCTTGGGTCTTGTTTATCTTGATGTCTCCAGAGCCTAGCATGGCGCCTGGCATGGAGCGGGCCTATTGATTTCTAGGAAGAACTTAAGGGCTCTCCCTAATGAATCAAAATGAAAGCATTTTCCTCCATCCCTGAGGAGGAGGAGCCCTGAACTTGATTGGTCACATGTAAATTAACCCATTGAGCTGTTTTGGATTCTTGTATGTTGAGAGTGTGCATTTTTTTCCAGTGATTAAAAAAAATGAGTAATTATGGTTGCAGCTTGCTGCTTCTTTTCTCCCTTCCTGGAACACTGCAGGCCATTTCCCAAGTCATGGCAAAAGTGGGTCGGATCAGCTTTTCTTTATCTCCTAGTGATAAGATTCAGGGATTGGCTTTGGCCTCTGCAGGTAATGAAATAGACAGAGCAAGCCCCATAGTCCGCTTTGATCTAAAATTATTTAGGACTAACAAGATTAGGAAAAAGAAATGACTGGCCCCAGCTTACTAGAGTTTTCAACATTGGGGTTTTGGGCTAAAACCGGAGCTAACAATAGTGTCACTTTGCTTCATATTTTGTCAGGCACTTTGTGATGAGGGATTTAGGGGAGTATTAAATGTTCCCAAGTTCCCTGATCATAATACCAGTTTAACAATACCTTAATAGCACCTAAGTCTCACCCTAATTTCTAACATAGAATAATATATATTGCAAGAATAAAGGGCGGGAAAAGTAAGGAAGGAGGAAGGGAGGATGGAAAGAAGGAGAAGAAAGCTATCTGTCAGTCATTGATGAGCTAATTAACAGACTAAACTGGTGGTGGTGGGGAAATGTGCTGTTTGAGAGTGTCCTAACAGCTACTAAGCCTACTAAGATCTGTTTGGAGAAAACAGTAAAATGTGCAGTAGATAAAACAGAAATCTTTTTTTTTTCTTCTGAGAGACAGAGCATTGGTATTCCTCTCAGAATCTAGGAGCTTTTAGTTCTGTTACAGGGTAGTGTTTCCTTCACAAATAATATTTTCAACATCATAGCCCTCGGCTAACATTGACTGATCCAGATATCTCATTTTCAGGTTGGCAATGCGTCCCTTCCCATGCAGAGCTAAATGCAGAGCTGTCGAAGGGACATTGCAAAGCAAACTTGGCTCTGTGGAGTCTGGCTAATCTGTTTGCTTCATGGGGTTGGCTCTGTGGTGTGGGAATGCCACCCTTCTCTGAGATTTCAAGTGGGCAGGAATCACTGGTTGAGTCATTAATAATGAAGCCGAGGAGGGTGGGGAGAACCAAGGGATCTGACAGCTCAGAGATGGGAAAGTTAGAGACTGGATTTGTACTTAAAGAGTGTAAGATTTAGTAGGAAAAGTATCCAGGCGCACACACAGTTCAAGGTAGGAGGTGGTTAAGAGTCATATAAATCCAAATAATGCACTAGGGTGATACAGAGGAGAGGACGGGTCTCAGGTGCTCAGAACATAAGAAGTAAGATGAAGGAAGGACTTCAGAGAGGTGGAAACAGTTTGAATGGGCTCAGAAGAGTAAAAGGGATTTCGGTTAGTGACAACTGGTAAAAAGGGCATTGTAAGATGGAGGGAACAGCATGAGCTTGTACATGAAGTTTGAAAAGTATAAAATGTGTTGAAAATCTATAAATGATGACTGATTTGTGCCTAGAGTACATGTTGAGGAGAGTAGGAGCTACTTCTGAATGGCTTTTTCTCAGAAGAGTGACAAGATTAGAACTGCCTGCTGGAAGGTCTTTAAGTCTACTCAGCCTATGGATCTGGAAACCAGGATGACACTGAGCTAATTCCTTGTAATAATGGGATTAGGGATTTGTATATCTATATATCTATCTCTATGTTTACCTCTATCTCTGTACCTATTGTAACTGTAAACAAAAGTCAGCTAGGTGTTCTGTCAACAAAAGGAATTTGTTCAGGGGAAAAACAAAGAATTATCATCCCATAGGAGCAGCCTTAGAGAGCCACATCCAGAAAGAAGAGAGCAAGAAGAAATAGGAAGTCCTTTACAGAGGGGAAGGGAGAGTTAAAGGGAGGGGCTGTTATAACTGCAAGGCTCTATTGTAACCACTGAGTTCTTCCTGTAAGGCTTTGAGGACCAAGCTCCCAAAGGCCCTCCCACGTCCTGTCTTGGTTAAGGTCTCTATCATAAATTTTGACACTATGCATAGAGAGAGCCTATTACAACATGGGGACGTGAAATATTGAGAAAAAATGGTAGGTTGCTGTAGTGTAGCAGACAGAGGAGTGATTTCAGATTTGTATTGAAATCCCAGCTCGCTTAACTTCTTAAGTTTTGGTTTTCTCATTAATAAGATAAAGATTTTAAAAATTCTTTTGAGGATTTTGGTGTATGTTAAAGAATGATACCTGGAACATATTAGATAATTGATAAGTTTTTTGCTTCATTCCATTCTAAACATCAGATGCTTACATCTTATGTGTCAACTATATCGGCATTAATAATAAGAGTAACACATATTATTCACCATCCAATTCATTCCATTCATTCATTCTTCGCAAACTAATTGAAGCCAAAATGGATGCTGAGTTTAGTTCTTTGGAGACTCAAGATACTCCATGAGAAGGCCACCATAAGAAAGAGTTCTTGGAGTCACATAAACTCATGGGAAGGAGAGACCTGGGAATCCGCTGGTTCTGCCTGTTTCACCATGACTGTGTAGATGCATTCCTTTAAGATAAAAACCAAACTTAAGTGGATACCCAAGAGTCCCCCGCTTCACAGTTAACATGTCTGGGGACCTTTAAGTATTATTCAGAATGTCTTTGACTGGATGAGTCCATTTGATTCTCCTTTCAGGTCTAGACGTTAGACCTTTTAGCTCTCAACCAACGAAGACCTCCTTTTCTTAATTAGTGTAATGAGCCTTTTGGCTCCTGCTTTATGACAAGAAATGAATTTGCCCTTTTGGCGACAGGTCTTTCAGGGAATGATCTGAAGACTTGTGTAACAATACCTCCAACGTACTAGGTCATTAAAAATAGTTGTCCAACTATGAAATTAGTTATTGATTAATATTGCAACAGGAAGATCATTATATCATGAAAGAAAGAGAAGTAACGTTTATGCTCTTGGCCATATCTTACTGAGCTTTAAATGTGGAGGGTGTGAAATTATTGCCACTTGGCAGGAAAAACTAGAGTTCAGAGACTCACATTAATTTTAGAGGACTAAGTGTTCATCTCCAAGAATGATCATCTGTAATCTCAGAAGTGTGTGTGTGTGTGTGTGTGTGTGTGTGTGTGTGTGTACACGTATGCATATAAAACACCTAGTCCCATTCTGTACCACTCTAGAGCTCCGTCTTGGCATTAATTTCAGTCACATTATTTTAGACCTGAGGTTTTCCATCATTTTCTTCATCCCCACACAGTGGTGCATCTTTCTGTGGTACATTATAGAATGTTCTCTGGAGCGATGTTCTAATTTCCAGTAACGGGATTCATGGTGACAGACAGGGCTCTTCACGGATCTCGGGGAGAGCAGTGGAGAAGGAATGAGGCATGGCCATGTGGAGTTGGGCAGCCTTTTCCCAACCTGGGAATATTTGATTTGAGCTTTGACAACAAGTAAAATTTTTTCCCAGGGAAGGGGACCAGAGGGTACTTACTTATATAAAAGGAATAACATTCATTCATTCAACAGATAGTTGCAATTATGTGGAAGTGTTGCAATAAGAAAAGCACAAGAGCCACGGGGACGCACGGCCAGGGGACTGAATTTAGCCTTGGTGATGAAGGAAGGCTTCCCTATGTGGAAGAAGTCAGGCGAGGGGAGGTGAGACAGTGGAATTGCAGGCAGAGGGATCATTCAGCACGTGGAGGTCCAGGGCTGAGCGAAAATTTATCTTGTCTGAGACAGTGAAATTCTGACAGCAAGTTGAGAGCATGCCATGCAAGGAAGCAAAAGATGCAGGATGACCTAGGAACAGTAGCTAAAGGATAGTGCATAGCAAAGAATTTGGATTTTGTCTTAAAAGCAATAAAATAACATTAAAGAAATTTAAGAAAGAAAGATGGGATTGGTTACATGATTATGAAAAATACTCTGGCAGCTGTAAAGACAGTGGATTAGAGTGAACAAAGACTAGGGGCAGGTTGACCAGTCAAGAAATCCTCTGACTAATCCTGTGCGGTGAGCGGTGATGATCTGGAATAGTTGATAACAGTGGGATGGAGAGACGTGAAATATGGAGGCGGAAGCAACAGAATTTGTGTGCATATGAAGCAGGAGAGCCTGCTGTGTATGGAGAATGTCAAACGGCTCATTATGAATTGAACACAGGGTGTATGAGGGTGTGTGAGGAGAGATGATCTTGAAAGACAAGTTGGAATCAGACTGTAAAAGGCCTTGAATGTTCTGAGGAGTTTGGCCTTACCATCAGAATTTACGAGCTATGCGCTCTAACTTCCCATGTCTTGGTAACCTAAACTGTTCTAAACATCTATTATAGGATTCCAATTTCATTAGCATTTTAACACATTACCACATTTTCACCCTTGAGTAGCCAAGCATGGTTATATCTTCATATTGGAGAATAAGTCATGATCAGACAATCCAATACTTTCCACTCCATAAGGTTATTTTCTCGACATTTCCCATTGTGTAATCACCAGCTATCTGTTCCGTTCATGTTGAGGTTTCACTTACCTGTACTAGCAATTTCCATATTGTATCACACCATACAACAGAGTGCTCAGGCTGGGATTACAGAGTGTGGGAGCTCGAGGTGATCACTGAGAACCATCCAGTTCAGTCTCTTCATTTTAGTGTTGGGGCCAGGATGTTGAAATGATTGGTCCAGGCAAATGCAACTATTTCAAGCCCAGGTAAGACTCATTCGAGTCTCTCTTCCAGCCATTGTTCCTGGGGAAGACAGTATAGCCTAGGTCCTGAGATTAAGACAGCTGTCCACTCCTTGTCTAATTACCTGGGATCATGGAATAATTCTGGTTGTATTTTCTTTGGGCAGTCTTCTACCACTCTATTTTGTCGTCTACTTTTCTGCCTTAATTATTTAGCATACAAACTTTGCTTCAATCTCTTGTGATGCGGGAATTTTAAATGAGCTGTTGGGCCTTTCTGGGAAAGTATGCGGAGAGCTGTTAAGAATAGCAATTCTCATTCGCAAGGATTAGGTCACTCAAAGTGCCATCCACTGAATTAAGTGCTTTTAGCTGTGATTACCGTACATTATTCTTTCGATAAACTCATGAGGTAGGTACTATTATTTACACACATTGTAAATATGGAAACTGAAGCCTTACCAGCTGACCCCATTTTAATTGTGACTAAGTGATGGTGACTAAGTGGTAGTGGTTCTAGGATTAGAACCTAGACATTTAGACAGTGGAGACTTAACCACTCTCAACCACCACACTGTTACACTGCAAAGCATTCAAATTGAACAAAGCATTGAAAACTGAAATGCCAATTTCATCTGATCACGTGTTTGCATTAACGTTTGCCAATTTGTTGATTTTTGAAGCTCATTAGCATAGCATTTATTATCTGCAGTATCATCTTTGGAGTAGTTTACCTCTGTGAGCCTATAATAACAAATGGAAAATCTTACTCAGTTGAGCCTGAAGTGGCTGTACCTGGAGCATTCATGAGCGATGCCGATAAAAGCAGTCTGCAAAGAAAGAGGAAACTGTGGCTAGCCTGAAGCAGTGGCCTCAGGGAGAGCAACCACCCTGATTGCTGATGGCTTTTCAGGCTGGGTCACTCCTCTGTGAGGCCCAGTTGAACTTCATCTTTGTAGCTTCTTTGGGGTATCTCAGCACATTGCCTCTTTGTTCTAGGAAAGTTTATTGGCTCATCTGAGACATTCCCATTTCTCAACAGGAGAGTCACATGGGACAAAATTGGCACCGGGAGCCCTCTGCAGTGGCTTAGGGAAGGGATCTGTTCTCAGAGAAGGAATTTTGGACTGGGACATTCCATGGTGTCTGTCCCACCTCATGTGAGAGTAAAAATGGAAAAGAGCTGACATTTAGCTCACTGCCAACTGCTGCTGGAAACACAGATACGGATAATTTATCTACATAGAACATTAAAAAGGTGGGCCTCCCTTTTAAGGCGATGCTCTGAATACCGGGAAGGTTGATAATTATATTCTTCAATTGTTTTAAAGTAATATTTTTGATGTGTTTTGTTTTTGTTTTTGTTTTTTTGTTTTTTTGTTTTTTTTGTTTGTTTGTTTGTTTGGTCAGGCCTTGTTTGCTGTCTCTCACAATAACCTCGTGATGTAAATAGGTAGAATTCGTCTTTTATATACAAAGAAACCAAGGCTCATAGAGAGTGCTCGAAAGACATGGAAATATTGAGAACAATAAATACACTCCTAGTAAACTTCAAAAATCAACAGATTGGTGGACAGTCCCAGTGTTGATACAAATGTGCTGTGGCACTAGAATTTCAGTATTGAATGCTTTGTTCTTGGGACCTAGCAGCACAGAAAATTTTGTCCATGCTCTGTATGGAGATAACTATGCTTTTATATTATAATTTTAACTTCCTACCTGTTTTTCACCTAATGAAATGGAGTTAATAGATCAAAAGTAGATGCTTATGGAGTCACATTATTCCTGGTCTGGCCATGACTGGTGGAATTCAAAGACCGCCTGGTAATAATCCATCACCTCCAAATCTCACGCCCATTAAAGAAGAACAGTAGCCGACACATCCCGGGTATTTATTCTGTGCCAGACATTCTTTATTAGTTCTGTGTCTTAAGCTGATCTAATCCCCTCACCCTCAAAAACTCTCCACCCAGTTCCTCCCCTGGGCCATCTCGTACTCCTCATCTGTGACTCATAGCCTTCTTTATATCCATAATTTCTGTTTGGAACATTTCTTTCACCCTCTTCCCTTACCTGAAATATGTCTGTACCCCGAGGGTGACGTATCTTCCACAGCCTTATCGAGAGGGCAGTTTTTCTCACATGTCACATATTTCCAGGTTAGTAGTTGGAATAACTGGATTGCTTCCATCCATTGCTGCTCCCCCGCTTTTTGCAAAAGTTTATGTTCTTTGAAGTACACTAACTGCTGCTTCCTGCTTCCTTATCGTGGTTATCTACCAACACTCTCATCACTCTTCAGCAGAGCTCCTGTGTCCTAGTCTCTCTCTCTATGCCATTGCCTATTCTCATTCTTGGAAATGTCAAAATCCAGATGGCTGACTCATCCAGCATTCAAATCTCTCAGTTTCTTGACTTTAATACTTTGCACGAACTTTTCTTTCATTCTCCCTCAGCCAGTTGTTCCCACGGCCACACCTTAGATCCACGTCACTTGAAATCACGGTGTCCTCACGATCTCTAATGCAAACACGCCATCCTGAATCTTCATGTCTTTCAGTCCATGGGCCCCACCACTTTGACGCTAGTTATTAACACCTCCCATCTTTGCTTCCTTTCTGATTCAACTTGGTTGCTGTGGGCCCTCATCATCATCATCACCATATTGTAAAGCTGTCAGTGCTTTGCTCTCCACTCCCTCATGTCATCTAACACCTAAATGAAATTGATATTAAATACCTCCTCGGTGGTTGCACACAGGCATTTGAACAAATCTAGGGAAAACCATCATCTCACACCTCAAATGCACTCCAAACCCTGTGCCACAAATTTTTCTGTCTTTCCATAGTCAGCTCGTTTCTGCAGACACGGAGAGTCACCTTGCAGTCCATTTAAGCTTCACTAATACGTTATCAGTAAAGTAGAAAACATCCACCAAATCTGTAAATTCGTCTCTGCATATACTTGTCTTCTCCATCCTTCCTATTACATCTGAGAAAGGCTCCCCGCCCCCTGACACACACATTAGAAGCTAATCTTTCTGTAGGATCACTGATTTGGCCCCTTCTCACTTCCTCACTTCCTACCACCTTTTCATCCACCTAGACCCTGTTTCCTCAGCCATTCCTCTAGGGATCCATTTCCTTCCTGTGCAGATGTACTCTGCCATTCCCCCTTTCTCAGTTAGCTTTCTCCTGGATTCCACACCTCTCACAAGTTACCACCTCACTTCTTGTCTTATTCTCACAGCCAGTTAGTTTCAGAGAACGGTTGTCTGATCATGATAATTATACTTCTTCAACTCCCAAACACTCCTCAGTGTGCTCCAATCTGGTTTTTCCCTAACAATCCACCAAAACAGCTCTAGTCAAGGTCAATAATCTCAATTTTATCAAGTCCAATGCCAAGTCCCTTTTTTGGCCACATTTCATTCACACTCTTAGTAGCTTTAATTAAAGTTAATCACTCCTTTCTTCTCAAGCCACTCTTAATAATTCCTCTTCTCTGTCTCGCTGCTTTTACTTGGTCTTTGTATATTTTTTCTTCCTCTACCTGAGCTGTACATGTTGGACTGCTTCTTTCTCCTTTTACTTTCCCTAGAAAATCTATTTACTTTCATTGTCACGCATATATGTGACATTTATATATATCAGAAAACTCTTACATGTAAACCTTCAACACAAATTACTCCTTGAACTCCGGATTTGCACATCTTTCTACCTGACATTTTCACACATTCAAAACCTCCAAGAATCTTCTTTTTTCTCTGTCCTTGCATCTCATTAAATGGTACTGCCATCATTCAGATGTTCAGAACAAAAACTTTGAAGTTATTCTTAAGTCTTTGCTCTCTTTTGACCTCCAAATGTTTATCAAGTTTTCAGTCAGTTCTATTAATGAAAACCAGATCCGCAGACTTCTGCCTATCTTTTTCTCCTTCACGCTTTCCCAGGCCTCTGCCATCTCTCCCCTGGACTATTGTAACGGCCCCTTTCCTACTTACCTTTATCAAATCTCTTCCTCATAGAAGAACCAGAGGAATGCTGTAGGTATGTAAATCATATGAAGCCAGTCTTCTGCTTGCAGTGTTCTAGTGGCTTTCCGTTGCTGTTGAAATGAAGCTCAGCACCTTTTAAACCTGTAGACTCTACATAATTTGCCCTCTGTTGATTGATCCAATATCATCTTATACCCTTCTTCTCTTGCTCCAGGACCATGAAGGAAGAATTGGGCCCCAGAATAGTTTTAGGGGTCCACTTGGCAAAGGTAAACTCTTTTATTATTCCCCTTTGTAAAGCTTGCCTACTTAGTCGTAGTACTCACAAATTATGATTTTAAATTAAACATGTTTATGTCCTTATTATCTTCCTCTGTTATTAAATTGTAAGCTCTATGACTTCAAGGTTTATGTCTCTTTTAATCACTAATATATACCAGTGAACAGTTGCTATTTTATAAAATAATCATTGAATGAATGAGTGTTGATGGACCATAATTATCAGATAGAGATGAAGATAAATGGCATTGTTTGATGTTTAAGGAATCAATGTTTAGATTGTACTTCGGCTAACTTGAAAATAAATTTTAAGCGAGTTGTTCCCCATACCATTTTAAACCATCTAATATATCAAAAACACAAACATTATCACTGGTGGTTTAATAGCATCATCACTGTTATGTGGTGGTTACCACCATAGTCATCAGCAGTTTATTGAGCATATTCACTGAATTCCAAGAACCATGCTAGGTAGAACATTGAACAAAGAAGGAAGACACATTCCTTGTCTCAGCGATATCTATGGAAGAGGAAGTAGATATTAAAAGGCAAACATGAAATGCAGAAAAGCGTCTGTGATTTGGACTTTTAATCCGATTCCCTTTGATGACATAGGTATAAGGACAAGTGGTTGCAGGTACTTTTACATGCAAAAATTATTTCGTACTCAAAGCAGCAGCACTTTAAAATCAGAAAACATAAATATAAGTCATAGTCTCTCATCTTAAGAAATTTACATCCTGGAGAAATTAACTCCAGCATTCTTATTATATTAATCTTCTCTCCAAATAGAGGATGTATTTCTGTTTTTATCCATAACATTGCTGCCAGATTAATAAGAATTTTTAAGATGTTAATGGATTGATTTCGGCATAATTGTAACTATATTAATTCAGTGCAATTACCTCTCTGTAAAATTTAAATGAAGCTAAATTGAAGAAATTAGAAATATTTGAAATCTCTAGTTGGAAGCCTGGAGGCACACTGTCTATTCTCATCTCAGCGTAGTCAAGCTCTGGGAAAATGGCAAGTCCCTTCCTTGCAAGTTGAAGAGTTTCAAACCCTGGCAAAGCAGTCAATAGGGAGGGGTGGGGGGGAGGCTGAGCAGCCCATTGAGACGAATATGCCCAGTCATTTAACACATTTCTGAGTGCTGTATTACACGTGGACACTCGTAAGAAAGTAGCCAGACATCGGGAAGCTGGTATGGGAGCATAGTTGAAGCTACAGGGAAAAAGCGTTCAAAATGCAACGTATCTAAATAAAGAATTCTTACTTAGAGGCATCACTATAATGTGGAAAATGCCCTGGGCCCAGATTTAGAGGATCAGCTCTGCCATTTATTAGTAGTTCAACCTCGGACAGGCTACTTTGTCTCTTGCTTCAGTTTTCTGTTGATTCCTGCTCTTCTCACTCTGTAGTGCAATTGTGAATATCAAATGGATGTTAAAACACTTTGTCAACTATTAAAAGCTTTACAGATGTAACTGAAGGAGATGATTGGACGAACTCTTCAGAATTGTAGTTAAATAAGTAGAAGGAATCTGGGAGCAGAAATTCCTTGAAGACGATGTCCAATTTGTAAAAGACTGGCTCAAAAATATCCCAGTGTTCTCTGTTCTTGTAAATAAGCTTGTTCTACTTCTTTTCGTTACTTAAAAAAGGATGTTAACTAAACTCTCTATGGCACATCCACACATGCAAGGCCCTCTGACAGGATCCATGAGAGCTAGAAAGATACAGGGTATTGACATTTCATGTTCTATATGAGTTCAGAGTCAAATCACAGAAGAAGGGAAGGTAAAGTGAATTTTTGCATTGTGGTAGATGCTCTTCATACTATATCTCATATGAATGTTGCAGTAAGGTAGCGAGAACTTCTTTTTCCATTTTACAGATGCAAATGAGGTCCACAGATGCGAAGTGAATATCCAAGATTAGGGTTCTACAAAAAATTAGCGTTGTTTTCTTTTTTAAAGTCACATACTTACTGTTATACTCAGTGCCCTTCTATTAATAGTTATAAAGTAGGTATTAACTATCAAGTTAGTGGTATGAGCAATAAGCTCTCTGAATCTCTTGCACTCCCCCCAGTCCCTTGCACGGCTGTTTTCCAGATTTCTGCTCAAATATCACATTTTTAGACAGACCTTGCTACCTGCCCTATCTAATGACAGGTCCACACCCACCCACTTATTGACATATTCTATTACACTATTGTGTTATTAATACCATCACTCTCCTCAATTATCTTTTTAAATTTCTTTCTTTACTAAGGAGGTAATATAGCATAACAGTTAGGAGTGCAGAGTAGCGGACCAGTACTGTTCAATAGAAATATAATCCAAGTCACATACAGTTTTGAATTTTCCACTACCCACATTAGAAAAAGTAAAATAGGTCAAATTAATTTTAAAGATGTATTTTATTTAACCCATTCTATATAAAATATTAATATTTCAGCACATAATATATGCACATAAGCAAGAAGATATTTTACATTTTTTAACTGCCTTCAAAATTTTGTGTGATTTTATACTTACAGCACTTATCAGTTTGGACTAGCCATGTGTGAAGTGCTCAGTAGCCGTATTTGGCCAGTAGCTTTTACATTGGACTGCTGGGGTTCCCCGCCAGCTCTGACACCCCTTAGCTGTTTAACCTAGAAATTAAACTCCATGAGAAAAGTGACCTTAGCTGCTGCATAGTTTTGTAACTCCAACACGTAGAACAGAGATGGACGTGCAGTTGAAGTTATCAAGGAACCTGATGAAAAGTCCAAATGCCTCTGCTTTACATGCTGGAATAGATAGGCTTTAAGCGTAATCTTGAAGTGTGAGTTAGGCTGTGAGACAGTCAGAGAGGACAGTGAAGACAGATCTGGGAAATTCAAGGGGCACGGGCAAGATTCGTGACAAATGGTCTGATTCTTATTTAGAGAACAATATGTAGAATCATCTTTTATATGAGGAAATGCAGGAGCTGAACACTGAATGGAACGGCTGTTTACAATTGACACTGGAAATTCTGCTGAGTGTTTGTGATTCTGAACAGGGGATTGAGAATAAGACAGACCTGAGTTGGAATCCCGATTCTATCTGGTGATCTTGGCAGACCACTTCCTCAGTCTATCTGTGCCTGAATTTTCTCATATGCAAAATGGAGAATGTTAATCCTTAAACATTTAAGGATTAAACAAGATACTACATGCAAATCATTAGACGTATAGTGTACATTCAGAAATGTTCATCAGTGTTGCTAATCTGTCAGTGTTGTTATTTTTTTCATATTTCTGTGTAGATGAAGAGGTAATTTGAAGCCTTGAATGCCAGGCTGTGCTGCAGACTTGGTAGTCATGTTGCTGTGCTGTCAGTGCTTATCTGCCCCTATTACTCCCCTGATTAAACTCTTCAAAAACTCTTCATCAGCTCTGGGCCGACACCCACACTCCTTATCAGTGCACTTAAAACTTTCCACATCTTGGGCTTCACCAATACCATTTCTCCCTAACTCTTTACACATTACAGTCCCGCCGTACTGAATCATTTAGAATTTCCCAAATAGCCTCGATTATTTCATGCAACTCTGTTTTCAAACACATCATTCCTCTGCTCTTGTCATTCACTTGTCTGTCTGGAAAACTCCTTCCTGCACTCCGAAATCCACCCCGAATTTCTCATTCTGTGGAAAGACAAGGATATTAAGTCCCGTCTTCCATAGAGCATTTTGTAATGCAGTTTCCTGTTTGCATGTCAGTTTCCCTCACTAAATTGCCATGTATTAGAGGGAGGGAGCCAACCTCTATTTGTGTGTGTATCTCCGACGTGCAACCCAAAATAGATGTTCAGTAAGTACTTGTTAAATGAATGAATGTCGGTGCTACAGGCGATGGGAAACTTGAAGATGGCTGGGCTACCAAGGTTTTGTTAATGTCTGAACTACTGCGTCTCATTTCCTATTTGCATAACTCTTGAACTGATTATCTGGGAGCCCCATTCTCTCTGCAACAGCTACTGTCAGTGCCTCATATATGAGAAGAAGATTAAAACCCAAACCAGCTTTCCCATATTCATTTCCCTCAGCAAAGTTGTAACTGCTCCTGGCTTATAAGGTGGGGTTTCCTGATTGTGTTTAAATCTCCTGTCTACTGCTGGCCATAGATGTGCTAACAAATGAAAGTTTCTGGGTGGGGGAGAAAAAGAGAAAGTTTTGCCTGTTATAGCAGAGAAATAGTTTGAGGCTATGGTTTAATTAAAATGAATATCTGCGCTATCTTAATGTTATTGCCAGTTAAGTGTAGCAGGGTGATTTAGAGTTCTATAACACAATTATGCTCTGGTAATGAAGCTCTGCAGAATTATCCTCAGAATTTAGAATGCAGAAGGGAGCAGTAGCTCTCATTTGTAACCATGTTACGGCCTTTATTGTTACAGTATTTTCTGTTTTCTTCAAAGATTAACTCAATCGTATTTAAGTCTCTGGCTACATTATAGAGAGAGAGAGAAAACGGGCGATGGGAACTGTTTAACTGTCCTGCAGCCCATCCTGATGTTCTACTGCGAGGACAAAATAGCGGGGAGATTTCACCATAGCATCACCATCACCACGCTCATTGTTCTTGCTCTAGCTCTCCTGACTCAGCTCCCTGCGGGCTGGTCCATGCTGTTCCTGGCCGATCTCACTGGGCATTGTGAGGACAGTGGAAACAGTTTAGAACGGAAGCCGGGGCTGGATGGCTGTGTTCCAAGAAGAAGAAAAGCAAGCACAGGAGGCTGTGTGGTTCTTGGTCCTGAATGCCCCTAAGACATTTGAGGTGGGACGAGGGCTGCTCTGACTCTGAAGGAGTATTAATAGTGGTTAAAAGTGTGAATTCTGGAGACAAATCCAGAATCTATCATATATTAGCTGTGGGATATCAGACAAGTCACTTGGCTTCTCCAGGTCTCAGTTTACTCATCTGTAACATGGGGTAATAGTAGAAACTACCTCATTGAATTTTTGTGAGAGTTCACACCTGAGAGATGTAACACATGCACCTTAGAATAGTAACTAGTATACAGTATGTGCTCATTCAGTGATAACTAACCTAATTACTAGAAAAATACTCAGTCTTAAGCAACTAATTTGGAACGTTGTTTTTTCCTCATTGACATCATCTGAAGATTGGCAGAACCCAAATCATACATGAGTACTTTCCCTAAAACACACACTTCTTTGAACAGCTCAAAAAAAAAAAAAAAACCCACACATTTTGATGCAATTTAACCAATATTTAATGCCTATTATGTATAAGACCTTGCCCTAAACATTTCTAGTTCTTAGAGGCTTGAGTTGGTTCCATCTTCAAGGATCTCACAGCACAGTAGGGAAAAGTAGGCATGCAGAGCGAGACATTATAACTAAAGTAACATGCTGGATAGTTATGCAAGGGAAGACATCATTTACCTCAATTAAGGAGTGTTTTAATGATGGAGTGACATTTGAACTGAACCTTGGGGGAAAAATAAGATTTTCATAGGCAGAAAATATTGGGAAAGGACTCTAGGTTGAGAGGTAATCTGATCCAAATTCAGAGTTAGAGAAGTACAGGGAATGATGAGAGAATAGGAGAAATCTATTGTGACTGTAGCATAGCATATGGGGAGGGGCTGCAACACGGGTACTTTTGCAGTTAAAAGTCAAATCATTTTTCATTCCTGAAAGGCAGATGGAGGCATTTTAACGTAACTCTGTGGGGAGTGAAGTGTTTCTGAGGAGGACCAACCATAATTTGACTTCTATACTTGTTTCTGGGTTGACTTCTGCTTAAGGATACAGGATGCTATAATCCTTTCATGCTCTCTTTATATCAGCAGACTCAACTTGGAGAGTTGTGGCAACCTCACCTTTCTCTTCTCCTCCATCATAATAAGTAATGTTTATTTAGCATTTACTATATTATAAACCTGTGCTTAACTATTTATGTACGTTAGCTCATAGCAACTCTGTTTAGCTTCCTATTATCATTGTGCCGGTTTTTCAGATGAGAAAATCGATGTTTATAAAGGTTAAGTAGCAGGCCTGCCAGTAACTCAGCTAGTAAGCAGTAACACTTGAGATACTTACTGTCTACTTCCAAACCTCATAAGCATCGCTCTCCCCTACCATGAATAAGGTCAGGTAATGGATAGGTTGTCAGGGTTCCGAAGGCTTTGTTAGGGTCTTTCATTGACTTTGACTTGAGAGCCAAGCGATGTAAGTTACACAACCAGATGACACCAACCAGTTATGTGACATTTTCTAAGTCACTTGATATTTCTCCAAAAGTAAAATGAGATGATGGATCTAAAACTTTTTTTGCATAGAACTTAGCTGTTTGTTCTTCCATACATATTAACTTATTAGCTTTGGTTTTTACAATTATCCGTGAAAAGGGAATTGCCCCCATTTCATACATGATAAAGCTTAGCTTAGAGACATGACTTTCTCAAGTCCTGGTAGCTAGGAAGGATCAGAGCCGAGACTTGAACACAGGTCTTCCGCCAGCAAGCTCAGTGCTTTTCTTCCCACTTAACTCTCCCTTGTGACCATTTCTGAAAAAGTCTGAATCTTAAATTATCTCTTAAATTATTTTTTAAACCTTTGCTGACCCTTTTAAAATCAGCACATAGCACCATTCCTTCAAGTTATTTTTACATAAGCAAAATAAAGGCCCTCTAATGAGTTTGGGCAGAATGCTTTTCTGCAATGTGTATGCTCTGGGAGGAGAGTTATAACACATTTATTTTTGTGCCACTGAATAGATGGTGTTAATAGTAATGCCCCTAGATATTTATATTACAAATCTGCCTGTGTCCACCCTCCAGTCAAATGCTATTAAGCCAAGATTTTATACTGGTTCACAGTGATGTCAGAGAATATAATGATGACATAGTCAAATCCTGAAGTCTAAAAAGTCACCCCAAAACACCCAGGGCAGTGGCTGGCTAGAGCATCCCAGCCACAGAGCCGCTAGCAGCAGCCCATGTAATTCTGTTTCTTGGATGGAGGAACATAATTATATGTCTGGAAAAATCTCCCTGGGTTCTAAAATAGACAGGCTATAAGTAATTGTAGCATTAATGAATTACAGTGAGAATCTACCCAGCTTGTTAGCATCCCACCCCTTGTTTTCTGCCTGAAAATCATTTCCTTTATGGTGATTTAAAAAATTTAATCAAGTGTGTCTGAGTTGATACATGGAAATATACAGCGGTTTACTCTGCTTGGGGTACCTGAAACTGTCACCTCTTCCATAAGAGTGGTCCTCTCTGCCTGCTTAATAGTGTCCTGTCTGCCTGTGCACAGAGCTGATTGGACAAGTTAGGGACATCACTGGGGAACCAGCCCAGCGGGCGGCCTGTGCCATTCTGATTCTTTCTACTGGAAATTCGGAGTTGAGATACAGACTGAGTCAACGAACTAAGAATTGGCAGGCACTGTTGGCCGAAGGGCTCACAGTGCTATTGTGGGCTGAGGGCATGATGAGTGTGGCACAGGTGGAAGAGCCAATGAAGGGAGATGGACTCAGGAAGAGGAGAATGAAGCCAACAAGCAGGGCGAGAAAGACATGAGAATCCACGCGACCTTGAAGAGCAGACGAGAGAAAATATGTTGCTAGTTTCCGGCCCTGTTCTTTTGGTGAACCGGATGTACTTCTTGTTCCAGGGTGAAGAAAGAGGTCTTCCCAAGCTTTCCAACACATTTCAGCATTTTACTTATGCTAACTTGAGAGATTGCCTTTTCTCCCTTGCAGATCCTTAAAATCCAAGTTGTCTGAGATCCTAAAAATTAAACACTATTAATATGCATGGCATTCCATGACTGGCAAAGAAATGGATGTCTGACTGGTTATCAAGACTCAATGCCTGATTTCTCCACAAGAGTCATCTGGGGCAAGTGGCTGCCACCAATTTGTTTTCACTTTAGTTGTATGCCTTGTGTGGTGTTCTCTGATCATGTGTAATAGAAGAATTCATGTTAACAATGATGTCTACTGTTCATTAAATATTTATTATTTTGCAGTGATTGGACAATTTATATGAATTAGTTAGTTCACTTATTCCTTGAAATTACTCAACGGGGTAGGTATTATTATTACTCCAGTGTGAAGATTAGCGAAGTGAGACTCAGAGGTTAAGTAAATTGTCTGAAAACTCACATTACGTAAAGGGTCAGGGTATGGGACAGCGAGGCAAAGTCACCCAGACCCTAGAGTCTGAGTTCTTAATGCCTCTACTGAATTTCTTGAATATATCCTATGCTTGGGGAAAAAAAAAAAATCAGACACAAGTGAACTCTGCTTTGAAGTGACTGGATCAAAATATGTCCAATATGAATGCTTTATATTTAATACTGAAAAATAATCTAATGAAATTCTTGGGGGAAGTATAAATAGCAGGTTTATCACAGAGTGGGAGTTTACAAACAAGTGACTGTTCCAAGTGATTTTGAGCCACTTTCCAATAAGCCCGTGTTGCATGGTAGTGAAGGGCATGCTTTTTTTTTTTTTTTTTTTTTTTTTTTGGTAGAGAGAGAGTTGTGTTCCAATATTGGAATGAGCATTCGTTAGCTGTAGATTGAGAGAGTTACTCTGTCTGCTGCATTCTAGTTTCCTCATTTATGAAGTGGAGATAATTACATATCTATGTCAAAGGTAATAGTAAAGATAAAATAATAATATAAATAAAATACTTGGTACATAGTAAAGTGCTTAATAATGAGAATTTTTATTATTAGATCCTTCATAAATAATGATGATTGACATGACGGGGGTAGAGATAACTGTACCGTTAAGATATTTTCTCTTTTTATTGCATATTCACATATGCCCTTGTACTCTTTCTAATAAACACTCATTTTAATAAATAACTTGACTGTATCTCTGGCACATGTCCCTGACAAGCCAGATCAAGAAAACATGGTCCAACACTCATTCGAATCTTGGAGACAAGAGCCCTGTGAATCAGAAACCATAATCACTGTTTTACAGATGAGGAATTTGAAGCTCAGGGAGGTCAAATGATTCCTTAAAGGTTATACAACAAGAAAGAGCCAAAAAAGGGAGGCTTGAATCTAGCTGTTACAGTCTTGACAGATTGCTGGGAGAGAAAAAAATGGAAGAATGGTGAGATCTGGCCATGGAATGTGTGTTCAGAGGGAGAGGGGAGTGAACAGATCAGGTGCGGAGAGAGACTGTGTAACAATGACAGCGACACATTTTGTTTCCTGCCTAGAGAGATTTGGAGATATTGCCATCAAAGGAATAGTTATTAGCACTTGGGGTTGTCAGGAAAATTGTGAAAGATTTTGATATGATCAAAAAAAAGGTGATTGGGGGTCCTGTCTGGCCCATCCTTCTGGGTTATATCTGCCTTTCATTGTCTTTGAGCTATTTTACCATTCTGCAATTTAAAGAAAACTGATAATAATGCAAATAATTATTATTCAAAGAAATATAAATTATATCCAGTGGAGATGAATTGATTATTGCCCTGGTTATTAGATATTAACCAGCTTTGCATCTGTTTGTCATCAATGTCAGCCTTCCTGGTTGCCTCTGTATAGTCTTTAAATTCACCTTTGAATGGATTGTAACATCTTCCTGATTCCCTCACTAATCCATGAGTTAAAGAAAATATTTGGCATGTGTTCATTTTATATTTATCCAGAGTCATGATTTTATCTTCTGCAAAAATTATCCATAAATGGGACAAAGCTGCTCACTGCATTATACAATAAACCCAATTAGGTATAAGCAACTGTTTTAGAGGGCAGTCAGAATCTGTCCTTTGCTTAGCAGGTGCAATCAGACCAAAAGCACCCTGTTCATTAGATAGAAGGGAATGACAGATGAGAGCTATGAGGGACAGGGAAGAAAGGCTTTCCTATCTGTTTCCAGGGGTTGGTTACTGAGAACCAAATGCTGCAGCTGCGTTGGTGATGGCTGAGCAGCCTGAGGAGGCAGCATGGGGCCAGGGGGGTGGACAGACAATGGGACTTGGAGTCTGGTGAACTGGGGCCTAGATCCAGCTCTGCCATTAACCAGCTGTGTGACCTTGGGCAAGTCACTTAACACTCTGTCTCTCCATCTGCAAAATGAGAGGCCAGAACTAAATTATCTCCAAGGTCCCTTCCAATGCTAAGTGGATATAGTCCATTGATTCTGAAGACACTAGGTGGTCATGGCCCAGTGCTTCCTGAGCAATTCTTAGTGTGGAAATTAGCAGGCTTGTGGCAGAAGCCAAGGATTCCATGGTCTGTGGATCTGGAATGAACTTTTCCATTGTAATCTTCCTTTCTATCACAAATAATGACCTCTGGCTAGGGGAAGAAGATTGGGTGGGACACATGGGACCCTCTACATAAAAGAACTTAAAAGAACTTAAACTTCAAAACTAGGCTTATTACAAGAGATATCTTTGAATAGCCTCAGCCTTCTGTTGTAGGGGATATATATTAATTGCTTCTAAAAGTGGAATTGAAAGTAATCGTTGAGAGAAAAATGATGCTTTTGAGAAGTTTTGCTACTCACTGTTTACTTTTACCTTAAATTACCTGTAATCCCCCATTCCCAGTGTTTTTACTAGAGTTTTCCTAGATGACAAAGAGTTAAGCATCAGTTGGGGAGCTGGAGTAAATGACCTCTAATTTTTCTGTTCCTCACCTAGACCCAAGTATTATGATTGGAAATAATCATTCTTTGTTTCCTCTTTTATTTCACCTTCAGTTCAAGTGGTTGTGCATTATACACAGTGTGCAGAGTATGGCTTTAGGAGACTTTTATTTAGAATGCCACTTTATCTTGCTAAGCCTCATTCTCATACCTGTTGAATGAGGATACTGGCTTAGATATCACCAAGGCCCTTTAATTTCTGAAGTGAGTGTCTTAGTTAGCTCCTACAGTGTTCCTGTATGGTTGACAGGAGAGTAGAACACAGACTTTTAAAACAAGACTCTTGACCTCAGGGTGTTTACACTTTAATTTTCCAGGAATATTTCTATCCATTGATTTCTGCCTATACACTTAAAAGGCACGAAGAGTTTTTATTTCATCTCAGAGCCTATTTCAAATTTCTAGATTGCCTTGAAATTCTCCTTTCCAATCCCAGTCAGGTATTTTTGAGATATCCAATTGATACATCTCTCTAAATGTTTCTTCCACATGACATATGAAACTTCAGAGTTCAGAATTGCATTCTCTTCCATTCCAGGAAGCTCAGTGGGGCGAAACCTCAGACTTCTCAGGGTACAGGCAGTGATGGAAGAATTTATAAAGTCACAGCAAATCTCTGGTTTCCTCTCAATCAGAAGCAGTGCCATGATTTCCATGAGAGTGTGACCTTATCATCCAGTGTTGCACAGTAGTTAAACCCAGGAGGTTTGGAGTCAGCCAGAGCCAGGTCACAATCTCTGCTTCCCCCTCTTCCTAAATATGTAACTTTGGTTTATTCCTTGACTCCTCTGAGCCTCAGTTCTCTCATCTTAGAATTTTCGTGAATTAAATGAGAAAATGCATGAAAAAAAAGATGAATTTAAAAATGCATAAATTAAATGAGAAAAAAAGCATTTAACATGGTATTTGACCTATAATGAGCATTAAATAAATGGTAGCTCTTTTGAAGTTTATAACCAATAGTATGATTCAGTGGTCACTAGAACAACTCTATTTCCCATGAACCATACTTCCAAAATATGTTGATTTTAGACAAAGCACTTTACTATTCTTAACCTCAGTTCCTTCATCTGTAAAAACGGGGATAGATGAGGTATCCCCGCAAAGTACCTTCTAGCAATACTGTTTTATAATCAGAGAAAATAGGTTTCATTACTTTCTTCTCTTCTGCCAACTCCAACAGCTGAGAAGTGGTTTTCTACAATGTTCTCTTAGACTAGCATAGTGATTAAGAGCACAGATTCTGTAGCTAAGGTGCCTCAGACTTTACCCAAGTTTTCCAGCTTATTTACCATGTGGCCTTAAGCAACTTAATCTTGCTGTCTTAAGTTTTCTCTTCTAGAAAATGAGGTTAAGAACACTCACCTCATAAGATTATTGGGAGGGCTCACTGTGTTCGTCTATAATGAGCCTGGAGTGTCTCACATAGGGTAAACGCTATGTAGGTGCTTGTTTTCATTGTATTACTGTTTTTGTTGTTGCCGTGTGGACTGAGGTCACTTCTGGATTCAGGAGAAAAGAGCACTGTGACTGGCCAGCCATGTCCACCAAAGGCCTGGAAGGGGGAAGGGCAGCGTTCCTTTTCTGTGAGAACATGAGGTCACATGTGATTAAAACAGGAACGTTACCAGTGGGTCATTACGTAGGTTGTTAGTGCTATAGGTGATATAGTCTGATCTGTAGAAAAAGCCGACTTCATTGAAGGAGAGGAAATTGGGATTTGGGCTGTGAAGTTCAGGTAAGAATTAGAGGGGAGAAGCAGAGAGGGAGAAGAGAACTTTCTCTTTTTTGGGTATGCGGACTTGAATTACATATGGCAGGACATGGCATGCAGAGCAGGGATGCACAGAGAAATGCATTTTGTGGCAGAGAATGTGGGAGAACTGGTTGTATTCTCAGGTCTCTGAAAACTTCCAGATAAACACGTTTTGGAGCCCTGTTCCAAGGTCTTATTTCTGTCAGAGCCTTTTCCTTTGCAGAGGCTTGAAAGGGTTCAGCCTCTCAAGTCACAAATTATCAAATTGGGTACAGTACAGGGTTTAAATCTCTAATCCTAGTTCCATAGTGGAAACAATGGTGGGCTTCATTTTGTCCCATTTTCTCTTGCGGAAATGGGGATTCTCACTTTAATTAGCCACTTTCCGATGATGTTAGAGTTTACTTAAGTGCAGTAATTACCAGGTACTTGGTGAAACATTGAATTTACAATGAAGCTTCATTTGTTTGGTGCTGTGCGTGGGTAAATGTGGTTGTAGTATGTGGAAGAGGGCCTTCAGAAGGTGTGACACACTAGAATCATGGGATGCTTTTAAATAAATACAGCTTTGACAAATCTAAGTTGAATTATTTTAGTAAGAGCAGCCATTAGTAGAATACGTACTACAGTTCTGCATGGTGCTAATATCATTATTCCCATTTTGCATAGGAGGAATCAAGGCCAGAAAGGTCTCTAATTCAGTCAAGCTCTATATTGGTTAAATACTGCTTCATGAAAAACCACCTTCCAGAGCTCAGTGACTTAAACAATAAACATTATTTCTCACAAGTTTTTAGGTCAGTTTGGTGGTTCTCTACAGATCTGAGCAAGGCCTGGCTAATCTTGACTGAACTCAGTCATGCATCTGGTGGGTCAGCTCAGGGCTGAATGGCCAAAGATGGCGCATTCGTGAGTGTGGCATTGCCTGGTTGTCAGCTGGGGTGATGAGGGTGACCAGACCACGTACTTCTCATCTTCCAGCAGAATATACTAGAATTACCCTGGAGGCAGAAGTAGGATTCTGCACATGAGAGAGAGAGAGAGAGAGAGAGAGAGAGAGAGAGAGAGAGAGAGAGAGAGAGAGAAGGAGAGGAGAAAGAAGAAGAGGAAGAAAAAGAAGGGGAAGGAGAAGAATTTGCTTGAGGGTCTCTTGAGGCCTAAACTTGAGGTTGGCAATGTCACTTGCTCCACGTTCTATTGGTGGGTCCAGTCACAAGGACAGCCCAGATTCCAGTAGTGGGGAAATAGACTCTTCCCATTTATGCGAGAGGCCGCAAAGTCACACTGCAGAGGGCACGGATATAGGGAGAAGTGAAATTACAGACTTTTTTTTTTTTTTACAATCAGTTAATTATAAAGTCCTGTAAAGAACACAGGAGTTAATTCCAGACTGAGTCACTACAAAGTCCTTACTTTTAACCACTCTGCTGTATAGATTTAACACGTTTGTAATTAGTACTTGAATTGCTGGCAAGCTTATTCCCTTCTGGGAAGGCTTCATCTCAGTCTTTCATTTAAACCATGGCACAGAGGGTTAACTGTGAGCTCCAAGCTACACCAGTGTAAGCAACCTGCTCATGCTGATAGAGTCTCTTCTATGCCTTTTTTTTCCCCCCAAGGTAAGAAACAAAACAAAACAAAACCAGTTGACAAGAATCGCTGCTGTCTGGCAGAGCTCTGTGTAGGAGGACAGGTGACATTAAACTAGAGTTCGGTAATCAGTGTGGGAAGGAAAGGCACATGTGTCCTTTCAATTGATTTTTGGATTGAGAAACCAATTATCAATCAATCTTGAACTAAACCCAGTGAACCAACCTGTCTTGAACCAAAGTAGTTTTTGGAAATGGAAGAAACTATTGCCGGAAAAACAAACAAACAAACAAACAAACAAACAAAAACAACAACAAAAAGAACTCATTTTTACCCTGACGGCAGAAGGAGCCCATGAAGGAGCACAGCGTGAGTGGCACAAATCCCTCCGCTCTGCGAAACTGGTTTTCAGAGCCTTCGACGTGCGAGGGTTTCCTTCTTTCCAAGGCAGTTTCGCTTTCGTTATCTCATTCGATTTTCCTCAAATGCTCTTTGAGGTACACAGAATAGAAATTAAGAGTCTCTCTCAAATGACAATTAAGGAAACTGAGGTATGGGAAAATGAAAGGTTATGCTCAATCTTATGGGATTAGATTTGAGCTGGAGGAAAAAAAAAAAAAAACAACTTGTGACCTTAGACCCTAGTTGGTGCATTTCTTTTCTGCCCCACATCACCTGGATATCGAGATGAGCGACCCCTCTCTCCCTCGTTCTGGTGCCTGTGGAGGCAGCCAGGTGAATGACAGGCAGGCTGAGATACCAGCATAGAAAAGATTTTGAACAGAGATTGCAAAATAGCAATCTATGAGTCATGTCTTCCCTGCAGTTATTGTATTTGGGCCATACTGTGTTTAAAAGCAAAAACTTAAAATATTCAAAAATTATGAGATTTCTTATAAAAACCTGGATTTTGTATCCTCTTGAGAAATAAGATCTAGAAGTACTTGGCTCACCTTCCAATGTACATGATAACAAAAGGGCAGAATGGGAAGAGGCAGGGCTTTGGGGTGGCCACCCCTTCTTGAGTTTCCCACAGTCTCCACCTGGCCAGGGTCACCCTGATGGTAGCTATCTGCCTCCCACAGGCATTTACATACAGAGCCCCTTTAATGAGTGACACTTAAAAACAAACAAACCACGATTCCATCCTGAGGTTCCATTGTATCTTCTTGGAACCATATTATCTCATTCTGTAGTTGAGAACGACTTCACCTTCCACTTCGAGATGAAGATATCAGGGAACATTCACTCATCTGTGAATGACAGGCTCTGTGCTTTTTAATTTTGACCCTAACCTGAGGTAATGGGGGGTGGACGGCTTCCTCTAAGAGGTAACCCCTGAACTGGATCTTGAGAAACAGTTAAGAGTTAGCTGGATGGAGAACAAAGGTAAAGCAATGCCAGAAAGATAATAAAAACTCAGCAGTATTTGTAGCAGAATGTCGTGTAAGAGGAGATCCATCTAGCCTTTCCGTGGAGGAAAAAAGAACCCGGAATTGAGACCTGTGATAGAGACATTGCATGCCATGCAGGAGAATGACAGTTGTTTTATAGACAATGGGAAAACAGCTAAGTGTATTAAGCAGAAGATGAATTTAACCAGAGGATGACATGGTAATATTTGCATTTCACACAGATTATCTGGTGGCCGCAGAAAGCTAAGGAAGGGGTCATGAGGGACTCATTTGAGAAATCCTATGGGAAGGAAGACCAGGAAATTGGGAGATATATTATTTTGGTATCTATTGAACACTAATTGGTGCAGAATGCTATGGGAGAAATTTACTACCTGGTCTAATTTTGTATGTGATGCTTTAATCTGCTTTGTAACCTTCCCAGTAAGTGGTTCCCTAGCCTCTGATTGGACACTACTTAATGACTGGGTACTAACTCCCTCAGGCCATAGCCAACTCCCATTTCAGTTATTAGAAACCACTTCCTTATATATTGCTTCCTCATACTGAGTCAAAATTATAACCCCTTTTACATCTTCTGGTTCTGTCTTTTGGAGCTGCAGTGACAAAACTTAATCCCTATTCTGCATGATAACATTTCAGGTATTGGATGACAGGAATCATGTTTCTCAAAGTCCTCTCCTTTTCAGAAAAAAAAAAAAACACCTTAGTCCTTTGTAAGAGTCATCGTCCTCCACCTGCCCCCAGCACACAGCATGTTCATATTCTTCCCACAGCTTCAGCGTCACCAGAATGTCTGCAGGTCGTGTAACTATGGATGGACTCCAGCCTCTCGTGGGCTTAAGATGTAACTCAGGATGGCACAGTCTTTCTGAGAGTCTAACCAGCACGAATTTGAACAAGCTTCCCTTCTCGTCCATCTTTTCCATTTCGGGGTACAGTGTCATTACCGATGCCCTTATACATAGAAAGGTCAGAAGGTTCAGTTGGGACGAGACTGTGGGGCAGGCATGCCCAAAGTCTCGTCTTGGGACCAGCAGCATCAGCATCATCTGAGAGCTTATTCAAAATGCAAATTCTCTGGCCTTACCTTGATCCGATTCGGATTCCCCAGGGCATGGACTCAGGAATCTGTGTTTTCAGAAATTTTCAAGGTGATGTTTACAAATGCCTGTTTGAGATGCAGTTTTGTACAGGGTCTTTGCCTCTGCACCTAAAGATCTTTAAAAAGCTCAGTTACTTAGCTCTAAACAAAATCCTGCTCCTCCTCTCACGTGGGCGCTTAAGCTACTTCTCTGGGACCATGGACAGCGCCAGCATAATCCACACATCTTTAAACACTGGGGGAGGGAACCTCAATTAGGCTAATTAAAATGTACAATCAAGTGGTTGTGAGAAAGATTTAAAAAAAAAATAGAAAGAAAAAAAAGAGAGGAAAAAGAAAACAAAACAATATGCCTTTGGTCAATCCATTACAAAGAGGACTGAGCCGCTGACCTTTTCATTCTGCCTGTGCTGCGTGCGCGGCAACTGTGTAACCTTTTCCAGCTGGAATAGAAAGTTCAATTAAGTTTGTTGGCTCAGAAATCTGCCCGTGTCCCGGAGAGCAGATTAGGCACTTAGGGGCTGCAATTATCCATCTGCTGCTTCTGCAGAACTGAAAAGAATGCACACGTGCTGTACCTATCTCTGGGCATATGCAGAGGCGGATATGTGTGTATCTGTATGCATGTGCATTCGCGGGGGCGACAGACAGGCAATGGCTGCAGCTGAGAAATTCAGTCGTTTCCAAATTTGGGTTCTTTATGCATTGCTGGTGATGATTCTAAGTTAGATGAGAGCCTGGGGGTTGGGACCTGCCCAGTTCTTGGCCACCACATTCATCTTCTTATCCTTTCTTCCTACCTGGGTCTTCTAGCCAAGCATTTTGGTCCTCACCTGGATTTGATGGGAGAGCATGACCTTGGTCACGGGTAGGAGCATTTAAGGAAGCTGCTTTCAATATTCAGGTGACTAAACATTGTTTGGGGTAGCTCTATGTGTAATGGTTAGAATTCCAGCTGTGAGGATTGAGTCTGAGCCTAGGGCAGGGAGAACGAGCTGTGTGCATTTGAATAGGTTCCTTTAACTCTGAGCATCAGTTTACTGGTCTGTAAAATGGAATAATGGTATTCAGCTCATAAAGTGGTTGTGAAGATTCAATAAGACAGCATATTTAGTTGTCGGACACATAGTTTTTATTTCATAAAGGGTAGCTGTGGTTTTAATGAAATCATGGAGAGTCACTCTGACATTAGTCTGTGGTTTTGGTGCCTGGGTCTTTAAATTTCCCCTCTGACACCTATGTTCCAGGTCTGGAAACTGAGTCATCATATCCCTTTTCAGTGATAAGGGTGTCACTCACTCTAGAACTATACCCTGTCTGTTCTGTCAGAATCTAGAGCCTTCTGTAAATTTCACATCCACTCTAGCATGTTCTAAAGATTTATTCTTTAAAGACCAGGGAAGTGAGCTTTTAAAAGTGTAAATTAGAGCAAATCCATCTCCCAGCTCCCAGGTCCCAGCTCCCATCTCACCTTCCAGCATAAAGCTCTCCAATGCCTTTATATCATATTTAAATAAAATCCAGACTCCTCACAGAGGCCTCTAAGGCCCAGTAGTGTCTGGCTGTATCCTGACTTCATTTTGCCTTTCTTGGCTTCTGTCTGGCAAGGCTTAGCTTCTTTTTCAGGCTCTTGAGTATATTCAGATCCTCTGGCCTTGGGACTTTGCATGGCTGTTCTGTCTGCCTGATGTGCTCTTCCCCTAGGCCATAACCTTGTGGGCTCCTTCTCCCCATTTAGGGCTCCTCCTACCCATTTAGGGCTCCTCCTACCCATTTAGGGCTCCTTCTTGGAAGGCCTTCCTAGGCTGCCCTTTCTAAATCAGTCCACACGGTCCCCCCACCCTGCAGTCACACTCTTTACAGCCCCATGCTTTACCTTCTCCACAGAGTACTCCTCATTCACGTGTTATGTATGTATTATCTACCTCCTTGCCACAAGGTTGCAGACTTCATGAAAGGAGGGGCTTAGTTTGGTTTGTTTAACACTATATCACCAACACTAGAACAGTCCCTGATGTATAAAAAAATAATCAGTTATGATCTGTTGAATTAATAAGTTAATGGGTCCAAGTCTAGGGCCTGAAGCCCTTCTTTGATGATTTTCATTGGGCCTTCGATTGTTCTTTGCTTCTGGACCATCTCTCTTGGCTCCAAAACCCAATGATCAAGGCACGTCAGCCCTTTTTGTTCAACTGCCCCTATCCCTTCTGCCTCACTAGTTTATTTCCAGTTATCTGTCATTATTGTTTCTGGATGCCCTGTTTTATGTGATAGCTTTAACGTCACCTCTCTTCCATGTATGTGTCTGTATGCCAAGCACAAGATCAGCCCCATTTGGCACATCTGGAACAAAATTCTTAATGAAGTCTAAAATACTTACGGAGGTGAGATTTGCTTCTTTACTCCTGAAGCCTCAGTTTATACCATGCTGCCTGGGGCACTGAATATGTAAATGAAAAATGGCCAGACTATACATGACAATAGGACTCCCGGAAGCCAAATTAACTGCAGCAGTGGGCCCCAAATAGTCAGGATTTAATCAATCACTGCCGGCTTCCTTAATTTTTGCTGGTTTCCAAGTCAAGACCAACAAGAGAAAGCCAACCAACCATGGTCCCCAAAGAGATTACATAGGATGTCCATCACCAGCTTCCCATGCTGACAGCTCCGGTCAGAGCACACCTGAAGCCATCTCTTTTTTCCACTCTCAACTTTTCCTACTGTCCTGCCTGCCTTTGAGTCTCTGTCAAACACAAGCGGTGTGACTGATTCCCTTGCCGTAGTAAGTTCTGAATAAACACACACTGTTTCTTCTCACTTGGGTTGTCTCCCTTTATTTCCACATGCATGTTATCTATAGCGTCAAAGCCAATTGTCCCCAAACTTAATGGCTTAAAATACATATGTTATTTTCTTCATGAGTTTGGAGTTAAGGACTTAGGAAGGGCTCAGCTGCGTAGTTTCTCTCTGATCTGCACGGTGTTATCTGGGGAGCTGCTGGGTCTGGAGGCTTCGCTTCCAGCACGATTTCTTTTTGGTCTTGGGTGGGGCACATCTGACCCTTCCCTGTGCTTCGGCTCCTTTTCCCCTTCGTGGTGTCTCATCCTTTAGGGTCCCAACATGTGACATGCTCTTTACAGCCACACGTTTTTACATGGAAGCTGGCTGGCTGTCATAGCCACCATATTTATAATTGGTCAGATCAATCACAGGTCACTCAGATTTCAGGGGGCGAAGAACATCGTGTCATGGACTGGGGGTGGGAGCGTGGCAAGATCATATTATAGAAGGGCATGTGGCATGGGAGATATTTTCGTGGCCATCTTTAAAAATACAATCCACATTTTCCCTTCCTTTCTGTCCTCCTGCCGTGCTGGCTTTATTTTGTTGTCACAGATGTATGATGTTTCTCGGGTGCCCAAGGTTCACGATCTTTGCAAACACTGTTACCTCTGCCTGGAATGCCTTCCTTCCTGATCCTTGTCTAGTTAAAATTGACTTACACTATAAATTTTAGCTACAATGACACTTCCTCTTCTGATCTCAGGGTAAATATTTCTTGATACCCCAACCCAAAACCCGCAATAGAAACTAAATCAGATCTCTGCCATTTTCTTCCATCATAGCGTTTGTCAAAGTTTGTAATTATATTCCTATACTATCTTTGAATTAATCTCCATCTTGCTCCCACGTTCCCCTGACACGGATCTGGGTGTAGTGGTCACTATTTTACCCCCAGTGCCAAATGTAGCTCCTGATACATAGTAGGTGCTTAATACATTTTTGTTAAATAAATCAATGCATTTATTTAAACTTTTCCATCCCCTAATAAGAGCCTGGCATTTGAACTTGTAGGTAGGGTCTTGCGCCCATTGAAGAAGTCGGTTCATGTGGAATTTATTCTTAATTATGACATTAATATGCAAAAATCTATTACCAGTCATTATTTTCACTTAGCCCCTAGTGAATACTACTGACAGTGGTTGCTGAAAGCCTCAGTTCAACCTATGATAGTGAAAATAGCCTTGAATTTGGTGTCAGGCAGACCTGGGTTTGAATTTCTACCTTTATAACTAATTGTGTGAATCTAGGGATTTGTTTAACATTTTTGATCTTCCTAATGTCTCCATTTGTAAAGTAGGGATAATAATCTGTGCCTATAGACTCTTCTTAAAGATTATGCTTGGCAATAATCACAACATAGCCCAATGTTTAACTGAATAATCACCTCAGTAGTCTAAAGTTTACACAAAAATTAGAAATGTAAGCTTCAGCATAACAGCTTACATTTCTTGATATCTATGCCGCTGGATGCTGTAATTTTCGCTTAATCTCTGGTATTCAAGCTTTACTCTGATCTAAACATGCTTTTTAAGGTAATTAGAAAATAATTATTAGATTTTTAAAAAGTTCAAATTGACTTCTCTTAAAATCAGCATAATTGATTGACTCTCTTAGAAGAAAAATAGAAAATTTTGTCCTGTACAGTTATTCCGATTGTTAATGTATTCATTGACTTGGTTTTTTCGTCATTGGATGAAACAACAGATTAAAAAGATTTTTTTAAAATGAGTGCCCTTATTTGAAGAAAATAGAATATATTTGGGGAAGTAACTGCTATTTAGGAAAACTAAATTGTTCATGTTAGAAAGTTAATTCTTTACAGAAGCTTCTAGCACTGGTGATTTAGGTTGCATCCTACTCCACAGAGAGGAGCTTTACGTATGTGCCGGGAGCCTGACTTCCACGACCTGTGCACGCATCCCCGTTTTAAAAACGAAGAGGCCAAGGGGCAGGGGAAAACATGACGCATCCGGTAAATAGTGCAGGAAGAATCCAGATCCAGTTTCGTGTCAACATGAGCAGGTGCTTTTTTCCTCTGAATCCTTTCCCTGCTTGCTCCAGCCATGAAGAGATAGGCAAAGCAATAGAGAGCTATCACAGCAGGAAATTAATTTCAAGTTGCCTTACTCATTGCTGTCAGACTCCAAAGACCCGACATGGATTAGCGGCCTGTCCACTTCCTCCCCTGAGAGGAACCACCAGTCATGCTCGTGCGTGACCAGGGTGGCACCCCCAGAGCCTCTGCCAGTCCCGCCATCAGACAGGACGTGTCTGGGAAGAAGAATTTGCAGCCGACTGTTCTGCCATTCAGGTCCCCATCTGTGTCAATTGAGTAATTTATGGATGCACTTTTTTCCTTCACTGCAAAGGAGATGCACAGGACCTTTGGAAATAATTCAGTCTCTTTCAAGGGAACACATTTGGGGAAATTATTGTTAATGCATCTGAGTAAGAGGTGCTCAACCCCGACAAATATTTCATGCAATTATAGCAAAGATGAGACAGTGACAACCAGTGACCATCAATCATCCCCCAGATCAATAATGACCATGGAACATGCAATCAAACCTAATCAACACCCGGTGATTAAGGAACAGGGCCTCTCTTCTTTGCTCTCGGGGTCATTGTCCCTTGAAAAGATTGGCTCAGTATCCTCGAGGCATCACATAATACAGAAACAAACATAAAAATATGGGCTTTAGCATCTAGCAGATCTGAGGCAGCTCCTATAAATACTTGCTTCTCAGTCTTGGACAAAATTATATACTAATAATGATTAACACTTACCACACACTGGTTTTGGATGCCATATAGAACGGTGAGCATTTCATCTGTATTATCTCATTTAACTCTATATGCATGAGGTTTGCATCATATACTTTCTCTACAGTGAGAAAAATGAGTCTCAGAGAGATGGGTTGTCTTGCTCAAAGTTACATTCACAGCAAGTGACAGCTGTGATTAAAATCCAGGCCTGCCTGACCAAAGCTTTAGTAATTTGCAGATTGGCCCCACAATAAAATTACCTGGGGAGCTTTTAAAAATAATCAGTGGCTGGGCCCAACCTACCCTGTAACGCCTGAATTGCCATCTTTGAGGGTAAGGAATAGGCATGTGTTAATAAGTAATAGCAGACATATGGAAAAGTGAGCAAATGGAGTATGGCACAGTGTATTTTCACAAAGTGAACATACCATGTATACAGAACAAAGTAAGCCCCCACCCCAGAGTCTCTTCATGTCCTTTTCTGGTCACTGCCATCCTGTTCTGCCCAAGAATAACGCCCATCCTGATAAAGCAGAGATTCTTTTTTCCTGTTTTTGACCTTTACGTCAGTAGAGTTGTATAGCTGCCATACTTGTGTGTATATACTTTGCATTACATTTGTGAGATTCATCGATGTTGTGGAGCATAGTGATGTTTTCTCCATTTTTGCGGCTGTCGAGTATTCCGTTGTTTGAATATACCACAATGCATTTAGCCAAACTACTGTTGATGTGCATCTTTCCTATTCTGGGATATTACACATGCTTCTACTAACATTCTGGCTTACATCTTTTGGGTAGCAAAAGTCTGTGCCTTTCTGGTGAATATCTCCCTAGGAGTGAAACTGCTAGGTCATAGGGTTTGCATGTGTTCAGCTCCAGTAGATCCAGGCCTGCATTTCTTTAAAAGTTCCCAGGTGATCTGACACACGGTGAAGGAGGAGAAAGCCTGCGTAACCCTGTCTCTTATTCAGAACTTGATTGTTCTTCCTTTCTGGAAGAACAATAAAATCATAATAAAAGTTCTAGGTAGAATACTTTAACATCTTACTAAAGACAACCTCTCTCTTTCTCCCTCCAGTCCTCTGTTCCATTCCCCTGAGTCAAGGCGTTCTCACTTTTCAATGTCTAAGCTTCAAAGGCTGGCTGGTCCTGGGAGAGGAAAGAGTCTGAACGCTTGTGCCTCTTATTCTTGGAAACGGGAAGATTTTGTCATTGCAAGGAAGAGAATAATGTAATAGCGTAATTTTGGGCACCAAAACCTCTTAGTCGCTGAAGACCCATGAAAGGAACTGATGGCGTCAGGGACGACAGTAAGCACACAAAACGCACAGCACATAGCCCAGCGCCCGATAAATGGTCCTGTCATTTATGATTATGGTTATTATTATTATCAGGAGCAGCAACAGCAAGGAAGTAAAAATATACTGGTGCTGCGGGTTCGTCATGAAGCAGATCTGTTCTGTCATTTCCAAATACTCACAGTGCATTCCGTGGGCCAGACGGCACGTGTGGCACGGCGAATTCAGGGAGGAAGAAGCCGGGCTGTCTTCAAGACACTCACTGCATGTCCTATGTGGTGGGGGTAGGGACGCTTAAAGAGAAGTGGATGTTTCGGAGGAAGCTCATTCCTGCTGTTGTAAGAACGCAGGGAAGCAGATACTTGCTCTTGATTGGCCAAGTGCTTTATTTCCTGCATGAAGAAATCTACGCAGAGACCTCAGAAACTGTGTACTTTAATTGGGGTAACTTTGGTCTCAAAAGAGAGAGAATAGCTCAATTTGGCTCAAGAAGAAAAGGGTGAAAAACATTTGGTTGGAAGATTTCACGTGTACAGGAGCCTCAGCAAAACTGGACCACTGGGCTTTAGGCAGGGGAAGTGAGCAGCTCCAGTGATGGATGGGTCTGTCTGTTCAGGTCTCTTTGATCTGTTTGTGTTTAGCTTTGGCTGGCTGTCCGTCTTTTTCCCTGTGTCTCTCTCATACTCTCTCATCTGTCTCTTCGTCTTGCTGGTCCTCTTCATCTCTCTATGCCTCTGCTCTTTCAACCTCTCTCCCTTGTGGACCCCTCTGCTTACTCACAGTTTGTTTCCCAGAACTTCAGCTTGCACAGGACTTTGGCTCGACATGGTCCTTAAACATCTCAACTCAGCCTCAGGGTGCCTGAGCTCCTGTGGCCCCTGTGTCTTTATAATTGTATTCTGTGTCTCTTCATTGAGGCTCCCCAGAGCATCTGATTGGCTCTGTTAATCTTTTGTCCTAGTCACTTGAACAACAAGTTGCTCTCCGGAGTATAGAATGGTGTTCCCTGAACTAGGGGCCCAACTCTGCTACAGTCAGCCATAGCTAGGAAAAGAGGGCTCCCTGATCTCATGCTCAAACTATTCAGCTACAATATGGGAAATTCTCTTTAAAAAATGTGTTGAGTGCAACAGGCAAAATCAAACATGGTAAGAAACCGCTTAAACTTCAGAACCTTAACATCTGAAGTTTGCCTGGTGGGTGACCAGAGGCTCTTGGAGCAAGAAATTTTGTCTTAGACCTCTTGGAATACTCAGCAACTGATTCATAAGGCTCAATTGTACTTTTTTGGGAATAAATGAGTTCATTTCTCTGTACTCTATTTCATGCCCCAAGGCTTGGGGTTTTGCTCGTTCACTTACTAATTCAACAAGTATTTACCAAGCATCTATTTTGTGCCAGACACTCATTTATAGACTTGAGATTTGACAATGAATAAAATAAGGAAAAAACCTGCCTTTGTGGAGCATAGTGATAAGCATTAGAAGGAAGAATAAAGTGATAGAATGGTGATAGGGAGAATACTTTAAATGAGGTGGCTAGTGAAGTCTGGTTTGAAAAAGTAACACTGAGTAGTTAATTGAATAAAACAAGGGAACAAACTTTGCACAAGTCTAGGCAAAGATGTCTTTCCATTCAGAAGCAACAAGCAACAAGTACAAAGCCCTAAGGTGGCCATAAGTTCTGTAGGATTGTAAGACAGCAAGGTGGAGGGATAGCCAGCTTCCAAGATGGCCCCAAATGATCTTTGCCTCAGGATATTTTGTTCTCTTGTGTCTTCTCCTCACCCATTGATTTAGATCTGGTCTGTGTAACCAATAGAGCATGTCAGAGGTGATGCTGTGACTTCTAACAATAGGTCATAAGTGACACTGAAAGTTCTGCCGTGGCCTCTTGGGTCACCCACTCTGGGGTAGTCATCTACTCTGTGCAGACACACAAGGGGCCCTGTAGAGTCGCTCATGTGGAGAAGAACTAAGCCATCGCCAACAGCCATCATTGCCTTGCCAACCGGGTGGTAAGCCACCTTATGAGTGGATGTTCAGCCCTGGTCAAGCCTCTAGATGATAACAACCTCAGTAGGCATCTTGGTTGCAACCACATGAGACCCTAAACTGGAATGGTCCAGCTAATCTGATTCCAAACTTCAGACCCACAGAAGCTATTACATCTTAACTGTTGTTTTAAGCCTCTAAATTTTGGGATAATTTGTTAGACAGCAACAGATGATTACCATAGATAGCCAATGAGTCTAGAACAGACTGAGCTATGGAGAAATGCTGTAGGTTAGGTCAGAGGGCGAGCACAAGGTGATTTCATGTGTGACATTGTAGTTTATGATAAGGAATTTGAGTTTATTCTGAATTTGGTGGAAAACCAGTAGGGGGAGCAGGTTCAAAGGAGGGCAAATGCAGCATTTAGAGGTCAGTAAAAAGGAAGAGGAGCCAGCTATGATGGCTGAGTAGAAATGGCCAGGGAAGTAGGAGGAAATCCAGGGGACTCCTCGAAGTCACGGGCAGAAAGTGCTTAAAGAAGCAAGGAGGGGACGACTGGACCAAATTCCGCTGAGTGTTTTAGTAAGATAGTTCTGAGATCCGGCCACTGAATTTGGCCTGATAGAGATTGTTGCTAACCTTGGGGATAAAAAAAAGCCTTGCAGATATGCTTATGAAGTTATTTTGCTGGTATTCCTCTTTCTTATGCTATGATAAAATCTACATGGTCAGTACCATTTGTCTGCATCTGTCAGGTTTACACAGCGGCCTTCGTTTTGTGATTCTCCTCTGCACACGGGCCTGTCAACAGTGCCTGAGCATTTCCCCTTGGAGACTGATAGTCAGAACCCAGCCTGCATCGGAAGTTGAGAGTCCTAAGTACATATTGAAAGTAAGAAGAACTGGAGACGAGGGGGCCCCCTGGGGCTGGGCTGAGGTAGTTAACGATCGCCCTGGCCTGCGGGCCACAGGGAGTCACAGAAAGGTGTCCTGCACGTATTTGACGTTTCTGCCTTGTACTTTGTCAATCTGCCGATCAGAAGACCAGAGAGTAGTGGAGGTGAGAAGAAGGGGGTATTAACTAAAATTAAGAGGCTACCTGAATCTTACTGGATTTCATTAACTAATGTCACCATAATAAACATAAAATAAAATTAAGAGGCTAAAAAGGTTTTGGGTCACACAGCTATCACTAAGGATGAAGAAAAGGTTTTGCTGAGACTCAGGGCTCTATAAAAATCCAGGAATGAGAGAATAAGGATGGTGTCGTCAGAAGATTTGTATGGTGAAGAATCACACAGTTCATTCTGGATGAGACAGTTAAAAAGATTTGGGCCTCTTGTAAATTCTTTACCTCAGTTTCCCCACCTGGAAGCAAGTTTCCTGCCAACACCTGGTGTTTGATCACAGGCTTCTCTGAAAGAGGCCAGGAGAATTCCTACTTCCTGCCTCGGCAAATAGCCATTCACTCCTAGAGAGAATGGCCATTTGTGCAGGTGAACAAGGCAATCCTGGGGAGGAGGTTAAGAACGCCTCCTCCTTCTCTGTGACTCTATGGCCTTTGCATCTCTTCTCTGGCACTTTGAGATAGGATCACACTTGTAAGGTGCCAGCCCTTAAGTGGTGCCCAGCCAATGGCACTTATCAGTATTGAGATCGTTTCCTTTATATTCCAAGTATCTTTATATTCTAGGTAACAATTTCTTCCCTACCGAGCAGGTATAGTACCTTGAGGAGAGGACTACTTTTTATTCACCTTTTATCCCTATTGCCCACTACAATCTTTGTTGCGTAGTAACTGCACAGGATAATGCTGAATTTAAATTTGAACTTAACGATTCTCTCTGTGTTTTACAGTTTTTGCATTGTTCCCCAAAGCCCACCTCCCTTAATTATGTTCTGACTTCCCAGAAAATGCTAGGGCATTGCGATCATTCATTCATTCATGCGTGCATGTGTTCACCTAATAGATATGGGTAGTTGGTCATGCCAGACATTGCACCCAAGTGAGTAAGATAGAGGTCCCTACCCTCACAGAGCTTATAGTTTAATATCATCATGTCTCCCATCAGATTTGCTTGGGAAACTTTTTTTAAAAATCTAACTTCCAGAACCACATTTCTATCCTGCATTCAGAATAGGATCTGGGGATTGTTTTTTTTTGTTGTTTGTTTGTTTGTTTGTTTTTTGAACAAATCTGATACAATTCTGTGGGTGAGACAAAAGGTGTCGTCAGAAATCATGACGTGTATATTATTCCTGATTCTTAAACTTTGGGACTTTGGTAAAGTCTTTTAATGTATCTAAATGTCCACTTTCCACCTGCAAAATGGAAAAGAATTCTCTCCTGTCTATCTCCAAGGGCCAGTATGGGGAGAATATGAGATAATTAATAGCATTGTGCTTAGTGTTTTTTACATTTCATTATATACAGACTATAGATTGTTATTTGGCATTAGCCAATGTTTGGGACTTACCTGTAACTGATTCTTACTAACTCACAAATACATAATTAGAGCAACTACCATGTATAAGTTAGGGTCTTTTATCTTCCTTGGGTTCTTGATAGGGATTCATTAAATTGGGTATAAAATTGGTAGCTGATGACATTTTAATTTACTGCCACTCCAAGTATGTTGCATTTAACATCTTGAAGAAAATCATAGTATAATTGGTAATAATAATTGTGATTGTTTTATTAAATCGTTCAATGTATCAGTGCTGTGATAAGCACTTTACTTAGAGCTGAAAAGAACTTTTGGAACTGTCTACTAGAGGCTACAAATCAACATTTATTTGATCATTTTTTCAACCTTAATAGGGTTTTAAAAGGCAGTGTAACTTAGCACGAGACACATTTAATAAAATATAAAAATCGCAATCCCCTTTGTTTCACAGAAGATTCATGGCACACACCTGCTGGAGTCCCAGACCTAAACTCCATCCTCCCATTTTGCAGGTTGAGGATGTGATGCTCAGAGAAGTTATATGGCTTACTTAACATCATTTAGGTCTGTCTGACAGCTCTGGCTTTTTTTAAGAAATGGCTTCATCAGTGTAGCAGTCGTCAGATTGTCCCGTTCAGTCAATTAACCTGGTGCCTTCATCTTCAACTCAGCCATCCACCACAGGCTCAGCAAGGCCTCTCCCTCACAGCCATGACCTTCCATGACCTCTAGCCCTTGCTGCCTCTTTCTGGAATGTCCCTCAAGCCTTGGGTCTTTTACGTATTCTCTCCCCTGCTCCTGTGCACATCACAGAGAAATGTCCCATCAGGCATAAACTCCTGGCATTTCCTCTCGTGATTTCCTCCTCACCTCATTAGCCACTTAGTACCCTTTGTCTGGAAGATGAGCTTCTGGCATGGTGACTGAAGCAGTCAATTTAATTGGGAGATTAGAAAAGACCTGGTCCAGGCCCTCACTGGAGAATAGGCTGAAGCAATAATCCATTTTAAAGCATATTTCCTGCTCTCAATTCTTGCATATTTTCCACAGTTCCCAAACTCTAGAAATTTTAAATTATTTTTGAACCACTCGCATCTTCATTTGTTCATATCTCTACCCAGATACTGCTTTTCAGAGAGGCCTTCCTCTCTGTCCTGTTTAATGTGGCCCTCTGTTACTTCCTGCCACCCTATAATATGGTGGTGCACTGATTTTTTTGGCCTCAGATGTCACTCTAAAGGGGTTGTGGCAGACAGGCTGGAAGGCGGCCCCCAGGATCCTACCTCCTAATCTTCACACATTGGTGTAATTCCCTCTTGTTAAGTGTGGGTGGGACTCATGGCATGTTTCTAACCAATAGAATATGGCGAAGGTAAGGAATGTGACTGTAATTATATTACATTGTGTAGACTCCACCTTGCCAGCAGACTCACTCTCTCTGCATGGCTGGCATTGAAGAATCCATCTGCCGTAGAGGAAGTATGTGCCCTGTTGAAGAAGTCCATTTGGTGAGGGACTGTGGGCAGCATCTGAGCAACACACTGAAGTTCTTGGACTTATAGCCACAAAGAAATAGATTTGCTCAACAAGCTAAGTGGGCTTGGAAGTCCACCCATTGTCGTTTGAGCCTCCAGATGAGAACGGAGCTTTGGCCTTTCAGAGAAAGCAGCTAAGCCTTGCCCAGGCACTTAAACCACAGAAACTATGAGAAAATAAATGTGTCTTCTTTTAACCTGCAGTTTGTGGCAATTTGTTGCAAAGCATAGAAAACTAATATGGCCTGTTTCACCACTCCTTTACCTCGAGTTTGGCTGTGTGACTTACTTTGTCCCGTAGAACATGGCAGAAATGTCACTGCTGACTCCGTGCATGAGCATTAAGAGGTCTCATGTGTTTCTGCTTGTTCTCTTGAATTTTTGTCATATCATCCGAAGTATGCACCTAGCTAGCCCATTGGTTTCAAGAAGAGAATGAGAGCCCTGGGGAATAGATAGTTCCTAGTGAAGTCCAGCCTGGATCGTCCATTTCTCAGTTGACCCACAGATATGCAAGAAATAATACTCTTATTATTGTAGGCCGAGTTTGGGTCAGCGTGATTCAGTGGGTCACTGGGCAAAACTAAGGCCGGAGTTCAGATCTTAGTGTGGTAAGTGTTCAGTAAAAAACAACCTAAACTGTGATATTTTTACTGGCATAATACTTTGGGGTCTGGGGTTTTAATCTGAGGTTTATAGATAGGAGTCATGGGGAGAGTTCTTTAAAACACTTAAAATTACATACTAAATTTTATATTTTGTGCATTTTGTGGAAGAGACAGTCTATAATAGCCTGATATTTTGAAAGAGATCTATAATGTGTCACCTATTAAAGAACCACTGATTCTTAAAGAAACCACTTTCTCCCTTGTTAAGTCCAGGGGATGGTGTTGTTCACTTAAATTGCAAATACAATTTCCAGCCTCAATTTATTTCTCTTTATTATTTGTGTTAAAATTTTATAGATTGATTCTTGGTGGCTTTCGGACAAGGCACCATTTCTTTATACCCATGCATTTTCTTTATCAGTTAAAGGAGAATGCCAATAAAGGCATTTGTAGAAAATCTCAACACCAAGACATATTAAGAATGCTAATTCCTTCACGTTATTTTAGTTCTCTGTCTCCGAAAGGTAATACTCTCTGTGTGAGTATGACATATTGATAGGAAGCATGGTGTTTTCAGTTGCCAGGAATAAAATAATCGGGGAACCCAAAGGAGCATGGGGTTCAAATCCCCACTGTGCTCCCATTTCCTAGCTGTACAGCCTCACAAAAGTCACTCCACCTCTGTGCTCCAGTTTTCTTAAGCTCCACGTTGGGACAATCATATCTATATTTACAGAGTTGCTATGAGAATGAAATGAGCTAACAAATCCAGCATGCTTGGCACATAGTAAGTTCTCAATAATGTTGAAAATTCAAATACTATTACCCTTCCTACAGTTTCTGCTCAACGTGTTCAATGTGGGAAGAGCAACTTCTTTGTCTCAAAGTGACCACACGGGGAATAGAAACAGATTGCTTATTGGCCGTTCAGCCGTACTCCTCCCTTCCGGAGACAGGGACTATGCAAGTACCAGTATTATTATATTGTCCATCTGGCACTCTGACTTTGGAGTGTAATTAGCCATCATAGTAAATATATTAAAGAAATAAGGATCTAGGATGATTTAACAGTAATAGTGGCAACTAGCACTTTTTTTTGTTTATTTTATTGAAGACATAGATTTTTTTTCCCCAAATATTAGACTTAAAGATCAGACAACTTTCCTTTACTCACACTGTCCCAGTCTCAGCCGTCAGTCTGTCTCTTGTCCAGATTATTCCAACAGGTCCTAACTGATCTCCCTCCCTCTAGTCTTGCTCCCTTTTAATTCATTCTGGGCACTGATGCCAGAGTGATCTTTCTAAAATCAGATTATGCTCCCTTCAAGGCCCTTCGGTGGCTTTTCAGTGACTTTACGATGAAGGCCAGACTGTGTCATGCCGTGTCAAAGCTTTTCCAGGCTGTCGGTTGTCTCCTCTCTCACCACACTTCTCCTCATTCTCGGTATCTGCCAGATTAGATTTGATTTCATTCTTCCAAGCACTGTCAACAGTTGGCGGTTGAGGGAGTTAGACGCATTGTTATCCCTCCATTCCGTGTCCGGCCATTGGGAATTGCCACTGGAATGGATGATGCCGTGAGGGAACATGGCTTCAGGTCTGTTAGCCAAGGGGGCTTCTTCTCCTTCAGCTCCGAACTGTTCAGACTCACCGCCGCGATCCCACACAGAGCCGAATGATGTGTGCCTTTCACAGTGGGGAATCGCCCTTGTGGAAATGAGGGTGAGGAGGAGCAGAGCAGAACATTTCTGGTGCTCTGAAGATTTCTTAGATAGGACACAAGAAGCACAAGTTGTAAAAGAAAGTAAATCATAAGTTGGACTTGATGGAAACGGCTGTTCTTCAAAGTACACCGTTAAAAAAATAAAAAATAAAAAGTCAAGCCACGGACAGGGAAATATCTGATCAAGAACTTGTATCTAGAGTGTATAAAGAACTTGTAAAACTCATTAATAAGAAAATAAACTCATCAAAAAGTTAACAAAAAAATTGGAGCAGACATTTTGCCGAAGCAGAGATATGGGAACAACAACAAAAATACATGAAAAGAAGCTCCACGTTGTTAAAGAAATACAAATCAAATCCACATTTTACAAGTATTAAAATGGGGAGAAAAAAAATGAATACTAGTAAGGATAGGAGGTGGAGAAACGGTTTCTTACATTGTTTCTGAGACCATGAAATAGAACAGCCACTTTGGAGAATGTTGTGGCAGTTTCTTAGAAAGTTCAACATGCACTTGTCATATGCATTAGTTTTATAGAGCTGCCATAACAGACCACCACAGACTGGGTGGCTTAAACAACAGCAAGTCATTTTCTTACAGTTCTAGAAATCGGAAGTCCAAGATCAAGGTGTCAGGTGAGCCATGGGCCAGAGCCTCCACCCTTTCTTCTCCCCAAGGCACAAATCCAGGGTGGAGCCTGATTTACACTCAAGTAATGAGCTGTGTGTACTTCAAAGTTCCTCACATGCACAGCTCTCCTAAGGCCCAGAATTTTTTTATTCATATTTTGGCTTATTTTTGTTCAATAAGGCTCCTGCCCCCAGCTGGATAAGCCTTAGTCCCCACTCCTATGATTCTCTTTGGCTTATTTTTGTTCAATAAGGCTCCTTCCTCCAGCCGAATAAGCCTTAGTCCCCACTCCTAGGATTCCCCACTGGCTGGGGGCCAGGATTCTTGCTGGGAACATTTTCTGGGCTCACAGTGGGAAGCCAGGTGAAAACTAAAAGAGTGAGGCCAACCAGTACCTTCCTCATTGGCTCTCTTTGCCTTCTCTCAGGTCTTCTCTTCCATCTTTCATCCTTTCTCTCCTTCCTTATTTCCTTCCATAACAGTCACAGGGTGTCTAACCATAGAGAACATCAAGTTTTACCTTTGCATTTCGGAAACAAAGGAAGGCATTCACTCAGTGGCTGAGTTAGGCTAGAACTTAGGTTTCCTGCCTTCCAGTTTACAGAGCATTTTCTCGTACTGTTCCCTTCCTCCCTCCCATCCTTCTTCCTTCCTTTCTTTCTTCCTTCCTTCCTTCCTTCCTTCCTTCCTTCCTTCCTTCCTTCCTTCCTTCCTTCCTTCCTTCCTTCCTTCTTCCTTCCTTCCTTCTCCCCTCCCTTCCTCCTTCCTTCCCTCTCTTCTTTCCTTGCTTCCTTCTACTTACTTCCTAGAAATAAAAGAGTTGTGTCTTTTGTCTAAAACGAAGTCACTTCATGAAAGTGGCCAACGAGGGACAAAGAGCTGTCTAATTTTTTTTGGCGTCCAGCTCTGGGATTCAATTGTTTTCACTGGCCTTTTGTGCTCTTCGTTTATGAAAAATCAATAGTTTAATATAGAAAAAAAGTCCCCTGGCTATCTATTTAGAGTCGTATTACCTTCATTGCAGGACGCTGGCTCTGCCTGCCTGCCTGCCAAGAATTTCTAAGGCAGATTGTTTTGTGCAGCGTCGCCCCAGCTGTCTGGAGCCAATCCACCAGACAGAGTATGATAACAATAATAATACCAGCAGCAGAACTCGGACACGTGTCCGGGGCTGAACACTTCTCAGAGACGTTTTGTGTATGATGGCACTCACATACGTAGTCAACAATAAAGGTTTAACTAAATTACTTCAAATTAATAATTACCCAAATAGGTAGGATAGACAGCATTATTATAACAGTAAGAGAAGAAGTGAGGTAGTATGTGTTTACCGTATTTCCCACTGTTGATATTACTTTTCTCCTTTTCAGCATACTTAAAAGAGCAATTATTATCCCCATTTTATAGATGAAGAAACTACAGCTTAGGGCATTTGTGTGACTTGCCAGAGTCATGAGGAAAAATACAGCTGTATGGTAGCACCCCTTCATCTTGATAAAGTTCATATTTCATTTGCTTAACCTTAAGGTCTCTTGGCATCTGGGGATAGAACCCAAGAGAGCCTTGATGGTCTTCTAAACATCCATGTCTTGGACTTAACCTTTTTCCTCGTTCTTTCCCCGACTCTAGATAACAGAAGATTGGATTAAGCAGTGTGGATCCTTGAATGGGAGGTAACAGATTCTTATGTTCCACAGTGACCCACGATCTATGCCGACTCAAGATGAGGTAGGACAGTGGGTTTCTTTCCTCATTTTTATGTTGTGAGAAACTTAGGGAATGAACCGGTTGGTAGTGGCTTCTCGTGTTGGAAAGTCTTGCAGGCGCTGTGGCTGGCACAGCCCTCATGGGTTATGCTCAGTAGGAGACACCAGAGTAAGCTTGGGGCTGGAAGAGGAGAGAGAGGGAGCAAAAAACAGAGAGAAGGTTGTTTTGCACATGTTGAGGGGGTGAAGAGAGAGTCACAGCCAGCCCCCCAGCTTCTTGCCCCTTTGGAAACCTGTCCACTTCATGTTCCTTCTGAAACGTAGTGGTTTTTAGTCTTCCAAGATCCAAAAGAGATGCACTCTTTCAAAGTAACCTCCTCCCCTTACTTCCTGGTAACAGAACCAGGTCCAAAGAGGTGACTCGGCTAGGTTTATGGAACGTGGTGGCTGCAGAACCAGGAGCACTCTGCCTCAGCTTCCCCGCTGCTGAGCCAGGGGTCAGCAGACCACAATCTGCAGGCCAAGTCCGACCGGCCACTTACTTTTGTAAAGTTTTATTGAAACAAAGTCATATCCTTTCACTGACATATTGTCTATGGCTGATTTCAGGGTAGAGTGACAAAGTTGAATAGTTGCAATAAAGACCAGATGACCCACAAAGCCTAAAATATTTACAATCTGTACTTTTATAGGAAAAGTTTGCCTACTTCCGCACTACATTTAAGAAATTCATAGTGTTCTTGGACAGGACTCTGTCTATAACTAAGGTCATTTAAAGGTTTTGTAGGCCTTGGCTCTGACTTCGGCAAACTGTGAAGAACCTTCATATTTTACATTAAATATATTTCTTTAAAACTGTCAAGATGGAACCACAGTTGACATCATCAACGTAATATTATATTTTAGAGACATTTAGTTAAACAATTGATTTTAATTATATAGATCGTATTTATTTGTATTTTGAACTTAATATTTCCCCCTTTCCCCCAGGGTTCATGGACCCTTGCATATTTCAAAGGCTTCAGGCTTCTACCTGTAGGCTCTTATGAATCAAATGGCCTGGCTCATAACAACTTCAATGTCACCTTCTCCCTTTATTCTCTCCATCCTATTGTTTTTTAAGAGCTTTATTGAGATATAATTGACTCATTTTAAGTGAACAGTTTAATGATTTTTAGTAAATTTACATCGTTGTACAAGCGTCACTGTCATCTAGTTTCCATCTAATTTTAAGGTGGTTGTTGGTCGTGTCTTGTAGTGAACTTTTCTTCCCAGAGAGCTTCCCACCTTCCAAGTTGTGTCCCCTTGAGAGTAGGCCTGTGTGTGTGTGTGTGTGTTTTTTTTTTTTATAGCTTTAGCAGCTACCATTTGCCTGGTTACAAGATTTACACTTTATCTGCATTATTTCGTCGCATTCTCACAGGCCTTGAATGTGGCAGGCTTGATCGTTCACAATTCGCAGATGAGAAATTGTGTTTAATCATTCAACTGGCATTGACCGTGCAGCTGACAAGTATAAGGCTCATTTCTAGGCCATGTGAGAGGGTCATCAGCATGCCCATGTCTTGGGAAGTTTAGGAAGAGATAAGAGATATTCATAGATAGCAAGTAACTAAAACGAGAAATCTATGCCCGATGCTCTTTAGGATTATAGTATTATGGTTAAATCTGGGTTAGAATCCTTGCATTGCCTCCTATTAGCTGTGAAATATTGGGCAATATATTTAGTTCCTTCAACTATAAAAATTGGACAGTAACAGATATATGATTACTGTGAAGAGGAAACTAGTTAGTCCATGTAAAACACTTGGAGTGGTGCATGATAAATTGCGATAAACTAGAAAAAAGCGCTCAGTGACCGATAGCTTTTCTCTTTGCATGAACAAAGCCTTAAGAAAAATAAAAGTTCTAAGTCAACAAGGAGGAGGGAATAGAGATACCTGATGCAGGGGCTGTATTAGATTCCCTAGACTTGAAGTTACGGGGCTTCCCCATCCTGGGAACTTGAGGTGTTCAAGTATATTTTGGTTAAAAAGTAAAGACAAGACAATTCTCCAGCTGACACCCAACTTAAGAAAGTGACACAGACAGGAAGTGCAGGTATCCTTGAAAGAAAGGGCTTGTAAGTGGCCCTGTCTTCTAAGTGGCCCTGGGTTTGTCAGAGGGGGAAGAGGCTACTTCCACCTGAGGGATCTAGGGAGGCTCCCTGGAAGAGGAGGCTTTTAAATGCAAACTTAGATCATATGTAGGGTTGTTCTTATGCAGAGATGAGGGGCATTTCAGAAGATGAAATAGTGAGTGTAGTCTATGGCCCTGCCACCCCAAACAAGCCCGATCTTGTCTGATCTTGAAAGCTAAGCAGTGTCGGGCCTGGTTAGTACTTGGATGGGAGACCACCTAGGAAGACCAGGTGCTGTAGGCATTTAAAAAAAAAAATAGATAAGTTGTGTGTGTGTGTGTGTGTGTGTGTGTGTGTGTGTGTGTATACTGGGTATAAAGGGGAAAATTGGGACACTGCAAAGGCAGTCTGAGTAAGAGCAAATTCATTTTTGGTTGACTAATAATATAAATAATAATGTATTATTTTGTGTCCTAAACTTTATATTATCTCATTTGTTACAGTAATACTGTAAGATAAATACTATCTTAGTTTTATAGATGAGGGAATTGAGGTTAAGAGAGATTTAGTAATTTGTTCAAGGTCACATTGCTGGGATACCAAGACCTTTCAGATTTGTGCCTAAAACCTATGATCTCTGTTTCTTCATGAAGAGCTAAGTTGGGACTTCTATTTGGCAAAGTGGGCTAGGGCTGGGCAGATGACCACTCCGAACCCTGGGTAGAGGCGTTTGCTTAATGCAAATGTTGCTTTTATCACTTGGTGAAGAAGCTCAGTCATCCGTGTTTTAGGCACGTCGACTCACTTCTCCGAATGTGTCATTTCCTCATCCACAAAAGGGGGTTTGGAGTAACCGCCTTTAAGTCTTAATGCGAGGATTAAAGGAGACAACCCACGTGAAATCTCACATGGTGCTCTCTGTAGGAAGTACACGAGAAAGGACAACGAGCATCGTTGTATACATTTCCTCAGGCTGCCCTAACAATTTAAAGCAGCAGGAATGGATTCTCTCACAGTTCTGGAAACTAGAAGTCCATAATCCAGATGTCAGCAGGTCTGTGCTCCCTTCAAAGGCTTTAGAGGAGAGCCTTTCCCTGCTTCCTTTTGGCTTCAGGTGGTCACTGGCAGCCCCTGGTGCTCCTTGGCCTGTGCGTGCATCTCTTCAGTCTCTGCCTCTGTCTTCAGTGATGTTCTCCCTTTGTGTCTGTCTGTCTGCATGTGGCATTCTTGTCCCTGCCTATGTGTCCAAATTACCCTCTTCTTACACGGGATACCAGTGATTATGTTTGGTCTCGCCCTGATCCAGTATGACCTCCTCTTAACTTGAGTACAAATAAGATCACATTCTGAGGTCTGGATGGGCATGAACTTTGAGATGGGGAGGGGCACGATTCAGCCCTGTACAGTCATCATCATCGTCATCATTATATAAGAACTGTAAAGTGTCTGGTAAAATTCTGGCATAGCATAAATGCTCAGTAAAAGGTAGCCTCAAATAATGACAATAGCAGCAACAGTAATGATAATGATAAATCAGAGAACGTGTATAGGGTACCTAGTATCATGCTTAGCACGTCATAGGATTGTTCTCTTCTTCCCCAAAGGCCCTC
>CM053509.1:151851515-151867926 GCA_028627145.1 Eidolon dupreanum | reverse complement strand
GTGAGGCTAGGGGCCTGGGCAGTGGGTAGGACAAGGTCTGGCTGACTCAGACTTTCAGGAGAGGAGGTTCTGTGATGGTCATTCCACCCCTGATTTGTCTTTTGTTCTGACTGCTTTTGGTAGCCAAGGGCGCCCAGTCCAATGATGGAGCAGTAGGCTCTACAGCGTGGGTGCTGTGGGTGGGTGATGCTACACAGCTATGCACAGCAGTTCCCCAGCCAGTGTGTGCAGACTTCCAGTGTGAAATCTCAAAGAACTACAGGGATTCTGGAGACTTTCCCTCTCTATGTGCTCCCTGGAACATTAATTCTTTGAACTGTCTCAGCATAATTTAGTGGTTAAGAGCATAGGACCTAACCTGCCTGCATCAAATTTGCCTCTTCTACTTTCCAGCTGTGTGAGTTTTGGCAAATGGCTTAACCTCTCCATGCCTTAGGATCTTCAGCTACAAAATTACAATAATTCACTCAGTTTGTTAGGATCGTTAAAGGAGTTGATGCTTTGAAAGCACTTAGAATAGTGAATGGCATCTGCTGCATAGGAAGGAACAAGAAAGTATAAATTCTGTATGAAGTGGGAAGAAAAAAATACTGTTACTAATACTAACAACAGCGAGAAAAACTCCTTCTCGGAGCTTCCCAGGGCATAGCAGCCAGGTCAGCGGTTTGAAAAGTAGTTTTACAACACAGAAACTTGATGAACTTTCCTTAACCCAGTGTTTTCTCAAGTTGAATCTTTTTCTCCTTATATAACATCCCTGAACCCTTCAGCAACTGTTCTAACCCAACCCACTCATTTTAAGAAAACCTGAAGCCCAGAAGAGTGAAGGGGTTGCCGACAGTGATCGCATTCAACTTTTGCTTGAAGATCCAGGGCAGGGCTGGCCATGAGAGTGTCTCTCAGGTTGAGGCAGGTGAAGGCCAAGACTGGTTGAACCACGAGTGTATACGGGAGGGCCCCGGAGAGGGGTGGCCCTAGACTGCTAGAGGAGGGACGCCTCCTCCTGCCTGGTGGATTCAAGAGGGCTTCCTAGACAATGTCGCCTTGAACCTGAGATCTGAAGGACCAAGGATGTTGAGGTTGGAGGGGTGGAATTGACAGCAAGATGTGCTCTTGGAGTGGTAGAAATTCAACGTGGCTGGGGAGCACTGAGTGCTGAGACAGAGGCACCTAAATCTTGACCGGGTCTTGGAAAAGAGGACCAGCGCCCCAAGTGCGGCAAAACAGCATGCTCACAGAATAACCTGAGTGGCACCTTTGAATCTCTGCAAGCCCCACTTTCCTCTCATATGCTTTCTCCAAATGCCAAGTCCTTATTTTAGGTCTCTAATTTGGTGGAAGCCTCTCTCTCATGTTTTCGAGGTGTCTGCGTGTATTTAACTTTCACCTGCTCTACAGCCGTTCGGGCACTGAGGACTGAATCTTGATCTGAGCTCAGTCAGACACTCAATCTGGGTGAACACAACAAAACGCCGATTGGATGTCTACATCCGGGTTTCTGTTCTCTTTGCTCTTCCTGCTATGTGACATCCATTTTTCCCAAGTACACTTCAAAACAGATGTGATGAGAGGAGCCATTGAGAGGAAGAGGCTGAATGGATGGCCAGGGAGATTAGATTAGAGAAAGAACAATCTATGTTACTTTTAAGGTTAATGTGAGCAGACAAAAGAGGGTTAGTCTGGAAAATCAGGTTAACAGTGAGGAGATGGAAGAGGGATGCATATTAATGGGGACAGGTGGAGAGTTGCAAAGGACATTTAAAGAAGAGGAGGCAGAGGAGAAGAGCTGGAAGGATTGGATAGAGACCCTACAGGAGAGAGGTCGGCTTCCAGGCCGAATGGAATGAGAGCTGCTCCTGGAGTGTCCTTGTCTCAGAAGCCGCTTGGAGGGGAAATGGGAGGAGCTTTGCCTTTAGCCCACTCCTAGGTCAGCCCACACCATTGCTCACCTGGCTCCTGGCCTCTAGGTTATCTCCCTTTCTCTGCTGTGTTCCCTCCCATCTCTCCCCACAGTGCAACCAGAGGACCATTTACAACATAGATTGGACTGTACCACACCTTGGATGGAAAAATAGGCTCCCTACTGTCGATCACATGAAGTCTAAATTCCCTTAGTTGGGCAGCGGGGATCCTTTACAATCTGCTCTCTAGCTGCCTCATCTCTCTGTTATCCCATGATACCTGTCTCTGGCCACATACCTATCTAGCTGTTTCCTGAGCATTTTGTGTCGTTCAGTGCTTCAGCAGTTCTAAAAATCCTCTCTCTCCACGTGATTGCTATTGTGCGTTGAATGTGTCCCTCAAAAAGATATGCTGAAGTCCTAACCCCCTGTCTTTGTGAATGCGACCTTATTTAGAAATAGGGTTTTTGCAGATGTAATCAAGTTAAGATGATGTCATACCGGAGTAGGGTGGGTCCTTGATCCAGGCGCCAGTTTCCTTATAAGGAGAGAGAAGAGAGCAGCCATACTCACCGGGAAGAGAGCCATGTGATGATGAAGGCAGAGACAGACTGGAGTGATGTCGCCACAAGCTGAGGAACACCAAGAACTCCCGCCATCCACCAGAAAAGCTAGGAAGGGTCAAAGTCAGATTCTTCCCTAGAGCCTCTGGAAAGGGGATGGCCCTGCTGACAGCTTGATTTGAAGGCTCTGGCTTCTGGAACCGTGAGAGAATAAATTTCTATAGTTTGAAGCCACCTGGTTTGTGGTACTCAGTGTCAGCAGCCCTAAAAAAACAAAGAGAGTTGCTTTCCTGTTTTTTTTTTTTTTACTTGGTGAACCGCTGTCATTTTTTGCCTACTCTGTGTTTCTTCTTACCCTGATGAGGACACCTGATTTCCCTTTTTGAAGGTAACCCTGCCCCGCTGCGTGTGCCCTTTTTCGGCCAGAGGGTGGACTCTTGACCTGCGAGGCCATTCACACACTCCCTGAAAGTCTGAATCTTAGGCAGAGTGGTGCTCGCTGGATAAACGGCTGGAGCTCAGCTCTCTGTGTGACATGGCCCTGATGAGACTTTCCCATTTGTTCGTCCTCCCTGTGTATCTGGACCAGCTCCGGTTTCCTTCTTTCCAAGGCCAGGAATCAATCCTATATCCTCCTAATGACTTTTCCTGTTTTTGCTTTGTTGTTTTGTTTTTGGTCTCTTCTTGAGTTAGCTGGAGCTGACTCCTGCCGTTTGCCATCGGAGAAAGCTGACGTAGCGCGGGCCCCAGCTCAGGTTCTTTCTTCCCGTCATGTAGGTGGGCTCTTCTGTCACTCAGGCACCTTGCACGCACACCTCCATCACAGCGCTCAGTGTGGTCAGTGTGTGAGACCTCCAGAGAAGAGACCAGGTCTCTCTCTCTGTATCAGGAGTACTGCTAAAATTAGAGACACTCAATCAATGTGTTGAATGGCCAAAGGAAACAATCCTTGCCCGGGATTCCTCCCTAGTGCTCTACGTGTTTTCGGTGCTAGGAGATGGCAAATTGATGTATTTAATGACATCTCCTGTGACAGCCCCCACAGGACATCTTTCATGGCTTCCGTGAGACCAGCGCTAATACGCTCCAAAGCCAGGGTGAAGGGAGTCAGGCTCCTGGGGGGTGAAATTTAAGGAGGTGCTTCCTTTCATCATCAGGGTCATGCAAATGCCGTCCCTAAAAGTTAGTGCTTCATTACATTGTGTACTTTCGTCCTGGCCCAAATATGCTCTCTGCTTAATTAAATTATCTAATATCTCAGTGCTTCAGTATCCAGCCCACAAGCCCCTCAGCCTAATAACCTTCCATTTCTTTAAGTACAGGACAAACATGTGACAAGATGCAGTGAGTGCAGTAGAAAAGTACTCTAGACTAATTGGCAGGAGGAGTGGGTCTTATTTCTGAGCTTCCATGTAATAGTTATATGATTTTAGTGACATCAGTCTTCCGTGTGTCCATTCCATCATCTCTACAATGGGGATAATGATAAAACTTACTATTATTGTTATGTTATATTGTGAAAATTAAGTAATCTATTTTAAGTGGTTAAACAGTTCCTAGCTCGTAGTAAGCATAAAATAAACATTAACTGTTATTGCCATCATTAGTTGGGCTAGATGGTTCTCAGTTAATCTATTTTCTGTCTTTATGAAGTAGGGGTAGTAATATTCATGCACAAAACTTACAGGATTGTTGTTTTATAGCCCCAATTTTTAGAAAAGAGTGGGAAAGCAAAAAGTATGGAGCATTACGTCTTTGCCAATGAAGATGGATGATCTGGGATCTAAGCGTGTGGGTTCAAACACTAGAGAAAGCCCAACTTTGACACATTTGTCTTATGATCTTGAGCAAGTTGGACTAACTTGCCAAGACTCCATTCAGTTGTCTTGAAACTAGATATACTAGTAGTTCCTACCTGATAGGGTTTTGTGGGAGTTAAATGGGATTAAAGATGCAAGCATTTTGCATAGGTTCTAACACAACAGGCAGTGATTGATGAAACATAGCTAGTATCGTCGTTGTTGACGAAGTTTCTGTTAAAGTGAGGGTTAAAACGGCAGTTGCCTGTGACTTTGGAAGATGATTTATGGAAGCTAATGGTTCTCTTCAGCAGGCAAGAGAAGGATATCAATCTGTGAAAGTAAGCTGCAAGTGAAAATTGAAACTGTCAGCTGGTATGGACTCCCTGCTCTGTCTCTGGCAGTTTTCTCTCTCTTCTTTTAATTAAAAGTTTTGTCTTCTGATGTGGAAGTGGAATAAATCACTCTTAACCTTAGCATGCTCAGGGCCTACCTGGAGCTAAAGCCTGCCACTCTGATCACGGATGTGTTCCTTCTGGAGAATCCAGTGCCGGGACCTGAAATTCACTCGGCAGGTCACCCAGGACAGTGGTCACAAAGATTTTAGACCCTGACCCATGTTTAAAATCCAACTCTGTGATTGGCTGGATGTTGGACTTTGGCAGATTATTCTGCAGTACAATCTTCTTTTTCATTTTATTATTATTTTTTATTTAATGAAAGTTAGGTAATGCCTGCTTTAAAGGGTCTTTGGCTTTTTCTTTAGGAATTAAATCAGAAAAAGTATTTCTAGACCAACAACTACACAGGCACTCCTTATTCAGTGCTGTTCTTTGTCCCTTTCTCCCTTTCTCTCTCTGTGCTCTTGACTTTCCTGACTCTGCTGCCCAACATTCCCCACCTAAGGAAACAGTATGGCCCCAGGGTCAAGAACACAGACCCTGGGATCATACCACCTGGATGTGAGACTCAGTTCCAGTATCTACCATGTGATTTTGATCAAGTGACTTAACCCCTCTGTTTGGGTTAGGTGTTTTGGCATTTAAAAAAAAATCCTCAAAACTCAGTGGTTTGCAATAGCCGTTTTATTTTGAGCACAGTCTAGCAGATCAAGAATTCAAGGCTTAACTGGGCGGAAGCTCATCTTGGATCAATGTGGCATCAGGTGGACAATGCACTTCTCAGATGGCTCCTTCACGCACATGCCTGATGGCTCAGTGCTCCTTGGCCTGTACCTACCTGCACGTGGCATCTTGTGTTCTAGGACCACTACCTGTGTTTTGGGCTTCTCATAGGATGACAACTTGAAGGTTGTTGGACTTCTTACACAGCTTCTCAAGGCTTTTAGAGAGAGCCATTATTATTTGCCTCTTCTCTAGCCAAGCCTTCTTTCTCATGGCCACTACCTTCCTCCCCACCACTTCTCCCCAAAACACACACACACACACACACACACACACACACACACACACACACACACATATAGAAGAGTTCTGGGATCAAAATTACATCCAGGTTGTCATTTAGGCCTTGACAGTGGTAGTATTGGAAAGAGTGGAAAAAGTGGATGTGGTCAAGAGCTATTTAGGCATCACGCTGATTAGAGCTCAGTGAGTGATTAATTGATTATTTGATGGAATCGGTGTGTTAGGAGAAGAAGAGAGATGAATCAAGGATAAAACCCAGTTTGTTGGCCACGGTGTCTGGTTGGATGGTGGTCAATTTTCACTGACATAGGAAGTGCAACATTTTGGCTATTGTCTCATTTTCCCAAATACTTGGCTTCCCTGTATCTGAGCAGCATGCAGACATCCTTTCAATAACAGAACCCTTGAAGCTTGTTGATCAGAAAGGAGTGACATGAAAACAAGTTGTTCCTTTGGGAGATTACATGGATTATAGCAATGCAAGACAGATGGCTCTACCTTATATCGGTATTGGTCTGTTTATATTTAAGGCTCTTCATGATATTAATGTGGCCTCATATGCTATATAGATGACTTGTAATCCTCTAGTAGAAAGTTGTAACTGCAGAAGAAAGTGGAGGGGAAAAAACCCTGCTTCGTTGGCTTTGCAACTTAATGAGAGCATAGGCTATATACATTTGCAGGAGGGTTATCTGTCAACTTAATTATTATTATTCAGAGGTCCTATCCCTTATTTCTCCATCAGCCTTAGGTGGCATCCCAACTGAAGTCTGTCTGTCATGATGCCTTGTATATTCCTGCCAGTGTAAGTAATCCTTCTGTATGATCTTTGACTCAAGTCACAGCTCTGGGCTTCTCCAAATGCCCTCTGACCAGGAAGGGCTTTTCAGTGCTACTTGATCTGCCTTGTGTGATTCCAACTGGTGCCAGATAAGTCTATCTAGTTTTTCTGAAAAGTAAATGCACTGCAGAGAAACCCTATAAAAATACATATCACAATGACATGAATTCAGATAGAACATGATAGGCAGTTTTACCTTTCTCCATAGTAACCTCACTCTAGTTTTTTCATAAATTTTTCAGTGATGCAATTTTACATTTTATGCAATTGAATTTCTGGACCCTATTAGGAGCATTATTGTGGAGTATTTTGCTATATGTAATGACAACAACAATAAACACGGCCATGAAAATGATAACAAGAACAATTATAGTAACAACGGCAGCCAGCTTTAAAGTGTGCTTAGTACACACAGGTATTGTGCTAGGAACTTTGTATATGCTCATCTCATTTAATCATCATGAGAATCCTGTGTAACAGATTTTTTTTTCAGTCCATACTACAGATAAGATTTAGAGAGGTCAAGTAATTTGCCCAAATAGCTTGTAAGTAGTGAAGCTGAAATTTAGATGCAGGTCGTTCTGACTCGGTATCCCTAGTGAGTGGGGATAGTCACACTGTACCGGATATCCATATTATACTGCCCTGAGGGTTTTCTTGGACGCATTGGCTTTGACCTGAGTTTTGTCTTGGGGAAAGAGTGGCGGTCCAGACTGGTTTACTTTACTGAGTGCTGTTCACGGGGCCCTGACATCCCGCTGGATGGAAAATGATAGAAACATATTAGGCAATCAAAATGTAAACGTTTCCACTTAAAGAGCAAATTGTGGAACTCGTAAGGGACTTGAGATCCATCACATTGGAATGCAGCAGCCGGGGTAAGAGATCCAGGTATGGTAATAAGTTGCAGACCAAGAGGATATCTGAAGAGTGGTGATTTAATCAAAGATAGTGGGATAGATTTCATCACTTACTGCTGCGGACACAGGCAAGTGGCCAGAGCTCTAGAGGACAGGTGACAATCATTGTCATTCCCTGAAGCTCCAGGGGAGATTTGCAGAGACTTCTTGTCTGAACTCTCTTCTGGCTTGAATCTTAGATCCTACTCATGCATTTATTACGCCATAGATGCCAGACAGGAAATGTAAAGAATGAAAAGGACCAGGTCTAAGAGTGCCGGGAAATAGGGCAGCCTGAGAATACATCCTCCCACTGAGGGAGCAGCCCCCACTGAACTCGAGCTCATGGTGGCATATGGTTCTTTTCATCTTTTAAGGGAAGCTGGACATCAGAGTGTCTGTGTGAAATATGCAGACTTGTAAATATTAGAAGACAATAAAAAAAAGGAATCCTTCTGGTCCACATCTGTCGGACAAATAAATCCTGGGTTTCTGGCTGGAATTACAGAATGCATTCAGATGTCACTTCTTCTGGGAAGCCTCTGTGTTAGTTTGCGGGGACTGCCATGACAAAGTAGTACTAACTGGGTGGCTAGAAGCAGCAGATATTCTTTCTCTCACTGTTTTGGGGGCTAGAAGTTTGAAATCAAGGTATCAGTAGGGCCATGCTCCTTCTGAAACCTACAGAGGAATTCTTCCTTACCTCTTCCTAGCTACCGGTGGTTTTCTGGGAATCCGGGGGTAGGACTGAAAGCTCCAACCATCGGATCACTTGGTTGGGTCCACTGGCAAACAGGCCTTATCCTTAGGTGCCTTTCAAAAGTGGCTTTATTAACATAACAGAAGACACCTTTCTCTCTCATTACTTTATACATATGTATCTTATACCACAAATACTTTGAGAGAGGGGGCTCTGGAAGGTTTCACAGAGGAGTCGTTTATTCTGGAAGAGTGTGGTCATGATAGATAAGTAGCATGTACTAGTCGGGGAGGGAAGTTGGGGAAGAGAGTATTCTAATTGCCAAAGCAAAGCCTCACAGAAGAGTTTTAAAGGTTGGTAAGAAGTTGGGGAGACATTCTCGGTGGAGAACAAGGTGGCGGACAAACAAACCACGGGAGTGTCGGAGAGTGGAGAAGCTTGAGAAGTGTGGCTGTTAGCGATGGAGGCCTTTCTGGGATCTGGGTGAGGGATAAAATAGGAAATCAGGTGGGGCCATGTGATGACAGGCCTTGAATCCCAGGGTAGGGAGCTTGAGTTAGCGATCTGGCCACGAGGTAGAGAGGCTTAGACGCCACTTCTCTCAGGTGGAATCAATTCGAGGCAACCTTTAGTCCACAAATTTAGTGTACCAGTTATAGGATTTTTTTTTCTCCTATAACTGGAAGTAATTTAAAGCCACTCTCCTACGGTAGAGCAGCCATTTATGCGCCAGTGTTGTGGATAAATTCTCCCGCTTCTATGGAGTCTTGTCTAAGGTCTGCAGACATACCTAGGGTACATAGGCATGCTGCATGTGGAAGCTGCCAAGATCCACCCTTGGTTTTTTTGTTTTTTTGTTTTTTTGTTTTTGTTTTTTTTTTTTGGCCTCTGGCATGAGTTTATTAGGTAATCGTTGAATCCCCCATCTTTCCCACCACAGACCTCTTTGAGTTGATTATCTCTTCGCACCACATCTGTGCCACCACCCAGGAAACACAGGTTTGACTTTTGGGTAACTCTAGGAGACTGTCAAGACTTTGTTCTTTGTTCTTTTGGGTAACTCGGTCCTGCCTGCCCAGACTCTAGGGTCTCATAATCTTCTAAGCTTCTACCCAGGAAGCAGAAGTGTGTTTACTATCTGTTCTCAGATTCCCTAAACCTACGTTGGGTTTCTTTAATTTCCTGGTTCCTCTGGGGAAGGTAGGGCCATCAATCCCTTTCCCTGGTTAATGTTGTTTGATGTTCACTTGCTTTGTATTGCTTCTCATCTTTCTTCTTGCTCCAATTTGAGTCATCATTTTTTGATCACAGTGTTGGGAGTGAGGGGGAAGTTTTAAAAATCTAATTCAGATATTCCTAATATGGGGTCTGATAGAATTCTAAAGGTCCATGAACTTGGATGAGGAAAAAAAATGTATCTTTATTTTTACTCATTTCTGACTGAAATGTATCATTTACTTCTTTTATAAATGTAAGCAACACACCACACTGGTTTTAACAATACTTGTGGCTTTGTCACATACAGAAATAATAGATAATTTCATATTTTATAGTCATCCCAGATATGACTTTTAATGAGTATATATCCATATGATTGGCTTCTCTTGCATTTGGATCTATTTTGTCAGGAAAATTTATTTTTTAAAACTTTAAAAGGGCCAAAATTAACTAGTTTCTTAACGGAATCTTAGACAACGTCCAGCATGCCTTCTGGTCATCTGATTTTATCGTTTCCACCTGTCACTGGCATTGAGCTATTTTACAGATCTGAAAGTAGAGGAAAACTGAGAGTAATGGAAATAACTGTTGTGCACACAGGTGAAATCTCTCCCCCAGAGGTACAGCTGAGTCCCGCTGCCTTTCTGACCTGTCTACTTCCACACCTTTCCAGCTACAAACAAGTGTTGCGTATGTTAGCACACTCATTTCAGCATTTTTAATCGCCCTTATGTGTTTCTGCTCTTAGAATTCCCCATTGAACAGGTTTGTAACACCTTCCTGATTTCCGCATTCATCGAGTTAAATAAAAGCTTTAAAACATGTTCATTTTATATTTGTATGAGTCATGATTTTACCTAACAAAATTATTTGGCAGTGTGGCTTAGGCATGTAGCAGCATTATTCTGAGAAGTTGTCCATAGGCATCGGAGAGATGCCAAAGGAATCTAGGGCACAAAAAAGTCTAAGAAACACAGTATGTAATCTCCCATCCTTGGGTCCCCTCGGTCGTAGACTTTTGACACTCAAAAAGCCTTTTCTCTTCTGCAGTACTACCCCTTTGTTGAACCAGTGCAAGCCAAGCGACCTAGCTGCTGCTTGAGAGAGGGAAAGGTCATGTTAACAAAAAGAGCAGGGTGGGGACAGAGGGGTCAGAGGCATCCACTAAGACTTCAGAATCATCTAACGACCAGAAATTCAGCATTACCATTTTCATGTGACAGACAAGGACGGGTCTAGGGTGATGTTAAGAGCTTCGTCTAATGTCTCTCTAGCATCCCAGTCACCATTTTCCACAGGGCATTTGGGAATGGGGGCAGGGTGGGGGAGGATGGTCACTCGCCGCTCTCTTCAGTGAAGGTAGAGCTAAGAAAAGGCTGGTCACAGTCAGAGCATCTTGGAGCACGTGGCTGTTTAGGCTGAGCAGGCGTTTGGCTTTTTATTGTAGCTGTCGTTTTTCTCAGCAGGGAAGTGTCAAACTGGTTCCCTATTGTACACATCAATGTAGCTGTGTTGTTGCTGGTGTATTTTTTATTTTTTTTTTTTCATCACGAGTCTGGGCCTCCTGGTAATAGACTAAATGCGAGCTGCTGCTTGCCTTCTTCCTTCTGTGGATATCATCAATGTAATCAGGGAACAGGTGGGTACAGGCGATTAATAGGGTAGGAGGGAGGAGGAGGGAGGTTCTACTCAAGGGAGGGGTGGAGAGTTTATTTTACCCTGAAGCTCAGAGGCACAGTCCCCTCCAGCAAAGTTGCCACAGCAGTTATCGGTGGGAACAGCCTTTCGCCAGCTTCACAGTCTCATTTCCAGTCCAGGCATGCTTGAGAAGCCATTACCATATTTATAGAGCTACCTGGCCCCATAGCACACGCATGAGAGGGTTAGAAAGACCTATCTATTTTTCCAGCTGTGCTGCTATCTTCTGAGGCAAGGCCGGCGGGGGAGAAGGGAGGGTCGGATCCCAGCATTAGAAGGATAGAAGAGGATTAGGCTGCAGAGGCTGGCCAGAGAGAAAGTCTGTTCTGGCCTCTTGCTTGTCTCCTCTAACTGGTTGGGCTGAGCCTATGTGGCTAGCCTTGGATCTATGGACCCTGAGAAATGAAGCATGGTGAGCCCCGCCGGTTGGGTAGAGATTTGTTGGGGAGCTAGCGTCAGTCAGTATCTGCTCCCTCTTCACCTCCCCAAAGCTGCCAGTGGGTAGGGGGCATTCTGGAAGGAGTGCTGGGAAGTGCATGGAGCACGAACTTAAGAGTCAGAGAGATCTTCTTTCTTGTATAAGGTTATCTGATTTCTCCGAGCCTCATTTTGGTCATCTGCATAAAGGGGACAGTCATGGATTATTGGGAGAGTTTAATTACAGGCTCTCACAGCACTATACTATACAATGTAGTAGTGGGCAGAAATGCCTGTTTGAATTTATCAACCCCTTACTGCCCCACCCGATAAGCACATGCGCCCTCCCCTGGCACACACACACACACACACACGCACGCACACGCGCGCACACACACACACACACACACACACTTTAGATCATCAACTGTGGCACATCTGCTTTGTTCTTTGTACAAGGCAGTGGGCCTTGCAACCAGGAAAGTGGCTTTGAATCTCAGGGTTGAAGTCCCAAATAAGGTGACATTTATGATTTGTTGTATCTCCTGGCACCCCATGCTCCCATGCCCTTCGGGTTACAATAGCAAGGTTGCAGTGACAGTAGTTTACCCCTTTAGTTCAGCTAAAAGCCAACTAATCGGTAGCAACCGGAGAATACGTCTTACCACATGTTCTCACTGGCTAATGGGGAAGGGATAGCAAGCATCTTGAAGCAAACTTAGTTCTGCAAGAACTTGAAAACTGAGCCACAGAAGAAACCATGAACTCTCCAGGTGGGGACCACCTTTTAGTAATATTTACAGCCTCCCCCTCCTTTCCTTTTATGAGGAGAACGGATTCCAGATGAGAGCTTTTAATTTGCTGATTAGAAACGTGGGTAAGGAAATGAAATGGAGAAGCTAGGCCGAGGGAGGGCTAAATACATCCTCAAAAGGAAAGGAGTGATGAACCCTGGAGGAAAACGTGGGGAGGGGAAGGCCACCGGAAAGGGTGCAGCGGCTGACTGGGAAGGTGGTGACGCCGATGGTGGTGGGGTGCGGTGACAACTACTAATAGGGAAGTAATTGGGGCTGGGAGATAATTAAAGGGACTTCAGGAAATTTTGCTGTGCAGTATGAAGAGTAACGTCTCATCTCTCAGCTATTCTGAATGGACTCTGGAAGTGTGAAGTCACACTCAACAGTCACAGGAACTAGAACTAGAGAAATATCATTAGAGGGGCCTCTGCTTCCAGCTGTATCTCTGCTGCATTACCGTATTTCATTTAACAGAACGTTTAGGCTGGTAAACAGAAGAGGTGGACAATGCTGCTTCTGCTTCTGGAGCTCCAACTCAGACACGACTCATCAGCCCCCAGCGGCCAGGCAGGAGGTGATGTAGGAGGTTTTTGCTTTGCGAGACCCTCCATTGCTGTGAATATACCTCTGTCCACTTCTATGATATACGTATGCAACTGTAATAATGCCTTCGTGATCCAAATGTATTTTTTTCTACAGACTCCTTTGAAATTCTCTCTCCTCCATGAAGATGTATGTTTTCGATACTCAGTTGTCAACCAAGCCTTCACTTCTCTGAAGAGCTGCAGAACTGATAGTTGTCAGTATGACTCATTTGAGTCTCATGTGGACTGACACTCTTTTGTGTCCCTCTGTGTTATAGCTTCAGGCTGACTTTCCAGCCTCTTGTCCAGAGACAACATGGCACACAGGTGATACTATTCCCTTTAAATGATACTTCCCCAGAGGAAGTCTGCTTGTCTCTTTGTCTTCACACAGATTCTCTTGCTAGTTTATTTGAAATAATGAATTTGTGCTTGAGTAAGACACATTTGTCTAAAATAAACTCAACATTAATTGTGCATGTTTATAAAGGTTTATAGAGGTCATGTGACAGAATCCGTAACAAATGAGGCAAAGGCCTTTCACATAGATTCGGTGATTATTCATGGGGCTGTGGCAGTTGCACATGTTGGGTCTCATCATAAATGAGTCTTTTAAAGATCACTCCAAATGGCAATACAGCAAATTCTGGGAAGATGACATTGATGATACGGTTTTTACATCTCCCTAAGTCCTCCATAAAAACACAGCTAGGTTATCAAAACCAAAAACTCACTGACTACATCTATTAAAAAAAACAAACAAGTTATCAAGATTCTTCCAAACCTCAAATTATGAGCAGATATGGATGACACACTATCACTTTGTGATCGACATCATATCAGAACAGGCAAGGGAGGAAACAAAAAGGTACAACAGATTTTCCAATGCCCCTAAAAGCAGGACAAGAGCCAAATCTCTCCCAGATAATCGAGAGGAAGCAGGTAGAAGGATTGGGAGCAGTAGCTTTGCTGGGCTTTTGCACACTTCCATACACAGTCGTGCAGAAGCCCCCCGTCAAGTCCAAGAGGGCTGGCATAGCGTGAGCTCAGTGAACACGTAAAGGATCTAATTAAGCTCCATTCTAGGACAAAGTCCCACATGGATGAAAAACTGCTAGAAACAGAATCCGGATTAATCAGGACAGAGACGATAGGGCAAAAGGAAGAGAAGATCAGATGCAAGTGGAAGAAAAGCAAGGAGCTCTCAGAAAGTCCAGGTCATGTTATGAAGCAACAGGAGTGCTCTAGAACCATGAAGCCGGAAAATCGGTCCTGACCCACTTATTCCTCGCAGAAGTTCAGAAAAACTAATGTCACAGAAGAATAGGTAATAGAAAAGAATCAAGTTTGAGCCCCATTCAAATGTACTAATAAAGAAAACAGAGTAAGGACAATAATATCTCTATTGGCAATAAAAACACATCATGAGAACATATCTACCAAACAGATAAAAACTAGCCTAAAATTTCAAAATGTACTAGAAGAAATTAAGATGTCGATAGAGAAATAAAAGAAAAGTATGAATCCATAAAAGAAAAACTTAATAATGTAGTTACAGAGCTCAAGAAAGAATTAGAAATAAAAGAAAAAACTCATTTCAGAAATAAAGATTAAATTGAGAAGAACACAAGAGTGAATGAAAACAACAAAAACAGCAGAAATTACCGTAAAAGGTAAAAGTGCAAAGGAGTAAAAATTTAAACATCGAAACAAATGACAAAAAAAGAAAACTACAGACCAATATCTCTTATGAACACAGATGCAAAAATCCTAAATAAGATACTAGTGAACCAAATACAGCAACATATTAAAAAGATTATACACCACGATCAAGTGGGCTTCATCCCAGGGGCACAGGGATGGTTCATCATCTGCAAATCAATTAATGTGATATACCACATAAACAAATTAAAAAATAAAAATCTCATGTTCATATCAATTGATGCAGAGAAAGCCTTGGACAAGATACAGCACCCATTTATGATCAGAACATTTAACAAAATCAGTATATAAGGAAAGTACCTTAACATAATAAAGGCCATCTGTGACAAGTCCTCAGCCAACATTATACTTAATGGTGAAAAGCTAAAAACCTTCCCTCTAAAATCAGGAACAAGGCAAGGCTGTCCACTATCACCACTGTTATTCAGTATGACATTGGAGGTCCTAGCGAGTGCAGTCAGGCAAAAGAAAGATATAAAAGGCATCCAAATAGGAAACAAAGAAGTCAAACTCACTGTTTGTGGATAACATGATTCTCTATGTAGAAAACCCTAAAGATTCCACAAGAACAATACTAGAAACAATAAGCAAATACAGTAAAGTCTCTGAATACAAAATCAATGTTAAAAAATCCATAGTGTTTCTATACTGTAATAATGAAGTATCAGAAAAAAGAAGTGGAAAAAATATTTTTTTTGTAATTGCAACGAAAAGAATAAAATACCTAGGAATAAATTTAACAAAACATGTGAAAGACCTATATAGTGAAAACTACAAGACCTTATTAAAAGAAATCGAAGAAGATACAAAGAAATGGAAAGATATTCCCGTTCTTGGATTGGGAGACTCAACATAGTTAAAATGACCATATTACTTAAAGTGTTATACAGATTTAATGCAATCCTCATCAAAATCCCTTCGGCATTTTATAAAGAAATAGAACAAAAAATCATCAGATTTGTATGGAAGTACAAAGACCCCAAATTGCCAAAGTCATACTGAGAAAAAAGAATGAGGCTACAGGCATCACTCTGCCCAACTTCAAATTATAGTACAAAGTGACAATAACGAAAACAGCATGATATTGACAGCAAAATGGACACACGGTCCAGTGGAACAGAATTGAGAGTCCAGAAGTAAACCCATATTTATACGGGCAAATAATTTCGACAAAAAAACCAAAAACATACAGTGGAGAAAGGAAAGCCTTCAATAAATGGTGCTGGGAAAACTGGAAAGCCACCTGCCAAAGAATAAAACTAGACTGTTATCTATCACCGCACACCAAAATTAATTCAAAATGGATTAAGGATCTGAATATAAGACCAGAATCAATAAAAAACATAGAAGAAAACATAGGAACCAAACTCAAGGACTTTGGACTTAAAGAGGATTTTATGAATTTGATCTTAAAGGCAAGGGAAGTAAAAGGAAAAATAAAAGAATGGGACTACATCAAACTAAAAAGCTTTTGCTCAGCAAAAGAAATTGTCAACAAGGGAAAGAGACAACCATCCAAATGGGAAAATATATTTGCAAACAACGCCTCCGATAAGGGCCTAATATCCAAAATGCACAAAGAACTCATACAACTAAATAACAACAAAAAAGCAAACACTCCGATGAAAAAATGGGCAGAGGACCTGAACAGACACTTCTCCCTAGAGGACGTACAAATGACCAACAACTATATGAAAAGATGTTCAACATTGCTAGCTATTAGGGAAATGCAAATCAAAACCACAATGAGATACCATCTCACATCTGTTAGAATAGCTATAATCAATAGGACAACTAATAATAAATGTTGGAGAGGATGCAAGAAAAACAAACCCTCATACACTG
>CM053509.1:151820212-151851415 GCA_028627145.1 Eidolon dupreanum | reverse complement strand
ATGATAACAGTTATATGTGGGATATAAACCTAAAAGCAACAAAGGAACAGGACAAACAGAGACTCAGGGACATAGACGATGGACTAGTGGTTATCAGAGGGTAGGGGGTGGGGGAGGAGGGAAGAGGTATACAAGGTAAAGGGGGTCAAATATAGGGAGTTGGGGGAGGGTGAAGTGGGTAAAGGGGATCAAATATATAGTAGCTGAAGGAAACTGGACTTTGGGTGGTAATCACACAATAGAATATATAGATGTCAAATTATAATATACACCTAAAAATTATATGATTGTATTAACCAAAGTTACCCCAATAAACTTAAAATATAATATATATGTATATAAAAATATATATATTATATACATATACTTATACTTAGCCAATATATATATTGGCTAAATGGAAAACTGGAGGAGAGGAACATATATATATATACACACACACACATACTTATACTTGGCCAATATATATATTGGCTAAGTGGAAAACCAGAGGAGAGAAGGAGCAATTAGGGGATCATTTTATAATCTACATAAGTGTCTAACCAATGTACTGTATACTTGAAACTAATAAAAAAGATGACTGTGAATTAAAAAAAAAACAAATGACAAAAGAAAAAGATTAGAGAGAAAGTGACAAATAGGAGATAGGTAAAGAACATATATGTCATAAGAATTCACAAAGAAGAAAACCAAAGAAATAATAAAAAGAAAAATTTAAAACAACTGTCCCAGAATTAAAAAAAATTTTTTTGAAACCACACACTGAAAAGGAACACTGTGTACCCAAGAAAAATGACCCAGAATGACCAATACTGAAACATTCTTAAAAAAAAAAAAAACCAACTTTGAGCTCTCAGGCAAAAGGAAAAGAAACTTAAAAAGGGAAAGAAACTCTGATGGGCATGAGACTTCTTGACAGCAACACTGTGTTGGGAGACAATGGAGTGACACATTTAAGGTACTCAAGGAAAGAAAATTGAGCTGTATATTATAAATCCAGCCAGATTTACTTTCGAATATAAAGACTGCAGATAAACTACTATAAACAAGCAAGAACTCAGGAAATATTGTTCCCAAGACCCTTTACTGAGTAAACTATCAGAGAATTAAAATGACTGGAGATTCATTAACATAAGGCCTGGTAGTGAACATTAAATATATAGCTACCTATAGAACTAAATGTAAATGATGGTTACAAGGGAGAAATATAGGCTGTAACAACTATATGCTCTGAAATTGTAGGAACAGTGCATATACTTTTAAAAAGGGGGAGAGCACATGAAAAGTAGATTAAGCTTATAGTTGTTTTATAGCTATTACCTGGGAATAAAAGAATATTGTTTCAAATCAATTCCTGTGATAGAAGGTGGTGAAGAAGAGGTTGCCAGCAAATTTCATTATTATTCATAGTAGTAAACCCATAGTCAATTGCCAAAGGAGAATACCAGAAGTCTTATAAAAAGTATTATTTGAACAAACTTACAGATTTTCTTAAGTACTTCATCCCTGCCAAAAAGCTTAAAAAGTTATAAATAGATAAAATAGACCAAAACGTGAAAGACCATTTGTAAAAAGATAGAATACTTATAAGTATAACATAAAGCAATATGACACAGCAGAGGGCAAATATAACAATTAAATCAAATGTCATGAGCTTAATTTACCTATTTAAAAAATTTAGATTTACTAACAGAACAGATTCTGTACTCTGCCAGAAATAAGAGATGTAAACCCTGAAACTATGATATATACACAGATTAAAATAAAAGAATAGGAGAAGATATACCAGGAAAATGAAAATAAAAATAAATTAGCGGACATTTTTATTACCCCTCAAAGAAACTGACACCTAATAGTAGCCAACTCTTATTTCTCTCAAATCCCTTGACTTAGGCAACTACAAATCTACTTTTGGTCTCTATAGTTTTATCCTATATGTATCATGTCAAAGGAATAAATAAGATGCTCTTTTGTGACTGTCTTCTTTTACTTAGCATAATGCTTTCAAGATTCATCCATGTTATAAACGTGTATCACCTTTGGTCCTTTTGATATCCAAGTAATACTCCATTGTATGGATAATTATTTATTACATTGATGGTTACACAATTCTGTGAATACACTAAAAACTACTTAATTCTACACTTCAGATGGGTAAGTTTTTTGGTACATGAATTATATATCAAAAAAGCTGTTACTGAGAAAATAAGTAAATAAAATAAATTAAGTGTATGATCTTTACACCAGAAAAGGTAGAATTTAGATAGGAGGCCAACTCGTCCATCTGGGACTTTCCTGGTTATAGCACTGAAAGTCTCACATCCTGGGAAATCCCTGGGCAAACTGGGATTTGTACACTCTAAATTTACACCGATGCTATTTAAAAGAAATAAAGACATTGATAATGTTAAAATCTGTAAAGCACAATAAAGATAGAGATGTTATTAATATTTATGCATCCAAAAATAGCAAAAACATGAAAGAAACCTTGGAGATACAAGAAAGAACAGAAGAATCTAACATACCTAACTCAATCCAAGACACATGAAGTGGACAAATTTAATAAAATTAGGAGACCTAAACAACACAATCGATAAAATAGGTCTCTGAATCTTAATAATTCAGAATACAAATTATTTTCAAGTGTGCATAAAATATTCAGGCAATTATCCACATTTTTAGGAAGCACACACATCAATATGCCCCTCGATAAATTTCAAATGTTAGAAATAAATATTTATGATGATATTCAAGAAAAGCAGAAACTATATAAAAAGTTTTCTCCACCAACAATTATTTATAAATGGTTACCAAAAAGAACTTGGGGATAGTAAAACAAAATTATAAAATTATTTGGAAATAATATTTAAAATATGGCATGCAAGATCTATGGGATAAAATTAAAGCATTTGTCAGAGAAAAAAATCATAGCATAAAATACAAATATCGATAAAATTAGAAAGATAAAAATAATATGAAAAAAATACCCAAGTCAATAAAGTTAGAAAAACAAGAACAAAGTAAACTCAAAGAAAACAGGAATTAATAAAAATGAAAGTAGGATTTAATGAAATAAAACTTTAATAAGTAAATCCCAAGGTTGGTACTTTGAAAAAAATGTCAATAAAATAAGCCAGTATCAAACCTAATAAAGAAATTGATGGGGGAAATTGTAGATATATAAAATTAGAAATAATAAGGAGGAAATAACTATTAAGGGAAAGAAAATCCCAAGGGACCAGTGTGCATGATTCTATGGAATAAATTTGAAAATCAGATGAAATTGATATTTTTAAAAGAAAACTGCAACTTAACTAAAATTCAGAAAGTCCAAGCAGACCAATTTTCTTAGAAAACTTAAGCAGTTACAAAGTTTCTTATACAATACCACTAGGACAGGTGGTTTTACATTTGAATTCTACCAAATCTTTAAAATTACATTATGTCAAAGCTACTTAAATTATTGCAAAACATAAAAACCTAAGGGACTCCTCCAAATTCATTTGATAAGGGGAGTATAATGCTTATTTCAAAACCTAGCAAAGATCACACCAAAAAATAAAAGTACAAATTAATATTACTTATGACAATCAATGTAAAATATTAACATCAACATATTAAAGAAATTATCACCACCAAGTGGGTATTGTTTTATGAATGCAAGAGTGGCTCAGTATTAAGAAATATATTAATATTAACCACCACGTCAATAGAACTAAAAAGAAAAAATGTCATGTGACATGTCCGTAGATGGATGAGTCATTTAACAAAATCTGACATCTTACACTTATTGAATATACTCAGTGAAATAGGAATTATTAGTCTGTGCCAATATTTGCATTTATTATCCAAATTATTCCTAATGACAACCTTACAAGGTAGGTAATATTCCTATTTTACTTATAAGAAAACTGAGACCTTAAGAGGTAAAATAAATAATCCAAAGACATAAGATTAATGGTCGAAGAAACTGGTATTTGAATTTATGATTGTTTGACTCCAGTTTCTATTAGCATCTATGCCTACATTATTCTTCCATCTACTGCCTCTTCAGAGTTTTCCTTGACCAGCATAGATTTGATATTTCACTTCCTGTTTCCTCCTTCCCTTCATTCTTTCTTCCTTCTTTCCTTTCTTCCCTCCTCATCTCATTGTCTCTCATTCCTCAGAATTCCTCTAGGAAGTTATCTGTACACCTCCAGTGGGCTGCGTCCAGTGTTCCATTCATTTTATCTCATGAAACGTAAGACATCTCACTTTGTAGTCCAGTTATTTCTGAGTCCTCTATTCCCTACCAGGCTGTGAGCTCTTTGAAAGAAAGCCTCATACCACACACACCCCTTCTGCAAAGTGTCTTGTGTGTTGCTCAATTCAGAGGAGTGTTTCTGCATAACTTGCTGACTGTTTTTGCAGTCAAGTGCTAGAATGTGCAAATTGACTCCATGAATTTACAATTAGCATTGATACTTCTGTGAATAGCAATATGACCATTGTCCCCACATGCTTTGATTATACTTCTGTAACCCCAGATATTCCCTTGAAGACTTCTTGCCTCTTGCAATTAAGGAGAATTCTATGGCTTGAATAAGGCTGAAGTCTTCTCCCAGATTTCTGCTAATTCAAGGCAGGAATAAGTGAGGTGTGGCATAGAGAAGGGTGTTTACCTTTGTCTCCATTTCACTGCCTCTTAGAAATGCCATGAATTTTGCTTCTGTCTTACATTGCAAGGCAAGATACAGCCAGATAAAATTTGTTGGTAGGGATGTGCAGTATTAAATGCTTTGGCAGGTTCTCTAAAAGTTGAACACAGAATTGCTATATGACCTAGCAGTTGCATTCCTCAGTACATATCCAACATGAAATCCTCAGTACAATGAGAAATAAAAACATGTATCCGCACAGCAACTTACTTGCAATGAGTGTTTATATCATAATAACCACAAGGAGAAAACACTCAAATTCTCAGCAACAATGAATGAATAAACAAAATGTGATATATCCATACATTGGAATATTATTCAGCCATATAAAGAAGCAAAGTACTGATACATACTACAATGGGAATGAACCTTGAAAAGATTAAGCTGAGTAAGAGAAGCCAGACACAAAAACTTACTTACTATATGATTTTTTTATATGATACATTCATAATAGGCAAATCCATAGAGACAGAAAGGAGATTAGAAGTTACTAGATGATGTGGAGAGAGAAATGAAGAGTGATTACTTAATGGGTAATGTGGTGTTCTGTGGGACAATGAAAAGTTTTTGAAGCGAAAGAGAGCTGCTTGTTCCACAACATTGTGAACTCTTTAACTACCACCAAAATGTGTACTTTAAAATGGTTAGTTGTATAACATGTAAATTTCACCTCAATAAAAATAAATACACAAATCAAAAGAAAAAATAGCCAGTGACCAATGGTATAATTCGTAATACTTGGGGATCAGTAGGGAAAAAAATTCGAACCGTAAGTATCTTATCCTGGATACCCTTGAAAGGTGAGCCTAAGATGTCAGCTTGCTTACAGGTAATTATCCCAGGGAACAGTAGTGAGGGGCTGGGGAGTGATTAGGGGAGGAGCTATAACCGATAACAGATGCATCATTGAGTTGTCTATTGCTCCAGGAGCCTAGTGATCCAATTCACTAGGAACTTTTGAAAACTTATAACGTGGCTCTCAGACCTGTCAGCTTAGGGACAACAAGGGAGGTGTTTATCCATCCAGCAGTCAAAGGTGACCCCTCAGTCACTAATTCACCTGTACTTCGGGGTGGCAAATATTTGAGCTCCCGTAAGATTCCCAAGATTGTCCCATTTCTCGGTGACAAAGAAGCAAAGTGAGCAGCATGTCGCCCAGACTCAAGATAACATTACACCTGCATTCAGCTGGTGGGAGCCAGATTAGGACTGGTCTCTGTGGCTGACACTGGAAGAGGAGATGTGGCTGAAAGGATCTGACACACAAGTGACATTCAATCAGGTATTCAGCTAGGTATCTTGGATCAGGAAGAAACAAACCAAGCTGTCACCTCCTCATTCCACCTTTCAGAGTATTTTGATTAAAATCCTCTGTGTATGAATATCCAAGTGTAATCTTTTCTGAGGCTCCTTCCCTCTTAAAATTAGAGGAACTCCTTAAATGCCACCAGTGAGATCTCTGGCTTTAATAGCCTGGCTTGACTCGAGAGTCAGATGGCCAGAGGCTGTTATTTCCCTTTGTCCAGATCTAATGGTCATCTCTTCTTATTGTAAGAAGTTTCACTAAAAACATCCATTACATTCAAATGTGTTCACCTATATTTGTATTTCTGTACTGTTATCAGTTTTAAAGCTTATTCACTCTTTTAATAAATATTTATTTGTCGCTCGCTGGGTATGGGACACTGAGAAAGGGAGTTGTGAAGACAGTGACAGGGCGGATACACTTTTTCCTTTTGGGGACCATGCAGTCCCACAGGGAATTTAGAATTAAGCACACAGTTCCAGGAGTTGTATGAAAAGGCAGACGTGACAAGTCATGGGAACACCTCAGTGGGGGCTCAGGAAATACGGGGAGTCTCTTCCAAGGACGTGATGTCTTAGACACATTTTGAAGGATAAAGTGGGGTTCACCAGATGAAGAAGAGCTAGAAGGGTGTACAGGTTTCAGAGTCTCTACCAGGTAAGCAAGACATGTGTTATCATAGTGATTTTGTAAATGAGGAAACTGAGGCTCAAAGAGGGGACGGGACCTGCTCAAGACCACGTTACTAAAGTGGCACAGATTAAGGGAAAACTCAGAGGATTTTTGCTCTATGAGAGCCTTCCAAGCAAACAGTTCTCTTCAATATGATATAACACCTAATTACACTTGCATTAGATTTAAAACATCTCCTGCCTAATTCAGCTGGGGGCCTGATTATGATATCAACAGCAGGACAGCTGGGTACCACACACCATCTGGGGCTAAATCTGGTGGGCGAGCCTATCAAGATTTTGATTGAAATCCCTTTCCTTTGCATTAGTTTCCGCTCTCTCTATCCACCGGAAATTCAAGCCATTAGTAAAACCCAATTTAATCTTCAGAAACTGAAATATTCCCACATTGACCTCCAGGAGGCCACAGCTTCCCAGAAAACATCCTGTCCCTGATCTTATATGTCAGCACATTTACTTCCCTTTAATGGCCGTCAGTCCAAGAAAGCCCTCCTTATTGGAGAGTTAGTTTCTGGGTGAGAGAAACTGATGGCGAGAGTGCCCACAAAGGATGAGAAAGGCTCATAGTTCAAATGTAATGGTACAGGAGTCATGTTCAGATGTCTTTTTTAGAAAAATTATAGCGGCGTGGAAGAAAGAGTGGGCTCGTTCGGTGGGTCTCGGAGGCAGAATGAGGCCAGCGATTGGAGCTGTGGGGAAGTTAATTTTGGCTCAGTGCAGCCGGGGAGCGTTTGGAGCTGTTCGGTGCTGTCCCCGGCCGCTGCCCTGTGGGACGCAGGCGCCGGGAGCTCTCTATCCCGCCGGAAGCACAGGGACCGCAGGAGAGAGTGGGTTATCGGCGTCCAAAGATGCGTGAAGGGAAGTTTGATACCAGATGAAAAGTGAAACTAGAAATCCTCCAAGAAAATGTTGAACCTGGGATTTAACTCGTCTGTGGAGCGAGTGGCCAAAAGACGATAACGTTCTCCATTATTCTGTTCTCTCTCCAAATCTACGATAACCTTCACATAGAGTTCCCTGGGCCCTTCCTCCGGCGTTTCACAAATGTCTGTGTTTCTGGAAATTGCTGCAGATTCATTGTTTTAAAATGTGTACATCCTATGTCACATCACTTACCAATCGTAAAAGGTACCCCTATATGACAAAGAATGATCTCACAGTTTAAACAAATGATAGTATCTGCCCTCCCAGGTACTGTATGTTAACAGAGATCTTTAATGCCTTTTCCCCAAAGAGAGAAGCACAGAATTGTAGAAATCCAACAGCTCGACGCTCTAAGCAAATAGGTGGGAAAAAATATTAAGTGAATTATTGTAGGGAGTGGGTATCAGGAATCAGGATATCTGGGCTTCAGCTCTAGATCTCCCGCTCAGAAACTGTGAGATTATGGGGGGAAAAAAATCGAGTCTGCCAGAGAAAGAGAAAAAGACAAGAAGAGAGAGAGATGAACGCTGGGAATGAGAGCTTCCTCCAGCCTGAGCAGATGAGAGGCAGCGTCATCGAGACTTGCTGGGAATTAGTCTTGAGAGGTGGGTTAGGGTCAGACTGTGGAAAATATTGAATGTCTGATAAAGGAATTGGACCTTGGTCTGGTATAAAATGTGTTTTCACATTTTATTTTCTAGCAAAGGAGTAGCATGATCAAAGCACCAGTTGACAAAAAGAAAGAAAAAGGTCACATATAAAGTGAAGGATGGATTTTTTTTGACAAGCACTGGGATCTGAGGAAACAATCAAGAGGTCCCAGCCCAGATGAAGGGTGATGAGGACCCAACCTGGGACAGGAACCATGTAGGAGACACTGTCAGTGCACTTGGGAGTGACAATCCATGGAACGTGGAGTGATTGCTCGGGGTAGGCAAGAGCCAGGTGGTAGTTAAATGCCACTCTGGGATGGTCAGTCTAGATTTTTTAGGAGCATTTTAGGGAGAAAGTAGAGTATACTTGCTAAAAGCACAGAGGTGACATCAAACTCATCCTTATTTAACTCCTGGCCCTGCCATTTAATAAACATATGAAATCAACTGTGTCTCCTTTCAGAGTCTCAATGTCCTCATCTGTCAAACAAGAATGAAATTAATAGCAACTTCATAGGATTACTTTGAGGAGTCAATAAGAAAATTCGTAAAGAAATGTAACAGTAATCAGTACATAAAACAATGATCAATAAACATTACATATAATGATTAATTATTGTATAATATAGAGAGGATACAAAGTCAAATGGGTTTGAAGGTGACATTTTCCAGAAGTCAGATCTGCTTAGGCAAAATTGGAGCAGGGTTTCACTTGCTCCCACGGGACGACAAGACCAAGGGTTTGACTGTCACAAGGTGTTTCCATCTTTGTTGTTACTTTTCTCTTTGTGTGGGCTTTTTTCTCTTGGAAGGCTTTGTCCCCATCATGAGAAGCAGAGTTGCAAGTGGTCTGTAGCCAGGCATCTCAGCTTTACCAACAAGGACAGACTGGCTCCCTGAAGCACCATTTAAGATTTTCTAGGAAAAATTTCTGATTGGCCTCTTTTGGCCAAGTACTCACTCCCAGGACAGTCAACGAGAGCCAGGGTCTGGGTAGTGGGATCAAACTTCCATTCTTACTACTTGGTTAGAGGGTGAAAAGAAGCATTACAAACATAATGAGTCTGTTTGGAGACCTATTGATTCTTCTGAGCTTGCTTTATAACTTTGGGGAAGAGCCTTTCTCATGCCATGGTTGGCATGCTTCCTCTGTCTATGCTTTCTTTGCAGGGCACAGGAACTGGGAAAGACAGAGTCCTGTCTCTTTAACTCTACCTTGCCTCCCCATAGTGCATCCAGTACAGGCTCAGTTGGCTAGGTAACATTCCCGGTATTGAGGGGATATGCTGGTTAGGATGTGACATCTTTGCCTGGGCCAGTCACCCTGCCACCACTTGAGATTCTAGGCAGGGCTATGAATGAACACATTTCAAATGCTATCAATATTTTATGAATTTTCATCCAGTTTAATGGGGAACTGTAAAAGCATTTAACCATATTACATGCCATCTCTCAGGCACTGCATTATTTCAACAGACTGTTTTATTGAAGTCAACCACCAGGGTGATTGGGATGGCTTTATTCACCAACCCCCTCATCTGTCCACATGCATGTATGTAAGTCTGTGTGTCTACCATCCTATCTCCAATCTTTATGTGTATATTTATCACATAAAAACCAATAGCAAAGAGGACAGCTTTGGTAATAATGCATGTGTACACACACCCACGCGTGCACACATTCACACACACACTAGTGCACGAAGAAAGGCTTCATCTTGTGGCCTTTCTTGATCAGACTTGAGTTTTAAAAGAATTTTTGGTTTTATGGACTCCCCTGGGTTCTCTTCTGAAGCATTCACTCCCTTGTCTTCCAGAAAAAATAACCTTGGGAAAGCATTTTAGTTGAAATTTGAATATCTGAAATTAATGGTTAAGCATCTAGGCATCAAAGAGGAGCGTTGGTTTCATAGCTCAGCTCCAACACTGACCTCATGATAGTGGGCAAACCACTTAGCCTTGTAGAGCCCTCTTTGTAAAAGGGGAATTTCAATAGCTACCAATTTAGGAGCGGCGCGGCTCAAGTGAGGGAGTATGTAAGGTGTGCAGCCCAGCACCTGCACAGCAAGGGATGATGACAAGAACTTGATTCCTGAAACTGAAGGGCTCAGAGGCTTTTCTCTTTCCACTGCCTGAGTATCAAGAACTGCCGGGCTAGAACATACATTTATTCTTAAGACAGTGTGTGTCCATGACATATGCCTGAGTGTGGCTTCCTCCCATCATGGTTTATCCCCTACCAAAAAAAAAAAAAAACCTACTCCACACTCAAGCTGGGGGAGCTCCCAGGATATCACCCTGTCCTCATGTATCCTGAGAAGTCTCCTTCAATCCCCCTAGACTAGGTTAGGGACCTTTCTCTGAACTTCCCCATCACCACCCACTCTCTTTCCATATTGCAGCATTTATTGCGCTCTGTTATAATTGCCTTTCCTCTCTGGATTCTAAGCTCTTTGAGGTCAAAATTCAGGTATTATCTCTTAGCACAAGTAACAAAAACCCTTGGGATCTAAGCTCTGCCAACCTTCTCTCTCTCAGAAGGCTTCTAACCAGCCCCCTCTGCTCCGTCCACTGAGTCCAGCCACCATGTTGTTCAGCACCCACTTTGTGCCAAGAGGCTTCTAATCATGGTCTGCACAATAACTCTTTTAGTCCTCACATCATCTCTGTGATATAGAGACTGTTATGATCCCCATTGTACGAACGAGGACACTGAGGCTCAGAGAGATAAGGAACTCGTACAGGGTCCCCGGCAGTGAGGAGCAGAGCCAAGGCCGGCACTCTGGGGGTCTCATTCTGGAGCCCGAAGTCAGTCACCACTATGCTCCACTCTTTGTTTAGACTCTGTTCTATCTCATTGTTTAAACAAAACCGACCTCTGCACAAGTCCTCTTGTCCATATCATATTCAGCTTCAACTCGTTGCCTTTGCCCACGCTACCCCTTTTCCCTGGAGAGCCCGTCTGCCTCTCTGACTTATCTTCCTCTTGTCCTTCAGGACCCAGAACATTTCCTCAGCGCCCTGTCTGCGTTCACCCTAACATGGCACCTGTAGTGTAGCAGAGTCTGTTTACTTGCCTTTCTGCCCATTAGACTGGAGGATTCTTGGGGCAGGGGCTGTGCCTTGTTCACGTTGAATCCTGTTAATGAATCTAGTTTCTGGCCCTTAATGGAAAATGAGTACCTATTTGTTTGGCTCTTTTGACATTCCTGGAATCTGCAAAGGCTTTTCCAATATCGTTATCTTTCTAACCGGGACTTCCACACAAATTGTGTATGTAAATCTCTATCTTTGATAACATGGTTATCTGCACACATAACTAACTAAGATGCCAGATCGAATGGAAAAAACTGCTAGATTAAGATACAGTAATGTGTGTCTGTCTGAATTGCAGACAGATGAGTCCAAGGGTACCAAAGCTAGGTTGGTGCATCTGCCGTGTGTTCAGTGAAGGCTTTGGTGTCTCGTTGCTCATTTCTCTGGGACTCTTTGAAGAGGACACTGTGCTCACAAGGGAAATAGAGAAACCAAGTATAGACTTCATGCTTAAACATCTGGGCCCATGTGGCTCTGTGAAAATGCCAAGCATCTTTGATAAGAGGTTCTGGTATGCAAGATTTATGGTCATAATGTTAAGTGTTCCCTTTACGACTGAATCTAAATGGTAGGGTCTGCAAAACAGACTTCGAGTCCACTTATCCAAAAAGGCTCTTGGATAAGATCTGCCTGCTAATTCACCCAGAAGTGTGGGGATTCATATTGGAGAGTTAGCATAAGCTCAGCTATTCTTCATCCTATAGCATCTTTTCAGGCTAAAGTACTGAACATGGGACAGAAAAGTTCTTCTACTAAGAGTATTCAACTTACAGTGTATAGGAGTGGAGAATGTTAGAGCAGGGAGTCTGAGACAAAGTTCTGAGAATGGCAATGGTGTGTCCCTACAAGGGAAATCAAGCTAAGGCATTAAGTGGCAGAGTCAGAAGACACGTAGACTTGGAATAAAATGATGGCAGATGAGTAATGAAAAGAGGAAGGTTCTAGGTGTTTACTATAATCAGAGGCAGACCTCGCTTTGTCAACCTCTGGCCAGTGGGTGAGGGTCATTGACAAGCATAGGGCTCATGGGGGTACACCAGGAAAGTCATGATCTTCTGAGTTAATGGTCAAGGGTGACCTTGGCTGGAGCAAATCTGCTTCTTGTTGACTCCTGTTCTCATCTATCTCAGTGAGCTTGGTGCTGCCGTCGGGGAGCTTCCTTCCCTTCCCCAGCTCCCTAAGTGTCTCCATCCTTAGCACAAGAGTGAAGATCATTTCTGACAAATAAATGAAACCAGCTGCCAAGCCCCATCAGGTGCCTGTGACTCTCCCTTCCCCACTTCCGGCAAAACCTTTCTCCTGAGCAGACAGGAAACATTTCAGCCTCATAACAAGCCCCCTGTCGCTCTGACACCCTGTGTATCACTACTGACAGGATAACCGAGTACATGAGACAATTTATGTGGTGCTGGTGGCTTTGCAGTGGAACCCAAGGCTGGGATGAGGGAGGCAGGTTAGCTATGGCAGATCTGGGATGCTGGGTCTTTTCCTCTTCCGTCCATCACCTGCCCGGTAGGTTGATGTGGCAGCAACACACCTTTTCAGTCTAAGAAAACCCTAGTCCAGTGTTCAAGGAATCTCAAGCTACAGAACTCCGCCTCCAGATCTGATGGTTATCAGTAAGACATAGCTCAGCTCAATTCAGCACACATTTACTGAGCTCCTGCTTTGTGTCATGCAAAGGTGTTAGTTGCTGATGGACTACAAAAATAAAGAAGTAGAAAATGGAGAAGAAAAAAATTATAATGGTATTTCCCATTGAAGTCATGCAATGTGCCAGGTTCTCTGCTTCCTTTATAGGTAAACTTACATTTAATCATCTCAGTAACACTGTGAGTAAGGTATTATTAGCCCCATGTTACAGATGAAGAAACTCAAGCTCAGAGAGAGGAAATAACTTGCTAAGCTCACATGGGTAATGGATCCAGAACTCTGATTTAAGTTTCTTTGGTTTCAAATCTATCTTTTACTGTTCACATTTATGTTCTAGCTTCTCTAATGAGTCCTGCGTAACAGGCTAGAAAGTTATATATGTATCTGCAGCTCAGGGTGATACAATGCCTATACTAAAGCAAAGTCTCATATCCAAAAGGACACAATGTTTCTTTCATAGGTTCTAGAGTAAGACAGAATTAAGTTTGACTCCTCCTCTATTTGCTAATAACTATGTGACACATTAACCGCTGTGGACCTCAGCATCCCTATCCATAACATGGAGTAGTAATATCTGTGTTGTGGAATTATGGTGAAGGTTGAATAAGAAAATGTATGTAAAGTCTACACAGTTAACAAATGTCGAATCTTCATACAAAACCTTTTGACAGTCTCATTTGATTCTAGTAACAACTTTGATCAAGATACAAATATTATTATCATTATTCTCTTTACAAGTGAGAAAAATGAGGTTTAGGTAATTTGTCTAATTAAGTTAGTAAATAGCAACGTGGGACCAGAATTCAGTCGATCCGACCTCAAAATCTACTTGTAGGCAGACAAGTCAGGCGTTTTCAGATCTGTCTGAAGATCACCAAAGACTATAGAATACAGTCTTTGATCACACCAGGCTGCCTTCTTTGACGGGAGGGACCATTGGGAAGTCTATAGCATCCTGTTGACTCTATAAGAACGTTTTATTATACAGAGGATGTTGTTTGGAAATTTCCTGATATTCTCTTTTGGGTGATTGATGTGTGTGTGTGTGTGTGTGTGTGTGTGCGCGCGCGCGCGCACGCGCGTGTGCGTGTGTGTGTTTCATTTGCATTTACAGCAAATGAAAACAGAGCTTTCTTTTTTGGTGTCCATGGATATTTCCACAGCTAAAGCCTCAGAGTAGAGTGGGCGCAATTACCAAAGACGTTTTTCTGAAAGAGGTAGATTAATACCAATTAACAGGTCGAAGTAGGAGTTGAGACCTTAGCCTGTTCACAGAACGAGTTGTGATTTCGTGTCATCTGACACATGCATAATTACACACACCAGGAAGCATCTACCAGTGCTCACATCACAATAAATGCGTGCTTAATTACAAGTCACCATGCATATATGCTTAATTACACATCCTGCTACCTGCACGATTAATTACATGTCGTGTTACATGCACACAATCAGAAGAGGTGACATTTGATGACATTAAAAGAGCTCTAGGAGAACATAAAGAGCCATTTTAAAACAGTTGCATAATGTGTACGCTTTTTTTCCCCCTCTCCACAGAAGGCATCAGACATTAATTTCTACTCAATCAATCAAGAAGCACTTATTGAACAAGTCCTGTCAATTTAACCTTTATAGTGTCTCATGCATCTATCCTTTCCTTTCACGATCACTAATATCATCATCTCTCACCCGACAGTCTAAGGTAATGGGAAGGACACTGCATTAAAATCTTCTGTCTCCCTAATCCTTAGCCAGCACCCTGGGTCAGGTCACCACCATCTCATACCTGCATCGCTGCAGAGGTCCCTAACAAGTCCCCTAGTTCCTCCTGGGGCTCAAATTCTCCACAAATAAGCAGAGAATTCTTTAGAAATTCTGTTCTGATCGCTCCCACCCCTACCTTAAAACCCCTCAACGAGTTTGCATTTATCTGGAACAAAGCCACGTGTTCTGAGCATGAACCCCAGGGTCCTGCCCACCTCTGCAGGTCCTTGTCATTCTCGACCTCTCTCTCTGAGGTCCAGCGACAATGCTCAATGCTCTCTCTATTCCTCCAGCAGAACATAATTTGTCCTACTTCTAGATCATTTCACACATATTGATCCTTCTGCCCCCAAAAGTTCTTCTTCCTATTTATCTAATTAAATCCGACCTAACCCCAGACCAGGTTAAGTCCCAGCATTAAACTCTGTCCTTTTCCTTCATGAGAAATGATCACAGTACGCTCACTAGAGTAGCCTGCGTAGTATTTCTGGTAATGCCAGTTTTGGTCCTTGTGAGTGCCACCAAGATGATGACTGAGGACATTTCATTTTCCATTCTGTGCTTAGCAACTAGCATAGTGCCTGGCACACAGTAACCTTTAAAAAAAAAGCTTTTCAGATTTAATAAGTAAAAACACAGAATGCTCAGTTAAATTTGAAGTTCAGATAAACAACAATTTTTTTTTTTTTAGTTTTAAAAAATCTAACATATGAGATGTACTTGTACTAAAAATTATTCGTACTTACCTGAAATTTGGATTAAACTGGGCATCCTATATTTTATCTGGCAACCCTACTCCTAAGCACTTACTAGTTGATGATTGAATGAATAAATGGATGGATACATAAGTTAATGATTAAATGAGGATTCAGAAGACCTTGGTCCTACTTCAGCTCGAGCATCTGGTCTCCCCGTCCCAGTCGCTTTATTGTTCCTCATGTGCACAGTGAAGGACATTGAGATGGGACTCAGAGCCACATACCCTCGCATGAAATGACGGGAAGTTAAGGCAAAGGCCGAATCACGATCCCTCTCGGCCACAGTCCTCTCTGGGTCAGCTGTTTGTTTCTAATATTATCTCACCGGTTCAATGATCTCATTTTCTTCCTCCAAATCTTAACTTTCTTTCACGGTCCCTCAAACTTAAAATATCTCCTCGAGGTCTTTCATAACCTGACACTGTCACATCTTAGATCTAACAGGCAGCGCTAGGACTGATGTTTAATATTAATGCTTAAGAAAATAAAAATCAATTCCAAAAAAAATCCATGACGAACAAAATATCAAAAGTTTAAATAAAAACTGAATCAGTATTACTGATTTGCTCCTTTTGCCTCAGGCTCCAATATGGCTTGGCATAGCAATTTTTACTTAAACTTTTGATGTTTTGCTCGTCGTGGATTTATTTACATTAACTATGATTTTTTAAAAATAAATATTAAATTCGAATATTACTTATCTCGATTGCTAAGTATTTCGGCATCCCCTTTAATTCAGCACCCACGTTGGATGCCTCGCCTGCCTCTCCCTGGTCACAGCCCTGATAAGTGGAGCCAACCTTGGGAAGGTAGTCAGGAGCAGATAAAGCCAGGTCGAAAGTGCCATGCTGAATTTACCCTGTGGGCCAAGGGGAATAGAAAGGTTTTGAGCAAGAGAGGGACGGATTCTGATTTGAGTTTGAGAGACAGATTCTGGCTGCTGGTGTGGTCTAGAGGACGGTTTGGAGGGATTGTGACTAAGGCAGGGAGACGGTGAAGGAGGGCAGTGTGACGGGCGAGGTGAGATACTGGGCAGGGAGGAAGTAGTGAGGAGAGAGGGAAACAAAGCCAGTGCATTGAAAATGGACTGATGAGGTTGGATTGAAAGGAACACCCTCTCCTTTTCCTTCTCCGCTGTCTGTTCTCTGTTCAGCTCAGCCTGTCTTGTTGGAAAAGGGCAGGGAGGGAGGAGCACAGAGGGCGAGCCTGTTAGCTTTAGTGACTGGGTCCCTGACAACATGGATGCTCCCTGATTTATCTGTAGACCTCCTTCCTGAGCATTTTCCCAGCCCCTAGATAAATTAGTTCCCCAGAGATCCATACACTGACTCTCATACTCATTGTTCCCTGCATACGTGTTCCCAGAGGTAGGCCAACATACTCACTTTCCGAAGTGGTCTGGAAATGGACCGTGTTATTGACACTCTCTCCCGTGGTATTTGTATTTCAGAAAGCAACGTGCTCAGGAATTCATCATTTCAATTAAAACTCATCTAAGCCTCCTATGAAAAAGAAATATCAACATTGCAGAGTCTCCAACCCAGGAGAATTCACATTTGGCTTTCAGCTTGAAACCGCCGTGGACTTGCTATGTGGCCTTGAATACACAGCAAGGTTTTTCTGTGCTTCGGCCTTACCTTTGGGAGGCAGCTCACGGTAGACAGACTAGCCAGAACTAGGGGATTTAAATCCCGATGTTACTGCTCACCAGTTGTACGTCCTTGGTCAAGATATTGAGCCTTTCTGAACCACACTTGCCTTCTCTTTCTGTCAAATGGGGATGGTGTCCTTCCTTGCACGGTTGTGATGGAGGTGGAGGGTATTAACGCCTGGCAAGTTCTTAAAACTTATCAGGTATTCAGTGAATATTCAGTAAATATCCCTTCCCTACAATGGTTAATGGGGACCAGGAATAGAAAAGAATGTGCCAAAAAAGACTGGAATGCCATTTTTTTTTTCAGCTGGAAAAGCTAAATGTAATTACATGCCAAGATTTGCTGATACAATGAATAATTTTGGAGTAATTTTACAGTTGTGTATATAGAATGCCAGAATTCAATACGAGGTTGAGTTTGGGGGAGGTAGAGTCTTTCAAACTAATTGTGCCATATAGGGAAATGTTGCTTGTGTTTGTGTCTTAGTAATATTTTTTTAAAGTGTACTTAAAAACAATAATTTTCCATCAGTGATCTCTTTTGATAATTTTAGAGATGAGAAAATGGAGCCACAAGTAAACTAGGTATCATAATCCTAAATTTAGATCAGAAGAATAGGCAAACATTTTAAGTCTTTGCTATTTCTTGGATATTCAACTTAATTATTCTTTTAGTATATTTTTAAGTCAGACGTCAAGTCAAAATAAGCATAGGCCCATATCATAGTACTGTACAAAATTTAAAGTTTGAAGATTTTTTTCCCCCATTTATAAGATGGAACCCATATCTGCTTCCCAGGTGTGGTGTTAAATCTGAGAGACCGTACGAAATGAGTTTTTAGCTCAGTGTCTGATACAGAGCAAGAATTCAATAACTACTTATTGGGACTATCATCATTATTACAATAGTGATGAATATATAAAACATTTTCTTTATTTTTTTCTGATTTTTGTAGTAAAGCATTTCTCCCAACAATGTAAGTGCACCTCAGCTTTAACGCTGTGACCTTATAATGTGACTTCTGCTTTATTTGTTTTTAATATGCCAGAGAACAATTACTTTAATTTTTACACATAGATTAAACAATTGAATAAAATCTTTTATCTTATTAGCGATGCACTTTTCCACAGCAAAATGAGGTTCACAAGATTCTCACAACTTGGATTCTTGTAAAAAGTTTATCAATTTATTTAATCACCAAGCAAGATCTTTCCAGAACACTTTCTACTATCTTCCCAATTTTTTGAAGTTAACATTCTATCTGTGGATTTTCTTCCAATATTTAAATTTCAATCTGCCTTTATGTCCTTTGGGAAATGGTTGAGATACTCCCTTTCTTGTACCCCGCCTTTCGTTCTGCCATTAGTTGGCATGTTCTCAGTGAATGCAAATTCATTTTTACATCAGCAAAAGCAAAATTGAATAAAGAAGGCCATCTGATATGTAGTAAATCAAACAAAACCACAATGAATTTCAAAGCTAAGAATAAATTTAAGATGGAGCATGATGTATAGGAAAGAGAAATGAGCTCCAATCAGGCGATTTGGAGTCTAGTTTAGACTCCACCACTGACTCGACTGCATGACCTTGGGAAAGTCACTTCACTTCCCCAGGTTTCTGTTTTTGACTTGGTAAAATTAAGTGTAGAGCTAGATAATCATGAATCAGTCACTGATTTCAATTAAGCATATTACATTCCCATTGACGGATCTAAAAAAGTAAGCCCGAACCCCATTAAACCTGAGAAAATAATTTGAATTTTTACCACGATTAAGTTATTTATTACAGTAACCTACTTTTCTCTTACTATGGATGTATTAGATTGCAGAATCCCAAGTGTAACATCTCAGTTGCAGCAAAGGACTTGATTTCCCTTTATAGCCTATTGGACACGTTAGAAAAATGTGGACTAGATCAGTGGAAAATAAACCTGAACAATGAGTGTAATCTCCAGAGGAGTTGTACCAACATACATCCGAGTCCTATCCTCAAATTCATTTTTTTTTTTTTTTTTTTTTTTTTTAGGCGAGGCAACCCTTGGTTGACCTCACAGATTGCAAGGACCTTGTCAGTTTACAATCCCTTATTTTTTACACCTACAGCACCTTGTCTTCCTAGGTGGTCTCCCATCCAAGTACTAACCAGGCTTGACGCTGCTTAGCTTCTGAGATCAGACGGCATCAGGCTTGTTCAGGGTGGCATGACCATAGACCTATCCTCAGATTCTGACTGAGATAGTTCTGGGTGGGATCTTGTGATCACAGTGACTGCCAGCTGATTCTGAAGAGCATCTTGGTTTGGAAACCACTAGACTTGATTCGAACCAGGTAGATGTAGATTAGTTAGTGGTTAAATTACCAGGGTAACCTACTAGGGTAAGTTACAGGTTTCCTCCTTGGCCTGGTGCTTGTTAAACTCATGTATGAATGATTGAGATGAAGATATAGAAGGGATACCGATCAGGTAAATGTATGTTGCAGGCACACTGGATGACAACATAAAGACTCGAAATTATCTCAGTGGGTGGGACAATCAGTAGAAACAACCAAAGTGAAATTTAAGGGATGCATAAACCACTGCACTTTATTTATACTTTTTAAAATTGAAAAATGCAGTATTAGATGAGACGATTGTGAACATCTCTGTGGAACAGACATTGAGGTTTAAGAGGACTAGAAGTATAGTATCTTTTTAGAAATAAAATGAAAACATTTTGTATATGGTGCTATATTGTTAATTATTTGAGGAACCTCTGTACTGTTTTTACATAGCAGCTCTACCATTTTGCATTCTCACCAACAGTATAGGAGTTCTCTTTTTTCCACACTTGTCTTTTTTTCCCCCCAACAATAGCACCCTGGCAGGTGTGAGGTGGTTTTGATTTTTATTTCCTTGATTAATACCTACCATATGATTCACCAATCCCACTTCTGGGTATTTACCCAAAAGTATTGAAATCAAGATTTCGAAGAGATATATTAGCACTCCCATGTTCATTGCAGCACTATATGCAAAACCAAGATGTGGAAACAGTCTAAATGTCCATCGACAGATGAGTGGATAAAGAAACATGATACAGTGAGATATTATTTAGCCTCTAAAAAGAGGTAAATTCTGAAATGTGCAAAAATATGGATGAACCTTGAGGACGTTATGCTAAGTGAAATAAGCCAGTCACAAAAAGATAAATACTACATGATTCCACTTATGTGAGGGATCTAAAAGAGACAAACTCATAGAGTCAAGGAGCAGAATGGTGGTTGCCAGGAGCTAGGGAGAGGAAGAAATGAGTTTCTAATCAATGGGCATAAAGTTTCAATTAAGCCAGACGACTAGAGATCCTAACATATAAGTACATTGTACTTATCGTCAACAGTACTGTGTTGAATACTCAAAAGTTTGTTGAAAGGGTAGCTCTCATGTTAAGTATTCTTGCCACAAATAAAAAAAAAAGCACTGTATAAAGTGTAAAGCAAATATAAACATTATAAAATGACAACAACTAGTCTCAGGCAGAATAGAATAGTGGTTAAAAAGCAGAATCCTAGATTCACATCCTGACTTTAACTATAGACAGTCCTGTGGTCTTTGGAAATTTACTTAACTATTCTGTGTCTTGGCTTCCTCATCTGTTTCATGGGAATAACACTGTCCTCACAGGGTTGGATTAAGGTTTAAAACGATTAGCATATTGCCTGGCTCATAGTGACACTCAGTAAATGATATCTGTTATTTAAGGTCTCATTGTATAGTGTCCAGAGAGAAGGATGAAGTAAGCTAGCCATACTCTGTAACTGCCAGGTGACGCCTAAAGAAGTGTATCGCGTTTGGGATACCATGTCTCAGGAGACTTAGAGACCAAAAGGAATATGTTCGAAGGCAGGTGGTGGACACAAAGCCGGGAGGGTGAGTGGCTGCTGAGTTCAGTCAAATGCGTTGGCAAGTGTTTTCTCGTGAAAGGCCAGAAGACAACATCAAACTATCTAAAGGGCAGAGACAGGAGAGCTGCTCTGCTTTCTGATTTGATGAGGCAAGTCCGCAGGTAGATACGCAGGTCCAGGCAGGACGTCTCAAGACACTTCCTGTGATTAGAAGAGCATGAGTTTTCTGGGGTGGAGGGTGGAGGGGCGGTCCCTTATCCCTCACTGTGCTTAAGCCCCATGGTCAGGGGCTTTGTGGAGGGGACTCCTTCACAAGGTCAGAGTTTGCTTGCTTGGACTGAGATCTCGAAGCCCCTCTCATATGTTAGGATTACTCAGTGGGAGGGATGGTGGCATTCCTTGACGTCTGCCTGAAGGCCCTCATAAGTTGGATGAGAGTACCCAGAGGTGGATGGGGTTGCCAACGACTTGCTTCTCCAAAGATGGAAAGTGATTTGTGATTTCTATCTAGTTTAATGTACCTGCTTTTCTCTCAGGGCATCAGCCAAGTGCCTACATATTGGGCCCATCTGTCTTTCCTGAACTACTGAATTGGGGGGTGCATTTGGCTAATGAACCTTTTCAGAAAAACATACTTCCCCAAATTAGGTTCTAATTGCATTGGAGGCAGCAATTGCCTGTAACCTGTTACTGTTTCGGGAAGTTGCATCCACTTGAGTGATTTGAGAGTCAACAGCCTTGTGGAGGACTGGACCGATACTCTTCCAGACTGACCCCCACCCAGCCATCCATACCCCTCTGCCCACCTTCAACCTCCCAGGAATGATTTGAGTCTGAGCCTGAAGCAGCTCTGGCTCATCAAAACTGGACACTGATGGAATATTAACATCAGAAAACCTTATAATCAAGTGCTCTCAAGACTCAATCTGAAGACTTAGATTCTTAAGACTGGAATAGACTCAGGAAAATTGTGTAGTCCTGCCTTTCATTTAGTCAGTTTATCCACTTGGTAATATCCCTGTATAGTAGGCTTGAACTCTTCCTTAAACATCCCCCGAATTAGACAACTCACAGTCAGATATCCCATTCTATTTTTGTACAGCTCTGGGAGCTAAAAAGGTCTTATCGAGGACAAACCAGAATGAATTGTTTAGTTCTTTGGGGAATAATACTAACGAGGATGATCATAATAGTCTACATGTCCTGAACACTCACTACTAATTAAACACTCTAGTAAGTACATTCTCTGGTATAATCCTGGTAGTTACACATTATGCATCCTATTTTATGGATTAAGAAACTGAGGCCCAGAAGATACCTGTGATTCCATCAAGGATCGGAGGTGAGTTTCAAACTTAGATTCACGTGATTGGAAAAGCTCTTTCTCTTAACCTCTTCTCTATACACCAAATGCAGGTCTGTGGGTTCTCTCCGGAGTGGGATCACTTTAGAGGGCCCCCACCCCCAGAAAGAGACCACATCTCAGATCTGTGCTTTATCTCAAATGCATCCTTGGTTTTGGCTCCAGTTGGTATGGTTGTCACTGCTCCAGAGCAGAGGTTTTTGGACTATGCACAGAGAAGTTTTGCACTTTGGATAAAGGGACCCAAGTGTTTACAGTGGGTGCTGACGGGAGCTGGGCTGGTAGGGCCCTAAGATTTTATCTTCATTCTCAAGTGCTTTTGCTTCTATTTTTATGTACTAGACTTCTGTATGGGATCTCCATTGTAGAAAAGGTTCCATGGCTCATAAACGTTTGAAAACTATTGCACTAGACTAGAATATGGACGTAAAATCTAAATATTAATGGGCTATCTTAGGCCAGTCTTATATATTATAAAACTAGCCTCGCCTTCAAATCCATGCCGAAAACATTAATGAACAATGTCCATTCACTAGGGGAAGGGTTCACCTGTCCATCATGCAGCGAAGCTTCCTAAGTATCTTCTTTCCCTGCCCTGATCCTTTTTTATTTTTCATCCCACTCCTCCTTCTACCTGCCTCAGTTCTTTCCCTGATGTTCCATTTCTTATGCCATCCCTCTGTCTCTGCTTCTCTTTCTCTCTCTCTTTTTCCTTGAACCACAAATCCACACCTTCACATTCACAAACACTGCTATGCTCTTCGGTCTTTGTCCTCCCCTTGCCTGCATGTGCTGCATCGTGGTTTCTTCCCACTGCACCTTGACTCTCACCCTTAGGAGCTGTATCGATCTGTATTGATCACACCTTTTTATTTTCTGTATTTTTGATGCTCTGACATTTTGGGCCCTTGCTCACTCTGGAGGCACTGCTTTCAGCCAATTCTTAGAGATAGTAAAGGGCTTGTCTGCAAGTGAGTCTTTCATATGCAAACCAACCAATCCAGCGCCCACACACACCTCCATCACCTCCTTCATTGGGCTTTTACACTCTGAACCACTACTTTCCTGCCTGCCCTAATCGCCACAGAGCCAGGAACCAGATGACTGAGGACAGCCCTGTGCCTCAGAGTCACTGGAGTTATTTAAACTACCCAATCCTAAGCCTGCTTACTCTGCCTTGCCTTCCTTCCCATGGAAACTATAAGAAAGGTACTTAGTCCTTCTCCTCCCACCTCCCTTTGATCCTGATGTTCTCTCATGTAGCCCCCCATGACATATTGTACCCCCTCTTTTTGGGATCTCTGTCTATAACAAGCTATCTTTTCTGTGGCAATCATATCCTGATCTGGCAGCCTCACCATACGTGAATAACAATAAAAAGTGTTTTACCACAGCCTCCATTTCTCAGAGCTTAGTCCTCTTATTCTGTGCTGCTCAGTCTGCATTTCCAATAATTATTATACCCAGCAAAACCAAATCTGCTTCCCATGGTTCTTCCTTCTAAGGAGAGCCCAAGAAGGGCATATACTTGTGGGTTCTGAAAAGTAAGACATTTTTTTTTCCAACTAAAAAAAGACGCAAATATACACATGCCCACACAGGATATAACGTATCTTCCTCCTGTTCCTTACTCGCTGTCCCAGCTCTTAGCTCTTGCCCCTGCCTGGGCCTTTCATGTCCCTCTCCACGTGTACTAGCCAGCAGGCCCTCCTGAACTTCACCCTTCTCTTTTCTTCTTAGACATAGCTTTACACAAACCCTCTTGGGTCTGAGCTGTTTCTACCATTCTGAGAAATGTCCCTAAGCCATCCATCTCTTTTGCTGCATGTCCTTCATTGGCCCTTCTTTTATGAACCCTAGAACAGGATTGATCTCACCACTTACAATATCCTTGTAGCTGTCAACTTTCCTGCCAGGCTGGGCACTCCACGAGGCTAGTGCCAGCTCAGTGCCTGGCTTCTAGTAAGCTCACAACACATATTTCATGAATGAATGAATGAATGAATGAATGAATTTATTTGACTAGTGCTCTCTGACCTTTCCCCTTCCTTTTCTTCCCAGGAGCCATCAGATACACAAACACAGACACAGACACACACACACACACACACACACACACACACACACACACACACGCACACGCTCTTTTCCTTAAAATGATGATTCTGTTTACCTATGGCCAAATACATACTGAGAAGCCCAAAGGAAACACTCAATTTCTTTCGTAATAAGTTGGAGGCAGTACGCTAGAAATGAGTGGTAAAGGCAGAACTTATTTTTTAGCACAAGAAAGAAATCTGAAAAAATGATTTGGATTCAAGGAAAGGGAGAAAAAAGAGGAAGAGAAAAAGAGGAAAAAGGAATGAGTGAGTAAGAAAAAAATGGAAGGAAGGAAGGAAGAGTGGAGAGAAAGAAGAAAGGAAGGAAGTAGGAAGAGAAAAATCTGTTGACTGATTGCTCCGATCAGGACCGACTCCTTGTTGGGTATACCCTGGGAAGGTCAGCTATGGGACCTCATTCCCACAAAGTTTACTTATTGCCCTATAAGTGCTATCTCTGCGTAGTCAAGTTATTTTGGGGTCATAGCATGTAGGGATAAGGCTTGTCAAATGTCTCCTCCATGTGTATTTGGATGCAATTTATTGGAAAGACCCAAAAAGATGTAAGGTGCTAATCTATCACTTTTGGGAACCATCTAGATGGGAACCCTTCTCTGTGCTGTGCCCCACCCCCCCATGCCTTGCTCCCCAGACTCAAGGAAAGATGCGGGTCTGGGTCCCCTTATTGCCTTCTACTTCCTTCTCCTCCTCTAAAGAAACGGACAGATAGGCACAAACTCTGGATTAAGATGATTAGCAGGACCTAGCTAAATTCCGTGAAGCAAATGACATTTGAACGATGGTTAAGCTTGCAGCATGCCAAATTGGGGGGTAGGAGAGCTATTCCATTCAGGAGAATCATAAGACATCCCAGGCTCTTCTCCCTACCTCTGTTCATGCATCTAAAGACTTCTCCTCTTGTCCTGTCCCCTGGCTCCGTGGTGAGCCAGCGGTAATTACTACCTCCATAAAGACGTCGCTGGCCGCAGTTGAGAGGCGATAAGGGATCTGGGTCTCTCAGCCTGTCTCTTTTCAGCCCTTGTTTATCTCTTTCTTCCTTTGGTTCATGTTCCATTTTGTTGCAATTTCAGCAATGAGGGAGGGGAAAAAAAGTCAGATATGGAGATATCACTAGAGCAAATGGCATTTACTGTTAATATGGCGACAAAGAGCCTCCTCCCTGACTTGTGGTGTTTTAACTCTCTTAAAGAAGGAAGGGACACTGCACTTTTTATTCTCCAGACCCAAAGGCTGGGGAAGATTTTTTATCTGGATCATTAATTCTAAGGCACAATTTTAGCAACCACACCATTCTGTAGAGCAAATGCGACACAGCAGCATTTGCCAGGTGGAGCCCGGGACCTCGGTTTCTGCTTACAAGCTGTGTATCCCCAAATTAACCTCCTGAGCCTCAGTTTTCTCATCTGCAAAATGAAGATAGTAGCCTATGCCTTGGCTGCTTTGCGAGCTGATGGTAAGGATACTATAAGGTAATGTGAAACTGTTGGAAGCTAAATATTGTTTATAATCATGGCTATTTTTATTTGTTTGTTTACATGTCTGCAGATTGCCCACTCTGCACATTTTTTTTTCTTCCATTGTAATACCAACTGCACAACACTTTTCCATCCCTGGTTCTCCCTGGGTCAGATCCTCCTCTGGGGAAGTTTCCGATTTCAGTCATTTCCACGGAGCATCATTCCATCTCCTCACCCCTGGTTTCTCTAGTTCCAAACCATCCTTCACCTTGCCAGCATATTCATCTTTCTGAAACACACACCTGATCCTGCTCACCTCCTCTGCCCACCCCCGCGGTTACAACTGCCCGTGAGTTCTCTTACTTAAATACAGTCGGGCAAAACTTAGCCATCACCTGCTATGAGTGACGGGCACAGTTCTAGGCGAGGGAACTGCACTGTCAAGGAGACAAGAAAGGCCTCTGCCCTCCTGACGTTTACATTCAGGAAAAGGAGACAGAAAGTAAACAATACGATAAAGAAAGATCACTTTAGATAGTGGTAAGTTTCATGAAGATGGTGAAACCAGGGAATAAGACAGGAATGATAGGAGGAGCCTGGGCGGGGTTGGAGATTTGGGATCCACCCAAGAAAGGGAAGGCAGCAGCTGTAGTGCTGGGGTGAAAGGTTAACAGGATAAGAAAACAATTACAGAGGCCTGACAGTGGGGTGCGGGTTGGTGCGGTGAGCCAGGGGAGGTGGGATAAATGAGAAGGTCAGGGCCTCGTAGACCAGTATGAAGTTTCCAACTGTACCCTCGTGCGAAAGGAGGCCTTTACAGGTTGTAAAGCAGGGAAATCACATGATCAGATTTACTTTTTAAAAAGATCCCTCTGGCTGCACTGTGGAGAATGGAATTTTTGCGGATGCGATTCCAGAATTGACATGTGGAGCCCTTCGCCGGTTGGGTCCAATTTCACACTTCCAGCCACGTTTCATGTCACAGCCGTGCGTTCTTTGTGCCCTCAGCTTGCTCGACTACTTGTGGTTTCCTATGTGCCATGTTCTTTTACCCTTTTAATTCTGCTAGTGCTGTCCTTTCTTCTGGTAATGCCTTCCCTTCCGTCCCAGGGTATCTCACACTCTGACTGTCCATTCTGCTTGCTTGGGTCAGCACTGGGGCGTTCTCAAGGGGTTAGAACAGATCAGGGAGATGATCGAGCAGTAGATATTTCGTGCTCGCCCACTATGTGCTTGGCGCTGTGCTGGGCTCCTAGGGTTCAGGGGGAATGAGACATCGTCCCTGCTCTCATGGACTTTATAATCTGAAGTGTGAGGAAGGATAATGAGGAAATATGACATATATTAGGGATCCTGTACTTTGAGGGATAACTCAGGGCCATAAGTGCTCATCTTGGAAGCTCAGAATCATAGATTCTTGGTCTTGTGGAATCTTAAGCATATAGAATCAAATCACACCAGGAGAAGAAAAAAATCACGCATTAGAAATGAATATTTATTGAGTCTCTGGAGGGTGGGGTGGCTGTATAAACTTAGATGTGATAGAAGAAACCACAAAGGAAAAGATATAAAGCGAACTAGAAAAACACCCACAGCAACTATGACAAAGGATTACTATATTATATAAAGAGTGCACACAAATCAATTAGATTCACTAAGACCCCAGCAGATAAGTGAGCAGAAGGCACAGAAAGCCAATTCTCAAAACAGGAAATACAACTGGTTAACAAGCACAGGAAACACATGTTCGTTCTCTCTAATCATCAAGAAATGCTTATTAAAACCATGAGATGACACTTTTCGCCTGTCGAATTAACAAAGTTTGAGTAGAAACAAGAGGAGGATGACCAGTGCTTCGGGAATGGGATGATACAAAGACTCGTGCGTTGCTGGTAGACACGTAAACCAGGGCAAACGTTTTGGAAAACAATTTGGCAACGTGCGTAGAGTCTTAAAATACGATTTAATTTTAGTAATTTAATTTCCGAGATTTTTTTTTTTCCTAAAGAAGAACTCCAAAAATAGAGAAAAGATCTATGCATGAAGTTTCCACCCCGCCCCCCGGAGTGTTATTTATAGTAGGACAAAATAACGATCTGGAGGGGTACAGATGTCCATATAAGGAAACATTCTGTGGCCATTTAAAAAGATGTTTGTGACATGCTTATGCGCTGTGCTAAAGTTAAGTGAAAAAAGAGGACAGAAAAAGAAATCGCGTGTTCAGTATGATTGTGCTCATTGGGAGAAAATCGTAGATCCCCACATTGTTAGTAGATAAGGACATCCTGGGGGACATTAGTTTGGGGACAGGGAAATGCTCTGGTCCACCTAGCTCATACTCTAAGGCTGGAGACTTGGTGAAGGAAATGGGGAGCAGTCCCAGGCTTCCTTGAGAGAATTCGATTTGGTGCCCCAACTTCCGAGCGATTTTAAGAAACCAGGCTAGAGACCATTTCACAAATAAGGCAACTGAGGGACAGAATGGTTTGGTACCTTGTTCAAGGTCACACAGATTTGTAGGCCTTCTGAATTCAAACCAGTGCAGCCTTTTGCGGATGTGTGTTTGCATTTATTTGAGTGTGCGTGTGTGTGTGTGTATGTGTGCGCACGCACGCGTGCACTCACCCAAGCTTCATCCATATGCATGCTTATCTGTGTGCAAGTAACCAACCACCGGTCTGCCTGAAATGCCCTGGTAACATTGAAAGTCAGTTAGCACTGTGAGTCACCCCAAATGTTTGTGTTCCACCCTGTTTTCTGAGCACGTTTTGTGGGCATCCTATGCATCTCTTGGTATCTCTGGGTTTTTCTACTGAAAACAGGCTGCCCGTTGGCTCCAGCCACTCCTCGGTCTGCTACACAGCATCTCTAGCTCTGGGCCAAACTCTTTCTGTTCTACTGGCCTGGCTCAGGGAGGAGGGACTCGTGGGACGCCCCGGGGTCTGGTTCCCACAGGCCAGTGTTCCGTCGCAGGCAGCCATCGCGGCACCATCCAGCTGGCTTCTTGGAAGTCGATCAACGTCCCTCCTCTCTGATCCTCCTGCTTGCTCAGCCCGGGAGTAGATCTGTTTGCTTTCATCACGCAGAAATGCTCTTGCCTCTTGCCTCGCGCGGCTTAATTAGCTCTAATGGGGGTGGATGCTGTCCTTGGATGGCTTCCCGCAGCTGCCCTCTGCTGGCCGGTAGCCGCATTGGCGGCTGGAACTGGGGACCCAGAGGCTGTGGTTACTGCCTCAGAGACTACAGGGGCGAAAAGGCCTCTGTTTCCCAGAGCGACCCTGAGATGGAGAGGCTGCTATGACAAAAGACCTCATTACCAGTCTTGGCACATTGAGCGGCCTCGACCTCTCCCTCCTAGAATAAGTATGTACAAAATGCCTTCCTTGTGTCCACTGGGAAGGTGTGGTTATTAAAATTAGACTGTTAAAAACAATCCTAACCTTTGTGACTTTGAGCAAGCAGCTCTGCCTCTGTGTGCCTTGACTTTCTCATCGGTAAAATGGGCACCACATGGCATTGGTCGTTAGGTTCTTGGAAACCTTCACTGAAAATGTCTGCAAAGAGCCCTGACCAGTGCCTGCCACACAGGAATACTAATAAATGGTGACAATTATTATTAATAAGGAGACTATTATCATTGAATGGCAGCCAGCAATGGGATGGTGGAGCTTTCTCTGCAGTGATGGGAAAAGGCTGTGTGATCAAATGCTTTCCCAGCTGGCTCTCGACACATTGCTAAGATCTGACAAACTTTTTTTTTTTTTTCCTTATGACAATGTGCCAAGTGTTGTCCAAGAGATGAGAGGGGTATAGAAATAAATAATTCACTGGACCCAAATCAGAGTAACTGCACTAAATCTGAAGTAAAGTAGAGAATTCTTATATTCAATTGAAGCGTGTTTTTAAAAGAACGATGATAATAATAACACAATCTCACGTCTGTCTAGCATTTTTCAGGTTTCAGAGCCCTTTTTCAGGCTCTTTGGGGAGATAATGGATGTGAGCACTTTAGAAAATAGACAGCTCTCTGCAAAATTAAGGTGATGTCTATTGAGGGGTGAAGTTTGTCTATATCCTTCATTGACTAAATAAATCATTTGCTCCTGTTATTGGTAAAGACGATCTCAGAGCCATAGGATTATGGACCCTCGGAGCTAGGAGAGACTTTATCTGTTCCGATCTCCATCCATCGCTGTCTGCAGAACACCTGTCAGGCAGGAATCTATACTCTGTTTGAATGCTTCCGGGGATGGGGCACTCACTGCCACTCTAAGTAGAGGTCCATCTGTCATTGGATAAGCAGATACATTGAGTATTCTGCCACTCTTCCTCTCTTACCACCTGAAGCTTGACAATCAGTTATGTTAATTTTGCCCCTAAATATCTCTCAGCATCTTCATCACTAATGCCCCTGCACAAATATCTCTTCCATTGCAATTATAGTAATTTTCTAACTGGGCCGTCAACTTAAACTTTCTTCTCTCTCTTTGCCCCCAATCCATGCTCCACGTGGCTTTGTCACATGCAAATCTGATGTTGAATTCTCCTGTAAACCCTCTGCCTTTTCCCTGCCTGAAGAAGCCCAGCCTCCTTAACAAGCCCTATGAGAGCCTCCCAGCCTCTAGCCTTCTCCTGGAGCAGGGGGAGGCAGATGACGACCCATGGGCCGAATGCAGCCCACGGCCTGTGTGTGCTGTTAGCCTTTCGGTGAGAATGGTGGCTTAAAGAGTTGAGGTCATTATCTCTTGGCTACAAAGCCTAAAATATTTACCGTCTGACCCTTTTCTGAAAACTTTCGGTGACACATACTCTGGGGTTAGCTCCTGACACCACCCACTTGACTTTTCAGCTACCTAGAATAACTTACCCAACTCCAAGCCTAACAGGCTTTGACACAACTCTGTGTCAGTCCCCTGACCAGGATGTCCTACCCTGCCTGTCTCTCTGGTATACTCTCGTTAACCCTTTCATGATACTGCTGACACTGATAACGAATGAACATTGGATTCTTACTATGTGCCCAGCACAGTTTTAAGCATTTTACAGGTATTAACTCATTTAAGCCACTGCAGGCCTGTGAGGGAGTCTCTATTATTATTCCCATTTTACAGAGGAGAAAAGCAACATGCCAGAGATCATCAGTTCATTTGCTCAAAGTTACAGAGCTGTGCAGTAGCTGAGC
>CM053509.1:151802047-151819712 GCA_028627145.1 Eidolon dupreanum | reverse complement strand
AAACGGTTCTCAATGGTCAGTGTTCATTTTAACAACTCATCTGCCAATGGATCGTGTCACAGAAATATGTGACCAAGACAGTGTGTTGTGAAATGAATGGATTTACAAACCAGGGGACAAGCCCTGTGCCCTGCTCATTAGGAACTATTTGCATGCAGAACATCAGTGTGACAGGCCCAAGGAGGGATTTGTTCAGCTCATTTAGAGTAATGGAGACAAGAGATTAATCACTTGAACACCAGCGTGTCTTGCTTTTGCGGCCCCAGCGTGTATGCCCACCCAGCCGGACCTGATCGGATGCTATCTTGCCTATGATCTTTATGCCCTGCCCCTGCTGTCACCTAATGGCTCTAGGGTCTGGCCTGAGGCTTCCATCCACAGAACATGGACCAACCCCATGGACTGCAGGAGCGACTCAGAAGTCAGTCACATGTTGTCCCACAATTCCTTTCTTGATTTTTCATATGTACCTCATTTAGAAGCACAGGTGGCCTCGAGGCCAGGTCTCCACTAACTCATGTGGCACCCTTCCGGCATCTGCTCCCATTCATGACTTCTCCCCGGTGCAGTAGGAGCAGTCCTTCCTCCTACCCATGACCATTCCTTCCGCCTGTGCTCTGTACCCCCATTTCCACCCATCATCTCCATTTGTCATCCAACCCCTGTCCTTCATCATCAACATTCCTATTCTATGATTCTTCTCAATAGTTTACAAATATGCTTTATTATTTTCTTTTTTGCAGAGAGTTACTTAACCTCTCTGTTTATATATAAACAGAGAGGTTAAGTAATTTGCCCAAGGTCACATAGCAAATGTACCCATAACAAAAACTAATTTCGTATGACTCCCCGGCTACCAACAAATTTCGCTACCATCTTTCACATTCAGACTTCTCAAAAACATTGTCTAGTATAAAGTTTCCATTTCTCACCACATCATTCCATCTTCAACTCACTCCAAACAAATGTCTGCCTTATCCCCACCATTTTAAAAATCCACTAGCCACCTTCACGTTGCCAAATCTAAAGCATATTCCAAAGTCTTCATTTCACTTGACCTCTCTACCATTTGGAAAGCACTGACCATCCTTCTTGGAATTCTCTCTTGATTCTCTTTGCACGTGGCTGTTTACTCGTTCTCAGTGTCCATTGTCAGCCTCTCCTTTCTTACCTAAAATGTTGAGGTCCCCAGCACGTGATGCCTGCTCTCCTCCTTTCCTGGATTTTTGGGTTGGCTTTATTGCGCTCTGCTCTTCTCACTGTTCACCTCCTCCTCAGGCCATCCATGCCATTCCCATGACTTTAAGGAGCACTGTCTGCAGCGGGTACCAAATTTGTCTCTACAACCCAAACTCGTGACTGGCCTTTTGACCTAACATTGCCACATGTCTCAAACTAAATTCTGTACTCGCTCAACTTCGGACACATACATGCTCTTCCATTTGGTTTCCTCTTGCGTTTCTCATCTCTGTTAATCACGTAATTTCGTATGCCAGAAACTTTGGAGTCATTTTTGACACCTTTCATTTTCTCTCCTCTCTACTATCACAGATCATCAATCACCAAATCTTATCAAGTCTACATCAGAAATGCAGTGCAAGCCTACCACGTTTCACTACTCCCACTGCCTCCACGCTAGTCAAAGCCAGCCAGCCACATGTCGCTTCGTACCCTACTAGTCTGTTCTCTGCATGATAGGCAGCATGCTTTAATTTTTAAATCGCAGATCTGATCATTGGGTTCAACCATTTAAAATATTCAGTTGCTTCCTTTTACTCCTAGATCGAAGGTCACAATCCTTCTCCTAACCTACACAACCTTGCGTGATCTGACTCTACCGAGCTCATCTCACCTCACTCAACTCTCCTTTATCTTTAGCACTCCACTCACTCTGCATTTTGTTTGCTATCCTAACACAACTTGCTCCTGCCAATCTCAGGGCATCTACCCCCACCCGACTCTTCCTTGCTTTAGGGAACACTCATTTCTTACCAGCACCACCGATAGAAATGTCTCCCGACAAATTGGATCAAGTCAGCCCTCCTTCCCACCAACAACATTAAAAGTTCTTATGACTTCCTATATTTTTCTTTCATTCTGTTTTTAAATATGTATTAATTATATAATTATATAATTACAGACTTCATGTCTGCTTCCCTGATTGGCATGTGACGTCCATGAGAGAAGGCACCAAGTCAGGTGTGTGTTTTTATTCTAACATCAAAAGTGTAACTGGCACATAATCTCTACACAATATATGCATGTAGAATAAACAGAAAGAGTCTCACTGAGCTTCCTTTGAAATGCAATTGTTGGTTTCTCCATGATCTCATGTGACCTACTCAGATCTAGAGTATTTCAATCCATGGTACTTTATCTTTCTGGTTGTCTATTGCCTCGTTTGGGAAATGGAGAAACAAAAACTGCTTTGTCTGTTTCATAGGGGGAGACGTAATGAGGGAGTGGGCCAAAGAGGGCTTGATGAACTCTGTAAATACATAACAAACTTTTTTCTAATGCTTTTTTGCTTCTGATTGGCTCTGTAGGGAGGAAAGTGAGCTGCTCGTATGATATGAAAACACAATTTGGATTTCTAGTACTGACTTGCCCGCATGGCCTCAGGACTTCAGTTCTTCCAGATAAAAAAAAATGAAGCAATTGGGCCAGACATGCCTCTCAGGTCCATTTCTTCCATGTTATTTCGTAATCGACTCCTGTATACCAAAGTGAAGCGATGGCTTAATCAAATGCTTTGGCAGACGATTCGTCTTTTCAAAGAGTATCACTAGGAAAGGGCAGAGCTCATCTCTGAAGGACAGCCACACCAGGCACTGTGACGCCTTGCGACCAGTCCTCATAGACAAGTCCCCGACTTGGTTTCAGGAGCCAGGATTTCAAGTCCGGGTCTGCCAGTTGTCACTTGTAGAACCTGGAGCCAGTCTCCTACACTCTTAGAGCCTCGGTTTCCTCCTTGGAAACACAGGGGTAACAAAAATGACCACACTGAACTGGAGAGAAGAGAAAATGAGACCATGGTTGGAGCAGTCAGCTGTGAATTTCCTTCCAACCACTCTGCAGGCGGGAGGGGCTTCTTCCTCATCATTTGAAGCAGGCAGGCATATGAACATCTCCTGAAAAGTAGGAGTGGGTTCTATTATCTTTCCAGGCAGAAGCCTGCTACAGGGCTTTGGGAACAAAGGGTGACACAAGAAGCCTGAGCACTTTAAAGCAGCAAATGGTTCAGCCTGCAGTGCGGAGCACAATTTTTTATCCAGAGATGGCAAAATTGGCCCTGGAGTAACTTGATACCGCAGGCTGTTGTCTCACAAATGATTTATTAGTTGAGGCTGCTGTGAGCTCAGAAGCTTCCACACTGCCCAGGGCCCCTCTCTCTAGAAGGGAATCTTGGCTTCCCTAGGGAATGACTCTCTTAAGATGGATATGAAAGTGCCATCCTGTGACACTTCTGGCAGCTCCATTTTTGGCTTTGTCCTAGGATCCTTCTAGTGTCCACCCACCTGGATTGGTTAGAAAGGAAGAGGACAACCTGGTAAGAGGTGCGCATTAGACTGTGTCTGCTAAAGAAGGAGCATTTGTGTGTGTGTGGGATTAGAACATCAAATATAAATAGTTAAAAATCCAAACTCTGCCATTTACCATCTTTATAAACTCGGGAAGATTGTTTACTTGTTGGAGCCTCTATTTCCTGTCTTATACAGGGGGTGTATGAATGCCTTGTGATAGGATCATGTGAGAATCAAAAGATGAATGAAATGCAGGTCAAGCCTTTAGCTCTATGTGTGACACATCGTAGGGGTTTACAAGGTATCAGTGATCTTTCTTCCTTTAAGTGAGGGCAAGAGGTGGCCCAGGCTACGCAATTTGGAAGATAGCGCCCACATCAGATAATGCTGGTTTTTGTTGGTGTATCAGTCAGTCACCTTTTGTGCAACCACAAATCTCGGAGGCCATGCGATGAGCCTTTATTTACCGTAGAGCTCTGCTGGTCTTTCTGGGCCCAACCAGGCTACTCTAAGCTACAGAGCAGACGAGGTCTGTGCCACATGCTTCTTGTCTCCCTTGGACGAACAGGTGAGCCTGAGATGTTCTCGTGAAGATGGCGGAGGTGCAGGTAAGCAGATAGAAACATAGATGACTTTCAAAGTTTAGATTCAGAGCCGACCCCTGTCATTTCCATCCCCATTCTATGGTCCAAAGCAATTCATGCTGTTCAGCCAAAATTTCAGGGGTGGGAAAATGGGCTCTGCCTTTCATGGGAGGAATTAAAAATCATCTGGCAAGGTTTACAAATACAGAGAGGGGTAAATAACTGGGGCCATGAGTAAGACCTACCCTGGGTGCTGTGCATCTCGGTGCTCTGCACGCATGTGCAAGGAGAATGTACCATATCGTTTCCTATTTCTAAGCAGTGGGAAGAAAAGCATTCCCTCCCCTGGCTTCCAGGAGCTAAAGCATGGAGAATAGTAGACCAATCATATATTCTGGCCCAGATTGTTGATTTTTTAAATTCTATTTCTTTCTGTTTTTTAAAATAACTTTAAATTCACCTTTTTATTAGGCAACGTGTACATGTGGGGCAAAACTCAAAGGATCTGGACAACCGTGTACAGTAAAGGGGGTGCCTCCTCTCCCCCTACTTCCCATGACAGTTCTCTTGCCCACTGGGAATTCCTGTAACACAAATGTCTGCAGCCTTCCAAGGAAATGGACGTAGATGCACACAACAGCACACACACACACACACACACACACACACACACACACAACTGTTTTGCTTTACATAAAGGATACACTCACCATTCTGTCTGGACCTTGAGTTTTCACTTAACAATATGTCTTGTAGAACTTGCCAAGATATGAGCTACCACTTTCTTGCAAACAACACTGTTCCTTTAAGAGGGAGACTTTGAATCTTGAAGGGGTAACCCAACGGTTCAGGGTTGGTTAGACATCATTTGTGAGGCTTCAGTGTGGTGAGAGATTCAGCGGCAGGATGTGGGTGGAAGGGGGGTTGGGGGCACAGGACATCTGAAGCAGATCATCCCAGTACCAGAAGCTTAGCTCTGCTTTCTCTGTTTTGGTGATCCCTGAGCTTGGTTCCCATCAGTGATATGAGCCACCTGTATCCCCCCCAGTACATTTCTTCTCTGCTGACATTTAAATGAAGTTAGTTTCATCTGCAGTCAACTAATGCAGAAGGGTACTGGGGGGCGATAGCAGGCAACAGCTGTCACTAGGAGACCTGGGATTGGTAGGATCAACGTAGGGCTGAAGACCGTGAAAAGCCGCTGGTGTTGACTGATGGGAATCTCAGAAGTTTGTATGAGGATTAGAAGAGACAGCGAATGGAAGGGCACTAGCATGGTGACTGTGCAGCTGTGCCCCACACATTTCCTGAGCTCTTACGTGTGCCTGCCACTGTTCTCGATGCCGAAGATCTAGTGAAAGGAAAATAGACAAGGTGTCCAAGCTTCTGGAATTTATGTTCTAGTGAGGCAGAGAGACAATAAAGCAAACTCATTGATGACATAACGTCAAGTGGTGATAAGTCTTATGAAAAAGGGATAGAGAATGAGAGGGGTGCTGGTTTAGCTATAGAGGGGTAAAGACCTTCGGAAGAGGCCATCAGGCTTGGCTAGGACAAGATTCTGCTCAGTTAGTTCTTTCTCTACCTTCAGGCCCACTGTACAGACAAGACGGAGCCGGCAGTCAGGGAATTTGAGAGGTGTCTCTCTTAAGTGTTTGACCTCTGCACCACTGCTGAATATTTCCAGTGAAGTTGCTGCAGGTTGCATGCTCTCTACCCTGGATGGGAGTTAGTTAACGGTGACTACTTACTAACACTGTATTGTGAACTGGTTAACAGTGGAGCTCTAAAGAGATGGGAGAGAATGGGTGAGATCCAGGCTTTGCACTGAAAATTTCAGTGACTCCCATAGCTGACAGAATCACATTCACACTGCATGGCACTGGGGGTGCTCCAAAACCAGACTCTTAATTTGTCTTCTCAGGGCTCATTCGCATTGCTCCCCTTGTAGATTCCATACCATAATGGTGATAGATAGAACATTTTCCAGCAAATAGGCATGACATTTCCCTTTTCTTCTCCCTGGGGTGGAGTCTCATTTTTTGCTCCACTTTGGGGTTGGCCCTGTGCCTTGTGGTGGCCAGTGGAAGGTGAGGGCAGACGTGATGCAGTCAAAGGTTTCAGATGTGCATATGCTGTTTGTTTTGCTCTCTCGAGCTTCTGTGAACCACCGTGAGAACAGGCCCAAGTAGCTGCTAATCTAAAGAAAAGGTCGGCACCTGTGGTTGAGACAGGCCCCGGACAATATCCGGAGTATATGTGCAAAAAAATATAAAAGCTCGTTGTTGTAAGTTTTGAGTTTGGGGGTGCTTTGTTATATAGCATGTTTGCATCAGTGGTTAGCTAATACGATAATCAACGGAATAATTCTCTGCTCCCTTTGTAGGTCTTACATCTGGTTTATAGATCTCATGTATGGAATTTTGCTCATAGTGTCTCATCCAAGTGGGATGGCCTCTCTCCCCTGACCATCGTGTCTGTATATCTAAAGCATGATTGCTAAGAAGGTATGAACTGAACACAAGAAAACCTGAGATTTAACTCCCGTTCAGCTGCTTGCAGCTTTGGGGAATCATTTCCTGTGGGAAATTTTCTCATGCTTCGATTTTCTCAAGTGTAAGATTAGCTTAGTAACATTTACCTTTATAGGCCATTGCAAGGACCCAATATATCATATACATAAAGCTTGACGCTTACTATGTGCTCAGTAAATATTTCTGATTTTCATTACAAATTTTCTTAGATAACTTGACAACAACTTTTCGAGACAAGTTCTGCTATTATCATTTTACAGACAAGGAAACTGAGACTCAGAGCAATTAATTTCCTTTTCTTAAAAGTTATTAACTGGTAAGAGGAGGATACGTGCCAGGCTGCTGGAGCCAGAAGCTGTACCTTTGCCACTGCATTATGTTGCTTGGATGCTCACTGAGATTTCTTTCGGTTTCTCTGCTATATGGTTCCTTGGTCAGAAACATAAGTGTCAGAGGCCTAAATAACTGAGATGTCTCATTCTAGCTCAGCATTTTCCGAAGTGTGAAACACACACACGCACTGTCGATGGTCCAAGAGGTGATTTAGATGGAACAGGACACCGAAGACACTGAATCATATTGTGAGAAAGTCATTTCCTGTTCAATTATCTTTAAATGTCAAGGGAAAAAAAGCTTAGTTGGGTGCTAACGTCTTTAACACTTCTAACACTTGCTAATTTCCCCACTTCCATCCTTTATTTATAACGGTAAGAGCAGGCTCCAGGCACAGAGCTTCTGATAAGTAACAGCGTTCTGTTAAGATTTAATTAACAGTGATCCGTTTTCATTATTATTATTTATTATTGTTGTTGTTTATGCTGTTACTTTTTTCATTGTCTTCTATTTGAAACATGTACTTGTAGCTTTCCATTTACTATGAACATTTAAAATCCCACTATAACACGCATTGATTTAACTTTAAAAAGTTGATTTAAGAGAAACAAGTTTCCTTATCTGTAAAATGGTGCTGATAATAGAAATTGTCTCAAAGGTCGTTATAAAGTTATCTAAGAAAGATGATAGTATAAATGGTCTATGAATAGTAAAAATCATGAAGATGGTGATTAGGTAACAGTAGCTTAGGAAATACTTTTGTGAAGAGTTTTGCATTTTACTTTTGTCTATTTGGGAACCTTTCTCTTGCTCCCACCTCTGTATTTTAGTCCCATAAAGTAAAAATAACTTATGAGGGTTAACTTTTAAGGTTACAGTCCTAAAAGTTTGAGATATAAACATTAAGCCTGTTGGTTTGAGAATATGTAGTCCAGTAAAAAAATACACTACACCGGGTGGCAGGAATCTTGAGTTCTCTTCTGGTATGCACCACAAGGGAGCTTATGGTAACTTGTGACTGACTGTAAACAAGTTACTCCAGCTCTCTGAGCCCTAGTAGCAACATTTATAAAATGAGGAGTTGTAACTAGATGATCTCTAAGGCTCTTTCTAATTCAAAAGTGTGTGAATATTTTCAATATTATTTTTATTAAAAGAATCATATTGCCATTGAGAATTTCAAATGTTTTTATAATAAACCCCCTGAATCAAGGGCAACACATATTTGCAATAAAAAGTTCATTAGCATATTTTGATAGTTTTTTGATCATTTTTGCATGTATTAAAATGAAACATTTGGTAAAAATTAAACATTATATGCAAATGAGTACAACAAGCCTACTTCTGGAATAATAATTCATTATCTCCCTTATAATATATGTGAGTGGATTCTTTTTTTCTTCAGTACACCGTAGCTATTAAGTCAGCATGTTGGAAGTTTACCAAGAAAGTATAACAGAAGATCCAATCTTTCATTTGCATAAATCCCAGAATTCCACCTGTCGAAAATTGTATACTATTAATAGGTGACAAGACTGTCACTAGATATTCATTTATAATGTTGTCACTGGAACCTAATGAACATTTAGGACATATTTCAGGAAATGTAATTTTTTTTCTTTTTTTGCCAGAAAGAGGAAAAAGTTGTTACACTGGAAAATACCGCTAGCGGAGTACTAAATTTTTCTCTTGTGCATTTTCCCTTCTTAGTTTTTTCAAATTCAGAGTTATATAATTGTGATATTAAGGTGGAAGGAAATTTGAGGATCTTCTATTTTGATGCCTTCAGGATATAGGTAAAGAAATTTTTACCCAGAAATTCTAGAACTTGTTTATGGTTACAAAGTTGGTGGCAGTGTTGAGACTAGAATTCAGTGACTTCTTGTTCAGTGTGTTTATGTATTTCTATATGAGTTGGTATGTAAGATATAAATACAGAGATTATAAATATGTATAAAAAGACAACAATACTGCATGTAAGTTTATCTCAAGGTCAATTCTAGAGAATCATGAAGGTGGTCAAGTTTCTTAACAATATCATAGTTCTACTTCTTCCCCAAACTCTTTCTGGACCAGCCACCCCAGCCAAATGACCATCTTTTCTCCACACTGCTAGTACTTACTGCCCAGGCCACCTTTTTGGACATTAATTTTTGCTGCACTGTGGCATTCTTTGCTTGAAATTTTAGTTCAGGTAGATTTTGTCTATTGCAGTAGATTATACATTCCTTGACGAGTAAGACTGTTCTCTCCTCAGGTTTTCATGCTCATGGCACATAATCCAGAACCCAATTGTAGAGTAGCTAAAATGCAAAGACACTTAAAATAAAATGGCGCGATGTACTGCTTTTACTGAAATTGGTGGTTTGTCTGAGATTTCACAGCTAGTTAAAGATGGAGTGCTAAGAAAATATATAGTCTTCTGATGTTAATAGTATGAAACAATAAGTTGATACCAGAGGTCGGCGTGTTGCACATTTGTGACTTTAAGGTAATTAAAAAAGTGTACTAACTCTATTTTGTTAAAATAAACCTTAACATTCAGTTAATAGATTATGTGTATATTTTACTGTGACCATGTAAATATTGGTTTATTAACAGATAGATTGGGAAATTTGTGGCCACAGTTCCTTAAGCAACATAAATGAGGAGTTACTGGAACAACTCACAAAAATGGAGTCTTTATATGATCTGGAGAGTAGGTGCCAGGAGGAGCAAAGGACCTTTAGACCTGAAACCACATGAAGACAAGCAAACAATACCCCGAGCTTTTCCTAACTTGCCTATCCCACACAGAGAAACACTGTACTCCTCAAAGGTGTACAATAGGATGTGACAAGTTACAAGCAGGTGATAAGTTCTGGAATCAGAACCATCAGGGTTTTTTGACTCCTTGATCCTGGACACTACTAGCTGTATGACTTTAGAGAAATTAATTTGTTTTTATAAGCTTTATCTAATTTATAAAATGGATGATCTAACTATATTTACTAAGTAGGATTGTTGCTGACATTAAATTAAAGGTAAAATTTAGTAAAGTATTTTAGACAAGTAACTTTCATATAGTAAGTGATCAATAATGAATAGCTATTAATAATAGCAGTGGCATTCATAATTGTAGTATTTAACCAACATACTAAGAAATAGAGACCCTTATGGCATCTAATAGCACTAATTATGAGCTCCCTTACACTATAGCTGTATTAATAGTCTTATCCTCTCTGGACTATAAGTTCCTTGAGGGGAAATGCATCTTAATCACATTACATATATGAAAACTGAGGCTCAGAGAGACTAATGCTCCAAAGGCCAATTATCGTTCCCAGGAAAGCCTAAAATTTGAATAGTGTCAACTAATAGAGATATTTTTGCATATTTTAAGACAAAAAAAAAACACAACTTACTACTCCTTTGCTTATCAAATCATTGTGCAGACTTTCTTCCTGTTTAGTATGATATTTTAGGCCCTTTGCATATGAGTTTAATCTACCCCTCCAGCTTCATCTCAATTCACTCCTCAACATAAAGAATACATTCAGAACCTCTAGTTTCCTCACCATTTTTTGAAAGTGCTCTATTTGTTCTTCCATGCCATCATAGTTACTCTCTTTTCTGCCTGGAAAAATGCAACTTAATATTCAAGAATCATCTGTGAAGCTTTCTCTAACCACATCATCAAGATGGAAATGATAATGATGGTCACCATTATTGGAGCCCTTATCTGTGCCAGATACCTTGTACCTAGAAGTCACGCCATGTTCTGTGATTCCATTATGACAGTTGTCTTGTTGAGTGTCTTGTAAACCTCCATCCACTTGTCATCCTCCCTGCTTGACATAGCTACCTGAGGGCAGAGACCATGATCCAGCACAGTCTCAGTGTAGGTTCTCCATCATTGCCTGTTGAATTGATGAATGGTAAGATTCAGGTTGTAATTAATAAATATTGGTTGAATGAAAATATTGCAGAGAAAATTCAACTGTCAGACTGGAGATTGGGCTCATCACTGAATTTCTTTCCAGCTGTAAGATGTGGTGATCTAGATATCCCCATGTTCAAATGAATCTCCTCATGTTGGGAGTTAGGAATAAAAATAAAAAGCAGAGACACTGAGATCTCACCCATACTCGAGCTCCCAGATCTCCCTATGCAACAAAGGATTCACATGCAATCACACATCTGGAGCTATTCTTTCCCCCCTGCCTTGGCAGAATCCCTGTGGCTTTTCAGCAGACCGTGCATGAGGGTATCTATAAATAATCACCCAAATGTAATGTCACCCAGCCTGCTGGGTTAAATATAGACATTGGACTAGCTCCAGGGAGGAGGGGACAAGTGATTCTCAACTCAAAGAAATTGTTATGAATTCCATTTACTGCATGAATATGTACAGTGGATGTTTCCTTCCGTGAGGACAGCAAAATAGCAATTAACTCAAGGCTAATGTTATAGCTGCTGCTATCTCCCCTGCTTAATCTCTCCCCATCTGGATCACAACACAGATGTTGATGTGTCTAAATGTGTATGTCAAACGACAGCTCTCTCCACACCTGTTCTATGTATACCTGCCCTTCCCCTGCTTACCACCTTTGCTTTCCTTTGGTGGGGGAAGGTGTTGCCTGAGTTACAGCACACCATCTTTCACTTTTGTATCTTGGACTTCAGTAAGATAGTGGCAAGGACGAGCCTTTGACTTCAGTCAGAACTAGGTTGAATCCTTGCTTCACAACGTACTAGTCGCATGGTCTGGGAAAGTTACTTAACCTCTCTGAGTCTCATCGTTTCCATATTTATAAAATGGAGATCATCTTGTTTACCTGATAGTACACTGGAAAGATTTCACAAGATGCTCAGTGTAAATTGTCTGGCCCACCAGTAGACTCTGAGTTAAATAACTCATCTTCTCACCTCATTATCTCATTTTATAGACCTCTGGAGTTGAAATGGTCATGAGTGATTATCTGGTCCACTGCTTGCATTTAATAGATGAGGAAATTGAGGACTGGAGAGGTAAATAATGTGTTTCAGAGGTGTCAGATGGGTTAGAAATTGAGCTTGAACCAGCACTCATGTGTATGGCCTTCAGACCCAGGTACTTTTCAGCTTCATTCATTGATTTATACTATGCATGCATGTTTTAATATTTGTTGAGCACCTATCAAGCAGAAAGTATTGAAGATATAAAAATGAGCAAGCAAATGTAACCGTCACCACCACCAAAAGTATTCCCAAGCTGGCACAGAAAAGAGCTAATAATATTAGCTAATATCTCTGAGCTCTTCATGTTCCTGTAAGTGCTGGGAATTGTTTTAAGCACTTTATATTTTTAACTCCTTTCATCCTTTCCAGACCATGTGAGATTGTGTGTGTGTGTGTGTGTGTGTGTGCATGCGTGCCTGTGTGTGTAAAATCTTCCCAATTTTACCTATGAGAAAAAACTGAGGCACAGGGAAGTGAAATGGTTTGCACAAGTTTACACAGCTACTAAGTGGTTGTTATAGGATTCGACCCCAGGTAGGGTTGTTCCCAAGTTCATGCTGTTAACCACCTCTTGATGCAAAAATAAGACAGTGATTTTAACACGACAATCCAAGGAAGCACAGGGACTGTAGGAGTTCAGTGCTCGGCCACTCCATTCATCCGGTGGGTGTCAGGGAAGGCTTCCTAATGGGGATGACTTGGGGCTGATGTCTTTCATCTGATACGTTAACGATATATGATATCATTAGCTACAGAGGTGACAGTTTGATAGGATTACATGGGACCAGGCATAAGACTCCAAGCGAGTCACAGAAACACAAGACAAAGGAGACCAGCCTTATGTAGCACTTGTAATGAGTAAAGCACTTTCACACATATTATCTGTCTGACCTGCACAGCACTAACCTTTGTGATGTGGGCATGGCACAGGTTATCCTTCCAATTTTACAAATAAGAAAACCTAGACTTGGGGATGGTAGCTTTGATCAAAAATGCTAAGCAATATTATGGAAGGACTGAGAATAAGATATAGTTCTCTTAGTTATTAGGGTACTTCTTTCCTTTATCCTTCTCTTCCCCACCCCTGCCCTTTTCTTCTGGTTATCTAGCTTAAAAAAAAAAAAAAAAACTCAATAAGTTAGGGAAAGGGATAATCAGTCTGTCTATCAGACTGTCTCCCCAAACATCAGATGTTGTTATAATCAGGGTTTGGTATGGTTCTTAATCTCAGCCAGATCTCAGTGAAATTCTTGAACGGGAACCTATAGGGTAGATATTCTGCACTGTTGGCTAAAGCGAGAGGCCTTTGTTGCCAGAGAGCCAGGCTATAGGAAATGATAGACTTGTTTTCTTGTCTTCTTGTCTTCCAAGACTTCCATTCTTGCAGAAGAATTTACCAACCCTCTAGTGGGTTTGAGCAAAAGTAAGACATAGGTAACCCCATCGTTTTTTAAAGAAAATGTGCTCTGGATCATGCAGAGTTTTTGCTCTATATGGCAAGGGAGTGATAACATTATTATGTTGGAAGGTTTTTTTTTTAAAGACAGCCATAATACTCTGATCACCCAACACATCAACCCCAGTGGCTTCTGGCAGCATATCATTTTGAAGGCACTTTCTGATTGAACGAGTCAGCAATGAAATGTATCTCCAAATAGACTAGACCGCTATGTGAGTATTAGGCAGTATGAACAGGTTTAGATTGTATTATCATCAAATGGTTCTCAACAATTTCTGAGTCCATTATCCCTTTGAGAACATGATGTAAAACCAAGGGCCTCTCTTAAAAAATGTACATAGGCACATACATGTAAAATTTTAATACATTTTCAAGGAGTCCACAGACCACTCTGAAGCCCACACATAGACATTCTAGTGATCCACAGGTAAAAAGTTAAAATCTCTGTGTGTTTTTTTTTTAAATTAGTTACACTTAAGAGGCATTGGGTTATAAGTTTCCATGAACAGGAACTGCATCTAATTCACTATTATGCGTTTGGTGGTTAGGAACGTAGTAGGTATTCAAAATCCTTTGGTTGAATAGAACTGATTTATGATATAATTAAGTATTGTATCAGTTAGCTATTAGTGCATAACAAACTACCCCCCAAAAAATAATGGCTTAAAACAATAGCCATTTATTTAGCTCATGATTCTGTAGGTTATCGGTTTGTACTGTGCTCCGCTGGGTAGCTCCTTTGGTCTCAGCTAGGTTCCACCTTGTGTCTTTGGTCAGTTATGAGTCAGCTACAAATTGTTTTTGCCTATACTGACTAGGCTTTATGACATGTATGGGGTCTTGACTGAGACAGTTGGCTTAACTCATCTGTGAGTCACGTTGTCATCGTTAATCAGTGACATGAGCTCGTTCACATGACAGAGACAGAGAAAGATATACCTTCAGGCTCAGGGTAACTTGGTTAGTTTGAGATGCCAGGGACACTGTCTGTCTCCCTCAGATCCATTCTGCACTATCCCTTCAGGAGACACAATGCTAATTGACCCCTATTAAGTCTCCTGTGCCTCATATTGTCTTCCCTTTGCCCTCAGCTAGTAAAGAGTAGAATCATTAATTCATATAAATATATTAATTACTCAGACTTTTAACACTGTACCTTACTAACAGGAGGTGACATCAGGTGTAGGTGACATGGAATTTAGCACTCCAGAGAAGGTTGGCAATGGCATGGCCACTGGAACAAAAAGGAAGCCATGGATTGCAGAGGGTCAGGAGTTAGGGGTGGAAGATCAGGGGACAGCAAGCCAACCAACTGTAGTCCTTTAGGCTGTAGCTCCAATTATCTGTGAGGGCAACTTTCTCACCCTTTCCACTGTCACCATCAGGATCTTCCAGAGGAAATCACTGGGGAGGAAAACAGCCCGGAATTCCTGAAAGCCGGGAGATGTAGTCTGAAAGTGTTGATATTTGGAGCAATACTATACATGTGACACATGTACCGAAGAGAGAGCATGCACAGACTCCCCACCCATCTTCCTGAACAGGATAAGAGCCCCCTCTCAGAGCTCCCATGGCCTTCGCACATGTCCCTCATCTGTTCCATGATTACCTAATTTACCATGTTTTTTATAGAATGTAAGTTTTATGAGGTCAGAGACCTTATCTGTACCACTGTCATTCTCCTGGTGTATGGTATGGGTCCTGGATGTAATTGTTAATCCAATTTTCTTACATCTCTCTTTTATGGATAGCATAAAGACAAAAGTGACAGGTCTAGGGTATAACAGAACTAGAGGAAAGGACAAAAGCGACAGGTCTAGGATATAACAGAACTAGATGCAATATTTAGACTTGTCCCCTGATTCCACAATCATCTGTAAAACTTACCCCATCTCTAAAAGTCTGTGCATTTTCTGGTTTAATGTCAAGGCCAGGTGTTTTCAGAGGGATCTAGTTGCTTATGACAGTTCTATCAGAATGCAAGAAATTTTAATGTAGGTGGAAAAACAATAATGATAATCATAATAATCATTATAAAAGAGATGTGTTGTTCTTTTCAATTCTCATTAACCTGGATTTTGTTTAAGAGGTTTCCAATTAGCTTCTTGTATCTGCACAGTTAACCTTTTCTGAGCTTTTCTCTTCAGGCTCACTCTCCCCAAGCCCTCAGCCCTCATTTCTACCCATGGAGTCTCGCAGGAATAGCTGGAATCCAGCCTCCCGCACAGCTCCTGAGCATGGGATAATTGCAATATAATTAATGAATTAAAAAGAATGAAATGTTTTAAGTGCTTTCAATATTCCCTTTCCTATAATTATCTACAGGAAACATGTTCATTAACAATCTTGTGCTGACAGCCCCCAGGCTCTGGATCAGCTAGCTCAGCTTCCAATAACAAAATGAATTGATGACCTCTCTATCTCATGCCTCCAACTTCAATGGGAAGAGGCAAGGCCAAAGCAGGACCACCATTTGGAATGTTGTTGTTCAGATCAGACTCCTTCCCTCACCTTTGGTCTCAGGGCACCTTGGCAAGTCTCATATGCCAAGGACATTCTCTCCACCTGTCTCCCCAGATCTGTTTTACACTGTCCCTCAAGGAAACACAATGCTAGTTGGCCCCTATTAAGTCTTCCATGTTTCATATTGTTTTCCCTTTGCCCTCAGCTAGAAAAGAGTGGATTCTTTAATTCACAGAAATATATTAATGATTCTGATCTTTTAATGCTGTCCCTTGCAGCCAGGGGTAACATCATCTGTGACGGGGTGCCAGAGGATACACCTGGCATAGATAGATGCCTGGAGCTTAATTTTATTTGACCATTGGGAGGAAATAGTTATATTAAGTGAAAAATTGGTATCTTATGGATTAGAACTCAAAATATACATGGCTTTTAAAAGATAAAACATTATATATATATATTTAAATCATGCTCTTGGTGGGGGCTTCTTCAGACTGGGTCCCCAGTTGCTCCCAGGTCACCTGATAAATGACCACATCACGGAAGACTTTTGCTGTTAAATATGGTCTAATGAGATCCCCCTACCATGGGCACTTAGTGCCAGCCCAGTGCAATTAATCTTACCCTGTGGGATCTTCAATATGACAGACTATGAGAGGGACATTTTGGGGTGGGATCTCATCCCAGAACTGTATAGATTTATATATTTATTAGATATGTGAGCTCCCAATATGTGCAAGTACTTAGCCAGTTCCAATGTAGAATACGCTGATGAATGACAGAGGCACTATGCATTCAAAGATTTTATAGACTCGTGAGGGAGATAAGATTCCCATCTATAAATAACAATAATAGAGACAGGGCTATGGACTGTGAGAGAGGAGCAATAAAAGTGCTGTGGATGTTCAGAGGAGCTAGATATTCTCTCCAGGTGAAGAGATCTGAGGACATGTCTTGAAGGAGGAAGATTTTTGGCTGAAATTTGAAGGACAGTAATGTTTGGATGAGCAAAGATGGTTGTCACTGTGTCAGGAAACAGTTCTTAGCAGCGGTGCAGAGACTGAATCAGGGAACCAGGGCTCTGGCCAGGATGGGCCATGGATGGGGCAGTTGAGATTAAATGTACAGTTGGGATGTAGCTGCAGAAAGACAAGGCTGGCACCGCAGCTTTGGAAGAGTCTGCGAAGACGTCCTCACGGCACTTACAGGATGTTAAATCAGTAGCAGGTTTCTAGCTCACGAGTAAGAGGGATCTTTGTGTTTCATCGTGAGAGCAGTGCAGCCAGCAGGGGCATGGTTTTAGTGTGTAGATTAAGAATGGAGGGAGGAATTCAGGTTAGGAAGTTGCTGAAGGTTTACACAGGCGATAAGAAAATATTGATTAGACAACACGTGATCGAATCCCACTGCCTCCATTGTATGCATAAGAGGACACCAGGCTGCTGTTGTATTGTACCTTGACACGAGTACAAATGGAAGGAAGTCAGAGAGTGGAGCACATGAGGTGATGTGTGAAGGAGCTACAGAACACACTGAGAAGACCCGAAAGCTATGAAAATTTAAGGAAAAAAAATCCATCTGTTCATATAATGAAACCATCTGAGTATATATTTTTGAGTCAGGGAAATTGACAACCAGTGAAATATTTATTGGGTGTGTCTTTAGAGTACCTGCAAAATTCTGATTTGGAAACAGGCTCTTAGAGGCAGGCATGTGGGGAGTACTGATTAGATAAATTGGCCAGGTGACAGGTTTGGGCAGCTGTCAGTGTAAGAAAATGAGTTGGGA